>VXBU01010691.1:42910-133902 GCA_013400315.1 Bombycilla garrulus
AAAAAGCATCAGCAGAACTGGCTTTAAAACTATTAGAATAATTTTGGAGTTATTCTGGCAGAGCTAAAGATGCACAAAATTATAAAAAGAGTTCTAATGTGAATGAAGTGCTGTTAGAGTAGAATCCTCAATTTATGCATTGTCTCACAAACTGGTATAGAAAAAGCACAATCTCTGTCTATGTCTAACTTCACATTCCAAACCGTAGAGAAACTACTCTCATCTCAGAAATTCGCAGACCTAAAAATCTGCAAAATTTAAAATAGTTCGCTCAATTTGTATGGTTACAGACCAGTCAACTGACAGGGTTGTTACTGGGATCTTTGAAAATTGTACTGGAAGAGGAGAAAGAGAAACATGGGGTAGGATTTAGCTCCAATTCAAGCATCTACTTCTAGTCAGTCATGATGGAAAGGTTCTGCAAATGAATCAGGGGTCCAAACTCCAGTACAGGCAGAGACAATGCAGTCAGCACAGCCAGGGAATCATGGAGAATAATTCAGCTCATCCTAAGGAAAGCAGATAGCTCTAGGCTACACAGACTCCTAAGGATATCAGTGAGGATAATAGCAGATTAAACTTTTACGCTGTAGACATATGGAGTCTTCCATTTATATATCCATTTATATAACATTACCTGTGAGCTGATTCTCTGTCAAAATACCTCAGAATTGAATACTTACATTCCAGATTCCGTGAATCCGAGAAGGAATTGAACCTATATCTACTATATTCAAAACCTCAGGCAGGAAAAACAAGCAGGGTCTGCAACAGAACTGTGGGATGAATCAATCTCATTTTACACTTGAGCAGCCCCCAATTGCTTTGTCAGAGTGATAACCACATGGAGTAAAGAACTTAGAAAACTTGCCTCAGAGGACTTGGCAATCAGTTCCTGCCTAAATACGATGTGCTGATCAAGCAGGTTCATGTCTGTGCGTACCCTCAGCTTCTCAGCCTGTGGAATGGGAGCATCCCCTTTGCATCTGTGGCTGCAGGCACTGGAGGCCCAGTTGCTATGCAAAGCCTTAGCCAAATTATTCGATCAACATTTGAGCAAGGTGTGGGGGAAAGTGAGATGAGAAGGAGGAAAACCAAGCTTCTTTATTTTAAGACTGTTTGGAGATAACTGAGAAGTAGAACAGGACAAATATTTTCAGCTAAAATATACACGAGGCTGAAAATGCAACCTGAGCGAAGCTGAGCGTTTTCTGAAATTGATTGAGGTCACTTTTGACATAAGGCGTCAAAAGTGAAGTTTTTATTTTTAAAATAAAAACCTCTTGAATTTTCTTGTTGAAATTTCCTTCAGCTTTACTTACAGAAAATTAGTATTTTTCCTGAAATTAATTTTTGTGGAAATTATTATCCATTAAAACCTGTGTAAAAATTCTTTAATCTGCTGAATGCTTTTTTTTAGGACTGCCAGAAAATGTAAAAATATTTCTAAGTCTGCTGAAGAAAAGTTAGATTCGAATAGCAAAACTTTAATTGATATTAACAGCTTTCACTGATTGGTTGGAAGCATTAACAAACAAACAAACAAAAAAGCTTTTTGTGATCCTATAATAATATTGAATTATTGAAAAAGGTATCAAAATTTAAAGAAAAAAAGCAGAAGAAAAAATCTTGAGAAAATAATACATCCTGTATGAGCATCCAGCCTATTTCAATAAAATTTTACTCCAAAATGAGAACTAAATCATACCTAGATAAATTCACTCTGTTAAGGTAGTTATAAATAAATAAATCAGCATCGCCTTCTTAGTTTTAGGTTTGTTATGCACATGTACTTCCATAAGAAAGAGATGTTCCATTTGAACTTTATATTTAATTTCACCTCGATGTTAGAACTTAGTATTTTGTGTTACAGGGATTATATCACATGGAAATGCATGAAATGCATGAAAATGAAATGCAGTAATGTCCAAGTGCCTATTTTTTTTTCAATTTTCTCCACATTAAGAGATATCTACACTTTCATTTTTTCAATCCAAATAATAAAAATACATTTTAAAATGTCAGAATTTCCTGTGGGATGGAAATAAAGTTTTTTGAACCAATTATACTAATAAGAATGTAGACATACTTTATTCACTCTCCATGTTCCCATGACTCTAAAAATATATCTGTTTATTTGAAACTGTTAAATGCTTCATTAAAATTATATGAATAAAAAATCTATACTTGAGATATCTTTTTAGTTCTTCTAACATTGAACAAAATAAGGAACCAAGAACAGTTAGTTCTTCTAACATTGAACAAAATAAGGAACCAAGAACAGTTATATATCTAATGATGTTACCCTCTTTGGATGGAAGATAGATTTCCTAATAGTTACTGAACTCTTTAAAAAGCTATTGAAATTTTCTGCTCTTTCCACTGGAAAATGTCAGCTTAAGTGTTCTTACTGACAGCAGGTGTTGGAAATCAAAAGTGATATAGTATAGACTATCTTGATTTAGCTGTTTCAGAGTACAGAACAATTGTTCTTCTGGACTCCCTCCTAAATACACAGTTTATTTTAATAAGACTATTTTCCAGATAGGAAATCTTGTAATTTTATTTCACAATCATCTAGTGACAGGAATGACTTATTCAAATTTGGTGTACTGATTTTTCTGAGACAATATATGTGCATGCCACATCTATGATGGTTTAGAAGGTTAATATTATAAGAGCTCTGTCTGTGTCATAAAATAGGTGCATTTTTATTTGATATAAAGATGTATTGCCTTTATTGGAATAAAGTGGCAGGAGTAGATGCTCTGATTTACATCGATCAACTATAGTCAGTTATAATGAAAAGCTAACAAACAAACAAACAAACAAAAAACCTGGGATTTGAGATCAATAGCCTGTAGCCACCACCAGAAAACAAAGCAATAAGTTCTTTATTGCATGATTTTCTATTGAATTAAGATAGTCACTATAATTCTCTTACACATTAAAGGGTATAGAAAATGAGATAAAGGAACTAAAACTTCCATAAAATATATATTCTTCCAGGAATATCGAGCCAGATTGAGGGTATTCAGGTTTTGTGATGAAACATTTTGGTCCTAATTAGGGTCATGAATTACTCAAAAAAGTTCAGAACTGCTGTCTGTCATACAGAGTTTTAAATGGAGAATAAACCCAGCCTATCCAAAAATCTGAAAGAGGCAAAGAGATTCTTAGTTTAGGTGGAAAGAATTCTGCCAATAACACTAAATATATATGAATATTTCTGAACTAGAAAACACTGTAAAATGAAAAGAGGTTCTTTGACAGACTTGCAGTTTTCAAGATTGCGCTGTGAAGACTTTTAATTTAAAAGTCAAAGCTAATAAAATTCTGAAACACACTTTAAGTAAAATATGGGGAAAAGAGAAAGAATAATATCTCACATTAAAACCACAATTCTTTATTATCTAACTTCATTTCCTCAAGAAAAGCTGTTTTTCTTGATCACTTTAATACAGTAATTTTGATAGATTAAAATTGTGAAGCTGTTGGATCCCTCTCATATATTTGATCAGTGCAATTATATCATTTCTTCTAAAATTTGTTATTTGTCTGTAACAAGATTAAAGCACCTGCTGCTACAAGCTTTTCATTCCAATTACACTGATGGGAAGTTCACATTCTTCAGCTACTCAACACAAATCTGTTTAAAACAGGAAACAAAATACCTGACTGACATCTGGGAATGCCGCCATGTTCTGATTAAAAATGAATTGTTATGAAAATGAAAAATGTTGTTACAGACGTACAACAAAAATCTTTGAAAGAGGCATTAACACACACACAAATTGATCAGAAATCTATAGTAGCAAAAAATTTGGGGAGTTACTCTGGTAGTTCTACTATTGATGAAGCTTTAGATAAAAACACTCAGATATATCTCTATAAAACCACACAATTAGTTTCTGAACTTTTGATTGCAAAGTACTTTAGGTGAAAAAATGAATATTATACTGTTATCACAGTTGACATATAAAAGTTAAGTTGGGTTGTGTTTTGGGTTATTTTTTGGGTTTTGGGGGGTGTTTTTTTAACGTGCAATTGATTCAACTGATTATAATGGTTAAGGAGTGCATTGATGTAAAAAGATGCCTAAAAGTGGCTTCTGCATTGGACTTTTGAAATCTGAGCAACAATACTTGGTTTTGGAGCTAGGAGATACACTTGTAATTTGGAATTGTTAGAAAAATTCCAGCATTCTATTCGTTCTCCATATATACTCTAAGTGTTTTCACAAATCTCAGTTAAGAATAAAAAAAAAAAAGTTTGGAAAAATAAGTTTTGGTATTTTTGGTGTGATACAGCCTTTAGGTTTTGTCATACTCTAAATGAATCAGATTAAAAAAATATATATTTTAAAACTCATGTGACAATCACATATTCAGAGCCATATATAGATAGCAAATGGATACCTAAAGAACTCTCTCATATGTTTACATCCTGGAAATATACAGTGGAAATTTTGCAGAACTTTTACCACAAAACTTACTTGCTAGTAGATTCATATAAGAAAACAAAACCTTCTTCCCCATGCAAAGGAGCAAGATTTAAGTCCAATATTTTTTAATAAAAGTTACAAAAATTAATATATTTAAATCAAAGATAACTTTTGATTAATATTCACAAAGGCACACTTTTGTCTTGGACACTTGTTTCTGCCTTCTCTGACTCAAAAGGCAGCTACTAAAGAAAATTTTCAGTAAAGACAGCATGCTCTGTATCTCTTATATTCAAGAAATATATTCTCTTATATTCTCTTATATTAGAACTCTAGAGGACAGCAAAGGAGAAAAGAGTATCCTAATGCCTCAGTGAGCCTGAAAACACAGGGCAGGGAACTGAACCTTCAACAAGTGTATGAAGTATGTGACAGGTCTGCAGAAATGATGTATTGGGTAGGGTGTGCTCACCTCACTATTCCAGGATAAATTATTACCTGGATGATTAGGAATTAGTGGCAGAAATAACTTATGATCTGTAACTTTGCTACAGCTGGAAACATAAGGAGTGAGAGTAATTATGGATGTTAATTTATTACAATTTCAAAGCCACACACAAATTTGCCATTTAAAAGTCAAAAATTAGAATATAGCAGTGCTGTACCAAATATTACAAAAATGTGTTTTGTAACAGAAATACAGGAAAAAAGCAATTGGCAATATTTTTACATAAAGAATTCTGCATCCATGTCTTAATATCTATTACAGTTTTCAGCTAAACTTTGTAAAATGGATTTCCGTCAAAAGCACTCGGCAGAAACATTACTGTACTGTTGAATACTGTGCCTTCTGATCTTTTCCTGACTTTCATTCACTAATTGTTCACTCATTTCTCAAAATAATAATAATAATGGCCTTGTCAAAGTATTGTTCCTAAGCAATTGAACATAAAGATACATGCAATTATTCTTTGCCTTCCCAACTATTTCAGCTCTGCAGGGAAGGACACAATGTCATTGTCAGCAGGTGTAATTATTACATGTCCTGCTTCCTAAGGTGTATCATGGTAACCTGTGATAAGCTAAACTAATAAAGTATCACCAAACAAAAGAATTAATGTGTGGTAATGTACATTTTATGTGTTCCAAAAATCAAAATAGAAATATCAAAGGCAGTTTGAACCAGTTTAAGATAATGAGACAATTTTTTCAATCTATACTGTTTTGTTGACATTCAGGAATAGAGATGCTTGCCTCTCCTCTACTCTCCTGAATTAGATTTGTTAAAAATACTTACATTGACAAAAGAGTATTACAGAAGGGACTCTGCACTCTCCTCTCATCTGAAATAGTGGCTTCTCTCAATAAATACTGACCACATGTTCTCATAGAAAAGCTAGTGGTTGGGTTGGAATTACAGAGATAAAACAGGATTTTTTTTCAACTTCCTTTCCTCCTTTTGAATTTTATCTTTAGTTACAACTGCATATAGCTTGGGGTATGGGGGATGATAATATATGGTTGCCTGGCCTGACAGTCATATGTGTCTTCAGAGCACCTTTTGCCTTTGAAGTACATTTGAGTTTTCTATAACAAATGTGGGAATGGTTGGGAAATAGAATACAGCAGTAATGATATCCATTATATCTATATATTCATAGTGATAATCCATTATAAAATAGTGTGATAATTTCTTCTGGAGTTAGAACAGGAATAAGCACCAATTAAGTGCCATAGTCACTGAAATCTACTGAGTTAGTCAGCCATTCTACTCAACAGCTGATAACTGTTAGTGTTTAGGTGAGGACTATGAAATATGTTGGAGCTCTCTTCTCATTTGGAGAGAGATTTGAGAGCTAACTTATGCTGTCTAAACTAATAATCTATGCACCCTCAGCTGTGTACCTGAAGAAACTGCATTGCTGGTGGATGGTTTACCCCACCCGAAAACAGCATCTGAGAGATGGGATGAGGAACATTGTGCCTCTTTCCCTTTCTATTCCTGTCTTGCACAGGGAGCTTAGGCGGCTGCTTAGACTAGTTAGCCTAGATTTGGATGACTGAAATTATGTAAAATGAATCCCATTTCTCATCATCTTCTGTCAAAATGATCGCTCTCATCCCTGGGGATGTCCAGGGAGGAACATGATGAACTAAAAGTTTCTTTCTGTAGCAAAGGTGCAATAGCAAACATTTCTGCAAAGTTTTTTTATGAAGTTGCTTCTCTAACACTTGGGGAGAGGGAAGAGAATGCAATTCTTTTAATATTAAGACCAAAGATACTTTCTATCTGTAAAGCTTTTGTGTTCTCATATATATTGCCATGGGCTGCATGGGCACAGCCTATCTTACCATGTTCTCTACCACAGACTGCAGTGGTACTCCAGCTCCAGCATCTAGAGCACTTCCTCCCCTCCTTCTTCACCGACCTGTGTGTCTGCCAGACTGTTTCTCTGACATATTCTCACACCTCACTTCCTGCTGCTGCTGCACAGAAGTTTTTTTCCCTTTTTAAATACATTATCCCTGAGATGGTAACACTATCACTGTCACAGCCTTGGCTTAGACATAAGGGAAGCATCTAGCAGCTTCTCAGAGAAGTCACCCCTGTAGCTCCCTTGTTTTTCCACATAAAGCCAATATAAACTCTTAGAAAAATATTGGCTTATTCAGCACATATTACTGTTTAGTATCTGCATTTTTGATATAATATTTAATATTCTAGTAGCATTGGTATTCCTTGCTAGGAACACAATATGCCAAAGCCTTATGGTACAGGAGTGACACTCTTTAAGGCTTTGACAGAGCTGAAGAATCTGAGAGATTTGAGGTATCATTATGTCTATTAAATTCTGAAAAACTTTCGTGCTGAAAGGAGATCTTGGTATAAATCAATGTCTTCTAGTGATCTTCACAGGTCATGATAATGTTATCGGACTGTTTGATGCATTATTAGGCTTCCTTGAAATTTCTCAAGCTATAGATCCATACCAAGGAACATTTTTGTCTGCCCCCCCAGCAGCTGTACCATGCATAAGGTATCCCTTACATTGGTATTTGGAAGGAAGTTGTCTTACAGAATTTTTGTACCCTGGGTTGGCTCTCCAAATATTCCTAGTGACATGAAAGTGGATGCAGTGACTTCAGTCAGGCCACATAGAAGGACTACAGATTTTATCCATCCATCCATCCATCCATCCATCCATCCATCCATCCATCCTTCCTTCCTTTCATCCAATCATAGAACAGTTTCAGTTGGAAGAGACCTAGTCCATCAACTCCAACCTTCACTGCAATAAGGCTGATCATCTTGATCATCTAACTGTTGCGGCCCTTCCGGAGCACAGCTAGCTCTGTGGCGCTGGATGTTCAGTTGCCCCCACAGGCGCCCCAGAAGGTGCACGCGGTGTGTGTGGGCACGGCTGTCGGCACGATGAGTGCTGGGCACCCAACCTCGTGAGCCTCTGCTCACCAGGGGAAAAGCTGCTGACAGGCGAGAGGCAAAGGGGAAAGAGGAGACCTTCACGCTGGGATATGGCCCAAAGCAGTTTAATTGCCAAAGGGATCCAGGGCGAAAAAGGGAAAGAACAGGCCTGTGCAGGGGTTTAAGTATGGGCATCAAACACGGGGTGGACACAACTGGGGAACCAATGGGGAGGTTGACGGGGAGGAGAGAGGGTGGAGGAAAGGGATTATCTCATAGGTAAAGGACAAATTGCAGCAGGNCTATCTATCTATCTATCTATCTATCTATCTATCTATCTATCTATCCATTTACATACTAATTGAAGACTTTAGCCTTTGAGGTTAAATCAATCTAAATTTTTCAGCAGTAAAATAATAACATATTTGGAATGTATTCCAGATGCTTCTTCCATGTACCTTGTGCAGGTATTTTAATTAGGACAAAAATCATATGAGTTGCAATTTCAGACAAATTACAGCTGTTGCTCTGGTTTATATGACAAAATATAGCCTTAAAAACTAATAAATTCTGTCTCTGCTGGACAACAATTATTCCTTTAGCAGACTTGCTAATAATGAAATACTGTTCTGAACTTGATAAGCTTTATAGCAGATGTTTGAAGGAGGGAGGTTTTTGTGTGTTAGGAATGCTGAGCATTATGTCATGACACAGGCAGGATTAGTTCCCAATGTGCTAATCAGAAATGTGTTAAGCTTAATCCTTTTTTTATTATTATTATTTTAAAAGAAGACAACGATTGTACTTTCTTTCCTGTGATTTCAGAAAATTATTGCTCAAAATGCTTCCTTAGTTTTTAAAAATATATTCACAATTTTACCTAAAATGCCTCCCCAAAGTTGCTCGTTTCTCATATTCAGCCACCCTCTTGTGGAAGACTCTGACCCTAACTTTCAAAATTGCTTTTGTGCTACACTTTTCAAGCTGCATGCTATTGGCTATGCGGTTTGAGAGATGCTTGCATGTAATCTATGTGCTGTTGGGTAGAGGATTGATATCATTATTATTTTCTGTGTTCCAGGCAGTTACCACTTGGGAGTTCTTGTAAATGAGAGGCTTATTCTCTTGATATTTTTTCACATAAATAACTGAGATGTATCAATCTGCTCTAAAACAATTTAAGTGGTCAATAAGCAGGTTTTTCTGTTCAATTTGCAAGTACTGCAGGCAATTTACTGCTCATCATCTGTCCTGATGGAAGAAATCAGACTTTAATCACATTTAGTGGTAACAGCCTTTGAAATGCTCTCTTTTGTTGAGAATTTTCTTTTATGTAACTTCACACAATGCCATCTCATTTAGTACACTTTAATTAATATAATGGAGGGTAAAAGAGGAATATATGAAGTTTTAATAATTAATACATCTCAGACTTTAAAAATGGGTCCAATTTCTATCTTCCAACTTGTGAATAGGCTGAGAATTTTCTTAAAACTAATCCTAACATTTATTCAAACCTCTTCATTTTATTCAGAGTCTGCCAAAATATTTTTTTTTGAATCTTACATTCTATTTAGAGTAGTGAATAATGGCTGATATACTCTGGGATTTTAAGACCTAAGGGACAGCAGTTCTAGTCTCTAAATAAGTGTCTGGATTTATTTCTGCTGCCCCAAGACAGTGTGTCTAGCTTCCAGCTGCTTCTCCATCACAAATCCTTATTTTTGCAAACCAGGAGGACTCCTTGAGAACTCCTTCTTGATTGCATTTGTGCAATTTGTCTGTCTTCAAACAGATTCTCCTCATAGCATATCTGTGCACTTTTTCTGGTTTTCATGTTTTGTGTTGCCCAGGACTTTATTCTTTCTGAATTTTACAGTCTCAGTTCTAGCACTCTACACCACCAAGCTGAATCAGGGGGAGTGGTCAGTCTTGAGGAACAACTGCTGAAGGCATCGCACTCTAAACATTGGAAGTAATTTTCTGGCAGAGGAAAACTACTATGTTCCATCAAATGTACATTGCTTATGTCTGTGGGATCATTTTCTTCACCTCTTCATGGAATCTGATTCTCCTCCTCAAGGGTCCTCATTACAAATCTGCCAGCCAATTCCATTATTCCATCCAACTCAAAACAACCCAATATTCCTTAGGAGTTTTATAACTATTGAAAGTAAAACTTGAGTTAATTCCTTCAACCAGTTCCTTCAGTGAAATATCGGCATCTCATCAGGGTCATTCATTGGCCTTGGTGGGTGCTGAATAGTCATATCTGGGTCTCTCTGTCAAGGGTCTGAGGAAATTTAGTCAAATTTATAATCCTTCATGTCATTTAAAGGATTACTTCTTTTAACTGAGAGAACATTTTTTACAATTCTCAGGTATTTTCTTTATCCTTGTTCTCTGAAAAGTTGTGGGGGTTTTTATTTCTTTCTTTTATTACATTTAAGCACTAGTGCTCTAATGTTAAAGCTGACAAAAGAAAGATGCTCAGAAGGTAATTGAAATAGATTTCTATCCAAGGTATCCCTGCACATAATCTCATAATTTGTCTAACTTCCCTGTTCTTCTGTGCTTCAATTTATAAAGGCTTTAGAGATAGCAATGAAAGCTTTTAAAATTTCATTTAGTCCATTCCAGTATATATGTTTATGGTTAGCACTTCTGCATTTTTTCATCTTCTGTATATTAAATATTTGATATTTCATTTAGTTGTGTATTTTGATATTGAATTTTTTTTCCTGCATATCAAATAGGTATGAACTACAATTGCCAAAGATCAAGGTTCCATTTGACTAGCTCTTTCTAAAGGTTTATCTTACTTCATGCAATGAAAAAGTTTTTGAACTTATTTGCGCTAAAAATGTCTTTATTTAGCACTAAAGAATTTGTTTAATGAATGATGTTGTAGAAATATGAACCTGCAGGCCTTAGGATGCCTTTATAGACATTAGAAAATGTATAAAAAATTAAACTTTTTTTTCTTTAAGGTAAACCCTCAGCTTCATTAGTCTAAGCTTCCAGTGTGTTTCTAGTGCTCTGTTATTGATCTATGAACATTTTTCAAGTCATACAATGATTATGTATCAGTCACAAGCACTCAGCTTTCATTTATAGCTTTCTAAATATTCATTAAGGTATTTATATCCAACCCAATGATGTTATAATCTAGGCTGAGTTCATTTATTTTCTTCATGTGTAGAACCACTCTTTAGAACTGTAAGATACAATTGAGGTCACAGAGTTCCTTCTGTTGCTCTGTCATTACTGCTAAGCATGGGGTTGCTTTAATTGAAACAAATTACAAGTTCTGTGAATGTACAGTGTGCTTCATGTATCAAGCAGACAATTCAAAAATCTGTGATGAAAACAACCTTAGGTAAATACAAGCAAATTTATTTTCCACATATTGTATTTCTATAAATCAGCTGTATTCACAGGTCTGTTATGCTATATGAGAGAAAAAATGTACGCTCCCTCCTCCAGGGAGTCTTTGCTTGATTTATTTCTTGTTTTCTTGTTTCTCTAACCTCGTAATAAAAGTCATACAGAATGACAGTGTTGTCTACAGGTGCCCTTCAGGTGTGGAAACACATAACAACTCTGGTTACAGATATGGGATTGTGAACAAAAGCAAAGAGGAGATTTCTGTGAAAGGCAGTTCTAAGAAATCATTGGGTTTCCACAGCACTGGGTTGAAAAATGTAAAGGTTAAAGCTACTTTCTATACTAACTACATAAATTAGATTGCAAGGCTTGGAGAGAGTTTTGTACCACACCCAATGATTCTCTTTCCTGGATGTATTCTTTCAGAGACCCAAATCAAATGGCTACATAGGAAGTGAGGCTGCTGTAAATCATGCTCACCTTCTTCAATAAATTTATAGTGGAAGGACAGAAAGTCCAGCAAACTTCTGCAGTCCAACTGTGTCTCAGCATGCAGGATGAAGGTAGAGCTGCTTTCAGTCTGTCTGAAGTACACCAATGCTGACCTGGTACCCAGACAGGATGCTGACCTCTGTCAAGCACACGCTGGGAAGACAGAAGTATTCAGTTCTAATTCTATGACTTTTCAGCAGTTAATTAAAGGTTTTTTACTTATTTTAGCTTAAAGACATTTGACAAAGGTTCTTCGTATAAGTGTAAGGCCTTTTGCATACTTAACTTTATTATTCAGTTACAGAAACTACACAAAACAGCAAACCATATAGCCTCTGATTACTTACTAGATATGTTGAGATTCCTACCAACAAACCAGTCTGTCACAATCCCTTTTTCTATTTTTTTTTTCTCTGACATTAAGATTTTATATTTATTCTCTGCAGGGAGAAAACTATAAGCAAGATTTAACCTTATTTTTTTTCCCATAGCATTCCAGAATAAGATAATGGATTAAAGAGAACGTAAATCCTGAAATACTGTGGAAATAAACTTTGGTTAAGTGCTGACTTAAGATAGTATTTTAAGCACCATTCTTATAAAAAATGAATTATTTTGGAAGGCATGCCATCAGTCAACAGCTGTGTCTTAGAGAGTACACAGAGCTCTTTAATCCATTAGAAAAATTTGGCATGCTTGGAGTGAACAAGAAAATTTACTGATACTTCTGATGTGATTCCCCAGATTGGTGAAGATGTTAAAATATGCTGGGAATACAACTCCAAGGATTCTGTCTGGAAATTAATCCTTATCTATTATGAGAACTTCAATTCATATTTGTTATGAGTAGTAACATCTATGAAAACTCACCCATCCCAAACTAAAGCAGAATAATAACCCTAAAAATTTCTGCCCTATGGGCTCTCAGAGTTATTTACCTACAGAGAATATCCATCACTCATTAAAGTCTCCTATAATTCCTGGCTCTCTCTATTATTCTGATGTTTTTTCTCCCCCCACAGTATGGGAATAGGGAGCATGGGGGATTTTGGGAAGATGTGTGAGACTAACAGATTGGGATCCAAAAATTAAATTCTTAAGATTAGAAGTAAAGAAGAGAATCACCTAGTTTCTCCTTTTTCATTCCTTATTTTACTGCTTTATTTGGATGGTTAGGCAAATTTTTTCTCATGTATGTTATTTCTGTATTTATGATTGATGGATTTGATTGAAATAAAAATTAGCATCAGATGTTTTCTTGCTTACACAGCTATGTAGGAGTAAAACGGTGGAGCCGGGGGGTGCCCGCCCTGCCCGGGTGGCCAGCCTGGGTGGCAGACAAAGCCCCCGGTGCCGTTTTAGAATGTCCGGATAGCGAGGGTTCCCGGTCTCCAGTCCTAAGGAGCGGCTTTCGTCCTGCTTCGGCAGACGTCCTGGCCGCGAACTATCCTGGCAATCAGCCTGAGGCTATCAGGCGGTTCACCTCTTTAATCAGCTCGCAGCTTGCCAGGTAGTCGCTTTGCTAGCTCAGGGGAAAGAGATGAGAAGACGCTGACCGGAGCTTTTCCACGGGTTCTTTATTGGGGGTTCCGTGAAGGGGTCCAGGAACGGCGTCTTCTCTCGAATTGGGCAGAAGTAGGGGTTTTTATAGGATTAGGTAGGATTGGGATAACTAGCCAATAGTCTGAGGTCTTGGTGTTTTGACCTATAGTCTTAGGACATCTGGAATGTAGCCAATAGTGTTACAGGGAGATAACAGAGGGTCTTAGGAAGTAGGGTTTAGTACATGACTAAGCATTTTCTCTCCACGGGGGCCTTGCTATATGCTCAAAGATTGCAACATAGGAGTACTAATATCCAGCACATTATGTGAATGAAGGTATACCAAAAGTAAAGAATGGAATTTTGTTATTTGGATGGGGGTTTTGTGAAAAGGAACCTAACAGAGAAATGCAAAAGGAGTTTCTAACCACAAGCACAATAGCCCTGAATCTGTCATGCAAGAATATGTTCTGGGTCTGTCTGAGCAAGCAGACAACCTCATCCTGGCCAGAAGCCGCAGAGCTCCTTAGTGTTGTGTTTGGCTCCTGAGAGGTCAGGTTTATTAGTCCAGGCTCAGTGATGCTCCATCTCAGCCACATGGTTTTTGGATGGGAGCTGGAGTAAGGCCAGACAGCTTGCAGGGTGGGCAGAATGAATTTGAGCTGGCTGCATCTGTCTGTATAGATGTGCCAGATGCTTTGAAAAGGGTAGGTTTGGCATGCTGGAACGAGAGCTGCATGAGGAAAGCATGGGTTGTTTGTTTCTGGTTTGTGTTTCATTTTGTTGCTCTTTTTTTGTTTTCTTTTTTCCTAAATGTAGTTTCTTAGTTGAGGCACAACACAAACTTAAAAGGCATTCCTGCCTTAAAAACAAAAGACCCATAGAATATGTGACGGTAAACCCTCTCCTATTAATTCAGTGTCTAATTTGTTGAACTATTTTACAAAATTCTTCCAGTAACAGAAAATTGACTTTTTTTAAAATGTCACAGATTTTGAATGATGCAGAATACATTTAGCAAGAGCAGCAAAATACTCTTTTGAGAAAGAAAGAAGAACTAAAACAGCTCTGGTGCAGGGAATAGTTCTGACAGACCTGATAGCACAGGAGATGCTGAGGAAGTCTCCCTGTCGGACCATCCAGGAGTCACGCTGGCAGTCACACTCCTGCCCCCTGAGCTGGGATGGAGGCCTCTTTGCAGGTCACCCCCCACACTCACTCAGGAACACCAGGTCTTCTCCTTGACCACCTCAAACTCAGGTTTCCCACAGAAGTTGGGGAAACTCAGTCTCAGTTGTCTCAATCCTTAATTTAATCCTGGTGCCCTCAAGGAAGCACCTTGAGCAAAGGAACCCCATGGATTTCATACACACACAGTCTAAGGGTGAAAGTCCCGCTCCTTCTGACTGTCCATTCATCTGGCTGAGCCACAAGTTCCCATGCCATTTGTTATGCAAAATGTCATCAGTTCACCACTGCCTGCCTGGAGCTCCCAGAGTTCCCTCTGCAGCTCACTGCAGCTCACAAACCCAGCTACCTGCACTAAATGAAATCCTCAAGAGAGAAGATGTGGCAAGATGTCAAACACCATAAGAAAGCTGACATTCCTCCTTCGTATCTAAAGTTAGGTGTCTTCTGTAGGAGTGTTAGTTGGTTAGGTAGCACAGGTGAGTGATGGATTGCCCATTTTGGCTGGTGGGGTCCACCTGGATATGAAGAGAAACAAGGGGGTGCAGGTTCTCTTCTGGATAACAGAGTAAGTTAGCTGGCTATGGTCTCCAACTCCACGTCTGGCTTTCCCTCCTCCCTCACAGACAGCAGTGTGCATCTGGAAAAACAGAGCTTCCTCGTCGCACACCCAGTGATGCGCCATTCATTGGAATCTCATTTCACATGCATGAAGGTGGGAAAGAAAACTCATCTTTTGCTTCTAGAGATCAATCATGGCAAAGAGCAAGAAGCAATCGGCTCCATTCCATTTACATCTGTTAGAAGAAAAATTAGTGTAATCACAGATAACCCATACTGCATCCAGAGATTGGCATATCCCTGTCAACAATGGAGAGGAGAGGACATGTGCTTTGGTAACAGCTGCATGACTCCGTGTCACCATGTACAGTGGAACATGAAAACCCAGTGTGGTATCATGATTGCCTTCAACAGCAATGCCTAAAAAAAAACATTGGTCAGATTTTCTTTTCTAGGGGAGGATCATTCCTTTATAGCCAAAGGGAAAAAAAGAAGAAAAAGAAAAGGTAAAAAGAAGAGCACTGAAATGAATTCTTTTTATATTGTGAACAACTGATTCGGCCTTTTTCTTAAATCAAATTAATAAAGTCATTAATAAGGAATGACAATTATGAGATGGTACATGGAAAATAACACACAAAAGGAGTGCTTAAAGTTTGCATTTGAATTCCATGAGTTTCATTAAAATGCTGTAAAATTAAAAAACTGGCCCAACTGAAATCAAAATAGAAAAAAGGAAAGGTATTCTTAATTCTTGGCAACAGTTATTAGGCCTCAGCACAGGTTAAATGTTTCTTTTTAAAAGTGGAGTAAAGTTACAATCAGCAAAGAATTTTAGCTAAACTAAAGTCAATGTGATGACACCTCATTTCAGTGACACCCTATGATGAAATGAAAAGCCTAAGTAAGACAAATACTGTAAATATGATGCAAAAAATATATATCACTTTCTGCCTTAAATGGCTTTGATTAATGACAACTGTTCCTTGAAAAGCCCATAAAAGCATCATGTTGATAGCATAAGTTCATCATTGGGGATGCAGAAAAAGATATAGAAATTTAGATTCCACATCTGTAACTTTTTTTCTGAAGAGGGCTTTCTGTCATGAGCTGAGAAAACTTTTCTACCATTTAATAACATAATAGTAGTACACTCGGCTCAGCCTGAATGGAGCCAGATTCTCGAGAATGTTCAGATCCTGTCACTGTACATTAATCTTGAGAAGGGAAATTTCTGTCAAAGCTGTGCTGCTCAGCCAGTGGAAGTTAAGATTCACAGTTTTATAGTAATGGCTAAGGATTGGGTCTGATAACCTGGGATGAGTGTGGTTTGCACAGGTTCTACCACCATCTTCTCCCTTTCTGCAAGCCTCGTAAATATGATGACGGTAACAGAGAATATAAAGGGTGCCTAATTTTCATGATCCTCCATGCTGAGAGTCACAAAGCCTTTTATACCTGGTCTCTACACTTGGTATAATATCCCTTTTAAAAATGTTAGCCTAAAATGCTTTTTCTTAGTACAGAAAGCTATTTCATTTTTGAGTACTCACAGCCCAACTTATTAGCTCATTAAAAGTACTAAGTATCTAGTGGTAGCATTTCAATGCAATAGCCAGATATTTTAATTTATGTTTATTTCAGATTGTACCTTTAAATTCATAAAATAATAAAAAATAAATAAAGTATTATAATTTTTCACAGCTCAAAACGGCTACATGGCTTTATGTTTCTAGCATTGGAAAATTTGAATAGATTTTTTCCAGTTTTTTTTTCCAACTGCAATTGAAACATAATGTGAATAATAAGTGGTAGTGAAATACTCCATTTTAGCTAATCCTCTTTTACATATAGGGCATGGACTTGCCTTAAATCAGTTTGTGTAAACAGGTGGTATTGCAATAGATCAAACATTTCTAATATTAAATTACTGCAATACATAAAAAAGAAAGAATGAGAATTAATTCTTTCACATTCTAAAGCAGTGAATTAAAATGTCCTTAATACTTTTTGTCAGTGACAACATATTCCATTATGAAGTTTTTTAGTTTAAAGCACCTTGGGATTGTAATTTCCTGGAAAACTAAATCATTTTAGGAATGCTTAACTGGAACCCAAAACCTTCACACCTTTCTTTTATTTTTTATTTTTTTTTTTTTTTGGTACAGTTCAGTTTATCCATTTATCTGTGAATAGCCAGGTTGGACAGATATGTCAGTCTCAGGCCATTTCTAATAGAAAATGGTTGAATATTCACTGGGTTAGATGATGTAGGTATATTATTTTGATAGAAGAGGAGTTATTTAATGTCGTGGGTGATGAATGACACAAGTAGAGTTAGAAGGGAAATAATGGTGATAATTTGTCAAGACACTAAGAGATAGAGTGGTAGGGCAGTTGAGGTAGAATGATACACTGTGTAGTTAGGATAATATGATATAGTGCTGGAGGGTTGGAGAATAACTTAGTACGACAGGAAAAAAATGAAAAAAGGAATAGAAAAACACTGCTTTTTACTAAAGGACTGAGAAATATTTAGGAAAATATGAGTGTTTGGAATTCTTCTGATACAGCAAAAATAAAGCCTAAGAATAAATATAATCCAAATTATCCCCTTCCCCAAATAGAAGGGGAAAATAAGATACACCAATTAGAAAGACACATTTGAGAAAAGAAGTGTAAAGGATACTCTTAATGTCAAGGGAGGGAAAAAATACAATAAAAATCATTTTATGTCTCATTCTTCTGGATTAAATCTTTCTGAGTTTCTCAATTTACATGTCTCACTACAGTAAGAGGTCAGAAAAAGTAAAGATAGATAAGATAAGGCTGTGTTACCGGAAGGTTTCAAGCTCTTTGTCCTTATCTCTAGCTTTTAAAACCTCCCTCTTTAAAGACTTTTATGACTAATCAGAACATCAGAGGTTTTTAAAATATAAGAGGTATTTGGAAAATAGATTATTGTATTCGAAAAGCAAGAGTAAATACACTTGAAAACTCAAGTCATGCGAGCTTTTCAATGCAACCTGCAGAAACTGAAAAGAATGAAACACAGGGGGATGAGTCACACATAAAACAGTAGTTATATGGCAACAAGTTAGAAAATAAAAGACAAGTAGGAATCTTGAGCAGCTGGTAATGTTGCTAAAAGTCTCGTTGTTACAGGAAACATTCTTGTGAATTTTAAATATACAAGATATGAAAGGAATGATGAAGACGACTGTTGCTGACTGTTATGAATAACTATTTGTGTGCAAATTAGAGGAAGTGTTTTTGAAAGACAGAGTTGTCCTTTAAAAGGACAGTTCTGTTCATTCCAATTTTTTTTCAAATTTTCATCAAAGAAAGTAATTTCAAGAGCAATTTGAGCCCAGAACATCTGTTTCCCCAAGGCAGTGCAGCTTTCTTCCCTAGACCAGCTATGCGGACTGTTACAGCAAGAAGGTACTGTAAAGCATCTGCAGTTTCACAATTTTCTCATCTTTTAGGTAATTGTGTCCTTTATTGCTAAGGAAACTCCATGCTTTCTCAGATACATGGACTGCTCACAGGGTTCTGAAACACAATACCCAGGCTGGCTTTCCTCCGTCCTCATAGTTCATGCATCGGATAAACCAAGGGTTATTCCATTGTGGTAAATACAGTTTCACCAAAGTTGGTAAGACGGTAAAGTCAGGTTTCTCTTTCCCTGCTTCAACAGCCATTGTCCACTGTGTTTTACTTTCTTTTTCGACTGAGCTTATGCTGATAACTAGAATTCTTTCTTTTTGGAGTGAAGGGTAGGGGAATAATGAATTGAAGGTGTTAATGATGACAACATAAATTATGACAATATTCTTCTCCCCAGTCTAGAATGATGAACCTGGAGGCATGTGTGCAATGCAGATTCCTATATCCATTCCTGCATACCAATCTTTTCTGTGTGTACTATTTAAGTATTCTTCCTTAGATACAGAAGTGTCAACAGGTATAATCAAGTGTAGGGAGTCATGTTCAGAGGGAGCCTTACTGTGTCAGAACAGAGGCTTCCTACTGAAGAACCAGCACATGCAAAGCTTTGCAAACAGCAGAATTCACTTGGCACCTATGGCCTACCAAAACTGACATACCACCTTGTGTATGGGCACAGTGCCATCCTGACAGATGGGGATGAGTGCAAGCAGCCAAGAGACCATGTCTGAGCATGAAATATGTTTGTGGAGGGCAGGATTCCCAGCTAGAAATGTCAAAACAGCTGTTTGTCCTGAGTTTTGTGTGCCTACAGGTTAGGTGGTCTACAGCTTTGCTAATTCACCATCGAGCTTGATTAATTTTGCAAAAGTTTCTGCTATAGCTGCCAGTCGTCATGATTTCAGGCTAGTTTTATGTGCAAAGAAGCAAAATTAGTCCCTTCTTTTAGACTGCTCATGACAAGACTGAAAATAGTGTCACAAAAGGATGGAAGAGTTTTCCTGAGGAAGAAACTTATTTCTGTGCTTCCTGCAGTTTCCTATGTTATTTTACTAAATGTAGTCTTATAATATTTGGTATTCATTCATCTCAAATCCAGTACCTTTTGTCTTCCATATTCAAACCCACTAAGAGCTGCAAGAGTTATTTAAAACAGTTTGCTCACAAGATAACATGTCAAAGAGTAATCAGGGCAGAAAAATGTTAAAAAATTGTAGATCTCTAAAATTGTCTCAACTTTTCTCTTACTGTAACAGTATCTACAACTTTCATTTTCATAAGAAGAAAATATATTCTTTCCTACAAGGCAGAGGAGATTCAATAAGTTATTGCTTTTTAAGTAAATCTACTTTTATAACTTCTTAATGTTCAATTCCAGAACTGATTTCAGACATGAATCTACTATGACTAGTACTAACAGAATTTCTGTAATTCGTTTTTGTAGCACCTCAGTCTCTATGACTACAGTGAATAGCTTCATAATGACAGTGAAGTGATTCCTTTTTGTTTAAGGTTGAGAAGATTGCCTTTCCATAGGCATTATTGTAATTCCTACTTTCTGTGATTTTTTAGAACTTCAAGTGCAATGCACACTAATATTTTTCAAGAATTTAAAAATATCTACTACTTCTACTGCCCAAAATCTGCAGTCCTGATGTATTTACCAATATCAAACTAACCAACAAATGCCATTATTATTTAAATTTAAAAAAAAAAAAAAGGTTGTGCTTCAAAGACTTCTTTCAGTATAAAACCTTGTAGAAATATTGGCCTCAGATTAAAAGATGCAATTTTTGAACACAGAGGACATTCTGCATTGTAATTTATGGAACAAGGTTAAGACTTTCACACCCAAGCTTCTAAAAATGTGTACTCCAGCAAATGACCTACCTTCATATTCTCTGTCAGGTGACATTTGTTCGCTTTCTAAAATCTTTCATAAGGAGTATGCTGACCTTGAGCAGCAATAGAGAACTGTATTCCTTAATGGAGATGTAAACTGTGCTGACAACTCAGTCTACTGCCTGCATCAGTGCTACCAAGGGGACAATGTTTAGACCAGGGAATGAATGCATGGGGAACATTACAGTTTCTGAATGAAGAATGTTAGAGATGACAAACAGTAAAAGATCATGAAATTCAGATCTGTGTGGCTTAATCTGCTCTAAGTACACCTCTGTGGCAATGCGCCACAGGAGACCCAGGCACCAGACTATTTGAAGCGAAGCCTGAGTAAGCAACCTCACATTCTTATTCAGAAAATAAAAAGCTTAGTGGAGGGGAAAAAAATCAAGTTCATTCAAATCATAAAAGCTGTATGGGGATTAGAAATCACTTTGTTTTCTTTATCTCCTCACTTCAATGGAAAGCTTTGACTTCTGTCAATGCACTCTGCCAAGAGTGTTCTCAGCCACTGACACATATGCTGAGTGTGGGGTTCATTTCTTAGTTCAATAATTGTGGCATTGTTTTTAACTGGCATTTTGGTAACAATTTCATATTGTAAAAGGATACCCTGCTTTCAGCTTGGCCGTAGCTTCTTCCCATACCCTGCTTGTCATCTTCCACTCCCCCTCCTGACAGTAGGACTTTTGTCTCCTATACACTGCAGAGCTCTGCAGCTTGCTACTGCAACTATAGCTGTGCAAATAAACAGAGTTACACCAGTATAAAACGATTGACACTGAAGAACTGGGTCTATCTTTCACTCCCAGGAGTAACTCTGCAGTTCAACATATAGTTAACATTTTATCAACACTTCCAGACAGACACAGGGCCTCAAGGAAAAGGATATGGCTCACTCTGAAATTAAATACACAAGCCAAAGGAGGGTGGACAAAAGTAATTATATATTATTTGAGACTAAATATCCATAGATGCAGTTATACCAGTAAGGCTAGGTAACCCTTAAGTTTTGTTTGCTTGTTTTAACCAGAATGTAGAGAATAGTTAAAGCAAAAAAGCACCAGTGACCAAAAAGAAAAAAGGTCGTCATTCAAGTTTATTAAATGAAGAAAATGTTTATATGCAATAATTTTTTCAAATAAATGCAATAAAATACTTACCTGTAGCTTTCTTTTGAGACCAAAAACTCAGGATACTACTCAAAACCCCAAGTTTGTCAAATCATGAACTCAGCAATGTACAAATGAAGGCAAAATACATAGGCAAAAATAATTTGGTAGAAAACATGAAAAAAACAGAGTGGACTACATCACCTTGCAAGGCTTTTTCAGAGATGGTAGAGATCGCAGCAGAGACAAATCAGGTCCACAAGCACTGTGAGAGCAACACTTCACAACATCAGAGCAGAGAGCTGCAACAGAACTGAATGAAATATCAATATAAAAAAATTTAGGACATAAACTGATTTAAAGAAGAATCCAGACATAACTTATTAAAACATTTCTATTAGCATTCAGGGAGTTACTGACAATACAGCATAAATAGGCAAAGCTAATAGCTCACTCCAGTAATGTTTTCTCCTTTGTAGGAAATTGATATGTAGACTAACAAGATGTATTGAATTGAAAATTGAACAAAATATTTCCTCATCCTATTACAGACAACATTATCCAGTTTTGTCAGGCCCTTGATCACTTCAAGAGAATGAAGACATGTAACAGCAGAAAAGAACACAACAGAGGAAAAAAATCTAAAAATAGTTCCCGGGGTTGAAGCTCTTTGTTGCCGCATAAATAGGGCTTTTTTTGTTCCAAGCAAAGTGGCCCAGGGTCTGCACTGGCCTTACCTTGTCCAGAGCTGAGCTGGGCTGGCATCAGTTCCTGCCTCCATGCCACGTACCTGTGGCCTGCCCTGCCTGAGCCAGATCTGCACCAGTGTCTGTGAGAAGGATCTGCCAAACCCAGCGGGTGTCTGCCCAGCAAAATAGAGCCTCTGGGAGCTGAGCCTGAGCAGGCTGCAGGGCCATGCTCACACTCACCTGGGAGCAGCCAGAAGGCAGCAGCCTGGGGCGAGGAAACCTGTGACAATACACACAAGCAGGTCCTGGGACTAAAGAGGGAGATACCTCCCCCATTAATGTCCCTCTTCTCCTAGCAAAGACCTTCAGACAATGAGAGCTCATTAAAAATACACCAATACCTGCAATTTTTTCTTGAGAAAACCGCAAGTCTTCGCCTTAAGACCTAAAAGAACACTGAATGGATAACCACAGGATCAGGGGAAAGGTAAGTACTAGGAAATTTTGGGGTGTTGGAATGAGGATATTTTGTTATAACAATTTACACTAGTAAGAATTCTCTGTGTTAGAGAATTTTGACTATTATTCTGTTAAAACATTAATTGGATTAACAATAAATCCTTAGCTCCATAAATACAGTGAATGCTTCATTGCCCAGTACCAGGACTTGAAGTGTAACAAGAGTGCACAGGGTAGAGATGAAAGAGACCAACTGCCTTAAAGTTTATGTTCATTGATAAGTTCTTCTCACTCTAAGATGAAAAAGAAACAGAATAAGCTTGTTGTTACTAGGAAATTATAGAATGACTAAAAGAAATAACTATGTGGAACCCTGTTGGTAACTAAAGAAATAAAGATGGGTATCTTTGCTTATTAATTGAGTCACTTAAAAAGAATATATATTTGTCTCCACAAATAAATAGTTTTCCACTGCTAGAATGGAAGAAACACTTGGAGTGACAGCCAATACCAAATATTTTTGTGTGACACATAGACAACATTTTTGATAGCAGATAATATAGCATAAAAGACTCAGGTAAATTGCAAAGTGCAATAACAGCAGGTGTTCAAAACTCACAAAGAGAAATTTATGTATAATAGGTACTAAAAAGCTATAAATACTAGCTTATTACTATATACAGCAAACAGAGAATAAAGTTCTAGTCCTAGTTTTTTGAAATTTTTTTTAATATTTATATAAATAGACAAAATACCAGAAAAATGACCATACAATATTTATTGCCATTGCCAGAAAATAATGCCACCCCTTGGCAAACAAATGGCAGAAATGTTAAATAAAACATGACATATTGTGGTTATGGTATACCATATCATGGCATACACACATAGCACAACTGTAATGGGACAAAATTCAGAGATAAGAGTCTGTAAGTGTCATGAAAATGACAAAATTATGAGCCAAGACCAGCAGATTCATGAGTTCAGATCAAGTGCACATTGGTTTATTATTTTGTTTATGCAATAGACAAACATAAATAATTTTTCTTCTTGTCTTAATGCCATTTGTTAAGTCTCCTTGCTTTTGGTAGGGAAAAAAGATATGGGAAATTTGTCTTTGAAGAATCTCCAGAGAGTACTTCCTGGATTGCTCTTTCCAGATCCATGCTATATGAGAAGTCACTAGCAGTCAGAAAGCACAGCTGTGACTGACTCACTGGATCCTGATTCTTTTAGATTTAACTTGATGCACTGGATCACCCACATAAGCCTCCTACTAACAGTCAAGTTAATTTTTGTGGTAGCTCTCAGAGTAGCAATTTCAGGAAGCCACAGAGTACTCAACTCCTTGTTTGCCATTCCCTATATCCCACCTCTTTGTGGCAATGCCCATTGAGGAAGAAAAGATTTTCTCCCGGGCACAACTTCCAGCCCAACATTTAGAAACCAAAACAGTAAAGAAAGAAAGTCTGTGACAATGATGTGATGATTAATTAGAAGAAACTCACTAGCAAAGAGGAAAACAAAGGAGAAGAAAGAAGGCTGAGTCCCAGTCTTCCTGCAATTTATACCCAGTTTAGAGTTTATGAACATTCATTCTTTCCTTGATGCAGGTCAGGGGAGAATGAACATAGGCTCAGACTTTGTAGTCAGCTCCTCAGATGACTTCAGTGGGAAAATGTCTTATTCTTGACCAGAAAGGCTGAAGAAGCTCACTTGTGGGCTAAAGACTAAACTGAACATCTTTGTTAAGCTATAAAATATCCTAAACATGTATGACAGACATTTGTCAGCACGTCTTAAAAAATTAAGAACTAATTATAAATTAATTATAAACTTATATAATTATATTTAATATATTTAGCCTATTGCTACCCTTTTTTAGTTTAAAGCCATCAGTTCTTGTCCTATTACTACAGGCCCTACTAAAAAGTCTGTCCCCATCTTTCTTATAAGCCATGTTTAAGTACTGAAAGGCTGCAATCAGGTTTTCCTGGAGTCTTCTCCAGGCTGACAACCCTGACTCCCTCAGTCTGTTCTCATAGGAAAAGTGCTCCAGCCCTCTGACCATTTCCTGGACCTTCTTTCAGACCTCCTCCTACATGTCCCTGTCTCTCTTGTGTGGAGGGCTCCAGAGCTGAGCAGAATACTTCAGGTGGGGTTTCACCAGAGTGGAGCAATACTGGCACAGGATATGCTGCACAACTAAGTAGGTTCAAGGAATGTACTTCAATTTTTTTTTTTTTAATTAGAAAACATGGATTTGGTTTAATGGATCCTCCCTGAGTTTCTCATAAATATTGGTCTATGTGGGTTATTCCATAAAACTGATGAACAAAAATTTTGCAAGCAAAGTGTGTTTACTTAAATAAAATATCTCAGTAATATAGATAGATGTTTTGCTTACAGTAGAAAACCTTATATTTGTTGACCATACTTTTTTATTTTTCATTAATTTATACAATGATTTGAATTAGAATGGTCCAAAAAGGAAATACAGAATACTTCTTATTTAGGATCCAAAATACAGTATTTTTGCCAGTACCAAATAATCTCTTTTTCTTTCTATGAAAATGAGGCAAAGCCAAACAGATTCCATGAAAGAGCAAAATAGAGGCTTCTAATTAGAGAGACCCATATATATATATACACTTCTACAGCTGATAAACATCAAAACATTTACAAAATCCTTTTTTAGAGCAGGCTTTTCAATATGGTCCATATTCTTCTTATGTAAAGATGAGAAGGGAAACAGCAATAGCATTTAAAATACAAAGCACAGAGTGTCATTGATGAACAGAGACGTAAGACTGAGAGAGAAGTTCCAATCTACTGTAGAGACAAGGAGAGGGAAAAATCCCAACCATCCTTAAGAGGGTATACAAATCGATTTTCTCCACCTTCTGAAGCAGACGGATAGTCCTGCTGGTAACAAGATGTGTCTCAGAAAGCTGAGATTCAGTCACCACCCTTGACAGGGCCCCTGTGCATTCCTTGACAAGCCAACAATTAATCATTGAATTCCTTTCCCAGAGTATTAATTAAGGATCACAACACTTGATTTCTTCCTCTCTTACCTATACAGGGACGTAGAACAGCTGACTCAGGTCAGGCAAAATTACCACTAGGCTGTGAGAGTTTTGTGCCTTTCTCAGGAGATACACAATATCTCTCCAGATTTTATCACATGACCCATGATCTCATTTGAGGAGCCTCCAGTTTCAGATAGGGCATGAATGTGCTGTGTAAATACAAAGATTAAATGCTCTATTTGCTGCTTCAGTAGTTTACAGATTTCACACATAGCAAACAAAATGTCATGCTAAGCAATAGAGGTTACTCTAAAAGTTTATACAAATGACCAAGGACACTTTATTTTTTCTTTTTTTTAAACCCAGAAGTTCATAAAATTTCTGTTTCATTAATTGATATTTTATCAACAATTTAAAGATAACTTCTGGCCAACATCGCCCAGCTACATCAGGTGACTCATAGAAGGTACAAACACATCCTCAGTCTGTGCCAAAAAATACTTACTCTTTAACTGTGAATCCATCTTACTCACAGCAACAGGACTGTGTCTGAGGAGTAGCAGAAACAGCTGGGTTTAACTCCTTTGCTTGGGATACTCCCATTTGTGATGAGTAAAAACACATCATCAGCTAGAGAAGGTAAGAAATTTAAAAACTGTTGTAGGTATTTTGAGAGGCAAAATCCTTTTCCATAGGTCTTCTATGTTTTACAGACTGTGATTTGTTTAGAAATATTTCTTGCAGTGAAGTTTTACAGCCAAAGCTTCCGCAGTGCTTCTGTTGATAAATGGTTAAAAGCTATTTTTCCATAAATTAGTGAGAGAAAACCCATAAAATTTGTCATCAGACTTCAAAAGTGTGCTATTTTCAAACAGTACAAATTGTGACTGGCTCAGCACCATATGGTATTTAATTTTCTGTGATGTATGCATGTGCACAAATTGCATTTAGGTAACTGGAATGCTGTCAGTCTGAAGATAATTCTGCATACACTAACAGGTAGAAAGCAAAGGTCTCTGACAATATCTGAATCATTTCAAAAGATGAACTCTATTCATGCACCAATCAAGTAAACATGAAGAAATGTTAGAAGCTGGGTTCCTGGCTAGATCTGAGATTTTTTTTCTGGACCATGGCTCGATGCAAAAAGAAATGCACAAAATAATGTAGTTTTCAAAAACATTTGTCTGGATTTTTGTTATATACAGCCTTCATGGAAAACTGGTGAGTTTCTTCCACTAAGAATAGTGTCTATATTGTACCTTAACATAGTAGCATGACACAATGTAAATAATTAAAAATACAAAGCATTAAAAATGCTTTAGGTATAATTATTCTAAAAAAATTGTGCTGTATTTCCCTTCTTTTTCTCTTTGAAAGTTTTGGGAATTCAAACACAATAGCCAGAACTCAAGCAGGGCTATGTAGGCATCACTGCCTTCTTTACAATTTACACCCTCATTTAACACCTGAGGGTCAACTTGACAACATTTAAGTGTGGATATAGGAACTGACTTAATGTTTTCTATTTACTTAAAACCTCTGTTTTGCTTATTTTTATTCCTTAATAATGATTTGAGATTAGCCAGTTAAAAGTGCTTTCTGAATCATGTTCTAGAACTAACAGTTTTCTTTCAGATAATTTATGGTGGCCTAGGTATCGAGAAATCATTAGTGTGAGAAAATTACTTGGCTGACTTGAGAGGGAGGATCATGAATGACATGGAGCAATGTCAGTTGACTTGCAATTGCCTCTTTCACCAACTCAACCCTCAATCATTCAATCCCAAAATAAATGCCAGGAAAAGAATCAGAATTTGGTCAGAAGAAAAAAAAAATTAGACATGAATATTTGATGTGTAGTATAGTGATGTAATGAAGAGGACACAAGTGCAAGGGAAATGTCTTGCCAGATGACTGATAAAGAGATGCTCTGCTTTGTAGCTGGGACAGCTAGGAAGAAATGCAACTTGAAGTGTAGTAATGGTATGTGTATTAGAAGCTGCAAGCCAGACAAAAAAAGAAGTTCTGAAGTCAGCTAAGAAAACAAATAAAGCTCCTTTCAAAACAAATGAAGCTCTAACATTCTTGCAGAGTGTGAAATAAGGATTCTCTTCTGATGTACAGAGTGCATGGAGATATAAAGCAGCACTCAGAAAAAAATAATTTTTCAAAAGTTGAATATATTATTTTAACTTACATTCACCATTTTATGGTGAAGGTTTTCATCTGGAATCCCTTGACAGTTTTGTGGATTGAGGGATTTATGGGGCAGCTATACTTAGAGTTGAACTAATGTGGTTATACACAGAGACAGAACAAATGTCAGCCACTCACCAGAACAAGGTTGTGTTCACCTACGAGTTCAAATTAATTCAATGATTAAATGTATAAACTACTAAACCTAGAAGGTAGCTTCTCACTTGAAGCTTAATACATGAATGCTGGCTGACAGCATTTTTATTTAATAATCTTAAATTTTATAAAGTAATTTAAAAATCCTTTCATATGAAAAAAAAAAGAAAATAGAATTGGAAAGGATAAATTTGCTTTCTTTGTTAATACTTTGGTGAAAATGAAATCCAGAGACTTCTGAGAAGAGAATTTCTGCCCCGGAAGTCAATAATCACAGAGACAGAAATGATTAAGTACATATAGTCTGTCTGGATTTCCAAAAGTCTTCACAATGACCTTTATTGCAAAATCTTAAGGAAAACAATGAGCCATTGCATCAGTGCAGAGGGATTCTTTTGTGGCTGAAGGAATGGATGAATGGTTGAGAGAACAAAAATGGAAACAGGACTGAAATGTTAATTCCTGAGTTGTGGGGATATTAGTAGTGGAGTTCTGTGCCATTCAACATATTCATAAATATCCCAGTAACGGTGTTGAAGTACCTGTGCTTCTGATGATGCAAAGTAATTCCAGATACTAATGATGATGGCAGATTGTGAAGGCTCTACTGAGTAATTGGGTATTCTAAAAGCAGATAAAATACAGTGCAGGTAGGTGAAAATTGATACACACAGGGAAAGGCAGTTTCAGATTCATATACAAAATGAGAGGCCCTCAGCTGACCAATGTCAGTCAGAAGCAATTTTTGGATATTGTAAGCCATTCTATAAAAGCTATCAAATTAAGTGCTGGATAACATTAGATACGTAAATAAATAATATATGCAATGTTCTTGTTATTCTAAATATTCTGTTAAGAAAGGGGGTAGTTCCTAATCCAGAAGGTAAAATTATAGTCCTCCTGGCAAAGGATTCTGTGAATTTAAATTATTTCTCTGAGTTAGAAGGTTAACCAGAGAGTTGCTTGCAAGTGACATAAATATGAGATTGCCAAGAGAAAATGCAAGAGTCTCAGGAATCCTCCACAGCTGAGAATTAAAGTGTATTAAGGGAACACTACTGCATATGTTTGTTTTCCTCTTACCCTTTCTCACTTTTCCAGGAAGTGTCCTCTTCCTGGAGCATTACTTATCTCACTACATCTTTGGTGTGACTCAGAATGCATTACCTATATGTTACTTTGTTTTAGAACCCATTAGGAAAAAATTAGAATAGCAACAGTGTAAAACAAAATCACATGGTGCTCTGTATAACCCATTTAGGAATAAAAATCCCTCAGCTTTTCTCTGTAAGGGCCTATGCTTTGAAGACCTGCTTCTGTTTCAGGTGTAATGTGCAAAATAAATAATTTTGGAGGTCTCTGGTATATTAACTACTGTTAAGAAAATACACAACAGCCGATCTGAGAACTTAAGGGATGGATGGGATATTTTAAAGATGCTCAAATGATAAAGACTGTATCTCTTCTCTTAAAAACATGGCTAACAGAAAATTAAAATGAGAAATAAAAATATGCTTAGCAGAGACTGCAATAGGCTAAAAAAGTCTTGAGTAAATGATCCTTTATTTGTTTTAGATGAAGTCTTCTTTTAAATGGTCATAGATCATCTTTAAAGGAAAGGTGTCTTAAAAAAAATCCCCTGATAAAACAGCTCTTCCACTAAAAATTATATTGTGTCACCAAGAACATTGATTTATAGGAACTAAACAGTAAGATTCTCAGAGGTCACTGTGTTGAAGACTAAGTAAAGCCTAATGTAGTTCATACTTTTGTCTGATGTTTATTGGAAAATATATAGTCAGCATTTTTTTCTCTAAAATATATTGGGGACCACTGATGTCAGAAAGAAATATCAGATGATATAGATCCATATCAAGACAACAATAGAGGTATTGCTTTCTAAAAATTATTTTCTCTTGACATCATTCTATTTTTTGTGACTGGTGCAAAAGAAAAAAAATAAATGGAATATAACATATCCTAAATACTGTCCTTAAAAGCAGATTATGGCTTTTTCATTTTCCAGATTTCAGAGACAGTGTATTGGCTTTCATTTGCATCTTGGTTTTCCTTTTAAGTTATTTTAAACCTACATAAATATGAGTCAAAAATAACTAAACCTACACAGCATGTTCATAGGTGTTTGAAAAATAACTTCCCATTGACAAAATTGATAATATTCTTTAACAGGCTGTATTTATGAAAGTCACAAAGCCTCACACACTCTAGAGTTTGTCACTAAAGATACACAGAGATCTTTAAAATATTATCCTGGTAGTGAACAAGATTATATTCCAAAGAAAAAGTCACAAACTTCAAATTCACAAAGGGCAATTTTAGACATAGTTCTTCTAGGTTTGAATTTAAGGGACAATTCAGAATTACAAAAGTTATACCTCTTCCAATTCTGTTTAATTATATCTAATTACCAAAGGGATCTTGGACTAAGTGTGTCTGATGAAGCTATTGTGCTTTGAGTGCAATAGAGTGAGCTCTACTTTAAATGCTATATCCTTGGTCACAATCTGGCTTCCTGATATATAAACAGGACAGCACATGTTGTCAAAAGCAACCATAGCCCACACAAAGCAAAGATTTGTTGTTTTATTTGAAAACCTGTCAGTGTGTGAAAGTCAAGAGACAAATGAGGAGTACCTAGAAAATATTCTCATCTTTATCTCAAAGAAATGCTGAGGATTGAAAATAAAAGAAAAAAATATTTCCAAATCCATTTGAGTGCCTTGGGGAAAGATAATGTGAAGAGAATCTATGTATCTCTCTTATTGCACACAGTGGGCAAGAAAGTCCTGAAAGTATTTATTCATTTTATTAGAAACCAATTGAAAATATTTCACTTAGAAAGAAATCCTAATACTTAGGAATTGCTGTAGTCCAAGAAAAGTACTGGATTTGATCAAAATCAGGTCCTTTTCTTATCTACACCTAGGAAAAGATCAGACAAGACATAAAAAAGCTGAAAGGGGGAAATAAGTGCCAGCTTCAGAAATACCAAGAATAGTGTGTTCACGTTTAGAGCTCCTGCTGAAAACAGCTGAACTAGAAAATAGTGAAGGAATTTCAATTAGAATTCACAAAAAAAAAAGAAGTGTCATAAAAACATTACTATGTCAAACATATGGGTTAACAGTTTCATCAAAATTAGGAAGAGAAAATGGCAGATAAGAAAATCTGTATTAACAAGCTTTCACATGAGAATATCAGGTTTATCTTGAGATAGTGTCACCTTATCTGCACAATAACTGATATACAGCACCAACAAGTTGATAAAAACATTTTCATTGAAAAGAAGGACAGGTCCTGGCAAGCCAGATTACAGAATCAATCAGCTAAATTGAGCAATTTCAAACCCTATACAGTAGCTGCAAGATTATACATTTACCTCTTGGAATAAATTGAAATAGGGGATGCTTTAATAAAAGAGCAAACGCACACTTGCAGATGTTTTGAACAACATGATGAGGTGATGATGGCTGTACCAGCCCCAGATGAACAGAGACGCAGAGGAAAATGATGAGAGGGACACAATGATGATATACACAATTCATTCTGAAAAGGTGCCGCCCATGGCAAAAGCATTCAAACACATAGGACACCTACATTAATCAAACCACTTAACAAACTTATTAAAGCTGTAGCTGACAGGAAAGCCCACACAGAAGTGTGTAGATCCTTGAGAATTCGTTGTCCAGTACTGTGCAAGAAAAACAGGTTTAATTTCTCATCTAAAATACTTGTTTTGTGATACCACAGCTTTGCAACAGTGGTGTGAAAGAAACAGTTTGCAGAAAATTAAGACAACACTCTGCCATATCCTTTTTTAAAAAATCTAATCATTTGTTGCCAATAATAAATACTTTTTATAGAAATCACCAGAAAAACAAGTCTTGAGATAAGTAGATCTGCTGGTCTATCTAGTGTGACTCAACATCCTGAACAATTTCTGCGTAAAATCTTCATGGTTTCTTTTGTCCAATATTAAAAAAATAGCTGAAGGCTTCTTCTGTTTTTGTCCAATTGGTTGCTGTTTGTTTGGTTTTGGTTTTGGTTTTGTTTTGACATATAATACTCCTTTAAGGATTTTTTTCCACTTTCCAAAATTTTAGTCTCCTCCTTGATATGTCAGTCCATTCTGCCACTGCTAAACAGAGTATTCTGTCTTCAACACATGGTGTCCCAAAATAGGTATTGAGTGAACTCCTTGTGCAAGCAGAGAAATGCTTGGCTTATTATTTTAGAACAAGAAAATCCAGCCTAATGAAATGACTGAAAGTCTATTCAGATTGTACAACCTATGATTTGCAATATAGCTGCATCAGAGAGTAGAAATACTCTGACTTGTTTAAACCTGAGAAATTAAAAAAATGGGCAGGAAAAATTATCCTGCATGGTCACTAGGCTTTTTTCCTATTGTTCCTGTGACCCACTGACTCCAAAGATTGGTTACTGCACTTCTAATAAAGATTGAAATGATAATATGGCCAGACAGCACGGTAACAGCCTCCTTCATCCTGAAGATTAGCCAAATGTGGAAACTACATACACAGTTGAAGGTTACAGCTGGAATGTGAAAGGTACACATCTACAAACTGGCAGTTTAGACTGGGACAAATTAGAAGAGTAAGAAGTACACCAGAAGTGCTTGTGTCTGAGAAATTATATGATTAGGTGAGACTTGTGAAGGAACATTAGGAGCATCTGAGGAAAATCAGGAGTTAGATGTGCTCCCCAGGCTAGTGTGGAGAGTTGCTGGACATCTGGAGCCGTTTGGCTGTTATCTACCTTTGACTGACACAAAGAGCATTAATCGTAATGCTGCCATAATTAACATGATAAGCCACCAATGTTCAGGCTGGTTAGTGAATACACTGGCAAGCTGCTTAACAGAAGGTTTTCTAGGAACATAGAAAAGAAATCCAGAATACTACTGTTGGAGAAAAGTCTTACATGTTTTAGGAGCTGTGTCTTCTGCACTGTGGTACTGTTAAAAGTTATTACTCTCTGCCATAGAATAGGAATCTATGATCCAAAATTAAATAGCCTCAGTGTCACCATGAGTTCTTCACATAGTGAAGGTAGGACATTTGAAAGCAGAAAGTCTCTCTGCCTTCTTTTCTGTGTAACTGCTGGCAAGTCTGTGGCCACAGGGAGATGCCACAATGTGCGTATATCATAATTTGAAAAAACCCAAACAGACAACCACAGCTTCATCCTTCTTGAAGGACTTTATTAGTTTATTTAATAACAGTAGCACAATCTAACCAACAAAACACAGAACTGTGATTCCAGACACATGGTTTATGCTCCTTTCATTTGGGCTGAGGGGATAGGTTTCCATACAAGCCAGTGCTTTCAAAAGTATTTGCTCCCTTTTTATCTAAGGCATAATTTGGGATATTTTATGGCCTTTAATTAATGCAAAAAAAATCTTTATTTTAAAATACTTTGTAAGGAACTGAAAATAAAAACTTTCAGCAGCCAAACAAAAATAGTGTGGATGTCTCTAGATGCATATATGGAGATGTAAAAAGACAAGAGGACAGAAGATAAGAAAAAATAGATACCGTCTGGGATGGGGGAAAGCAGAGGAGGAATGGCAGGAATGGGATGGTGCTTCAGGGTCTGTTGCAAACAGTAAAGAAAAATATTTAGAGGTGTCAGAGAAGTAGAGGTGTCAGAGAATTAAAGGTGTCTCCAGTAACATAATAATTTGAATTTTAAGACAGAGTATCTGTAGGCAGGTAAGGAGATGTCAAAGAAGGGAGCGTGAAAGAGTTTAGGATAAAAGGAATTGCTCAGGATGAATATATCTGTGAATTTCATGAACACAAATTTGCTGCCATTTTAAGCACCAAGTGCTCCTCTCAGCCATAGTTTGAGACCAAGTTCCTGTAAAAGTAGGTATTTAAGTCTAAAAGTAGGCATTTAATGAGGGTATTATTTCACACAGGAAGAATTCAAGCTATTCCTGCAAAGAGAGGCAGCTCAATATTTGAGACACAGTGGTGCTGCAAGAAGATCTGATGGACTTGGAATACAAACATGAGTATGATGTTTCTTATGACACTTATACTGGAAGTTTACAGTAACCCTGAGGTGATGGCCCTGCTTCAAAATTCATGCACGATGTCAATGAAAAACTAGCACATGCACTGGAGAAGCTGCTTACCCATATTTTTCCTAGGAGAATTAGCTCTGTGAAATCATCTTGGATGAGTGTCTCATGGGACTTTCTATGTCTGTTCCTGTTGGGAATCTCTAAAAGATTTCATTAAAACTGGGGGGGGAGAGGGCAATGATCATTTTACATGCATGCTCCTCTAATTACTGATGCCATAGCAAAGATATCTATTACAACAATATGTCTGGAACTGTACAAAACATAGAAAAGTGTGTGCTCTTAAAATTTACTTTGATCATCTCAAGGTTTTTCTAAGACTGCATTGATCTTGCATTGCCTTGACTGTCAATACATCATTGCTGTTACCTTCTTAGAGAAGCAAGAATGGAGACGCCCTGAAATGGTATTAGAATTCCAACTGGGATTTCTTCCAATATGGTTCAGCATAAGTAATTGAAACTGAATATTGTATTTTTATATACTCTATAGCATTTCTTCCAGGGGGAAACTTTCTATTCACTTATTATCGTGTAGGTTAAAAATGGTATTCTGCATTTCTATCAAAATACTAAGCTAGTGATATTTAACTGTAAAGAAATATATCCTTAGGCAATGAATACAGTCAGAAATTGCTATGTGAATTTAACCAAGAAAAGCATGATCCTATATTGATGTAGTGCATAAATTTTTGAGTGTGGGACAATGGCCTTCATTTATTAACATTTTATATCCACATTGAAATGCCTGACCCTGCTTCAGCAGTTTTATGACTAGCAAGATATCTGGAAGTTAAATTTTTCCCTTCTAGAAAAAGAAAGCAGCTATGTCAAGGGAAATAAATACAACTCAGATGTAATTTTTTTTTCTGTTTTTCTTCAGATGTAGCAAAAACTTTAAGACCTCTATAGCACAACAATTCTGACAATGAAAAGACCAACTGCTATAAAAGTGAGGAGAGGAAATACTTTGAAATAGATACCCTATCATACACCAGTAACACTAAAAGTAATTTTTTAGTTATATGAATACCTAAAGTATACATAAAGATTGACTACTATTCATGTTCCACATGAATATCAGAACAGCTGGGCAGGCATGCAGCAAAACCTTTGGATAAATGTGGTAAGCAAATGAATCTCAGAAATCTAGGTTTAGGAAACTGTCCTAGGTTACAATATAAGAATATTCCAGAAGGTCTATATTCTATCTCCATCTTCACGAACTGTTAAAATCAGGAGGGGCAGTGTTTTCCTTGCCTCCTCCCCCGGACTATCTCCTGTTAATGGGTCATTAACACCTTGCCCCATGAGTCATAGACAACTCCCTCCGGGAGCCGTTTCCTGTTTAATGGGCCATTAAGGACCCACCACATGACTCATAGAATGACATCAGCCCATTGTGAGAAGCTCCGCCCAGGGGGAGGAGCCAAGCATTCTCACTTGGATATAATCTGGGCATTTGGACAGAACAGGCATCTGCCTTCTACTGGATTCCCAAAGGAGCAGCCTTCTCTGGATTCCCAGAGGAAGGACCAGACCCTTCAATGTCACCACTGGACCATTGGAAGAAAACTCTGCCCTTCTACAGGATCTCTTCTTCAACAGAACCATCTGTCACTCCAGGAGGAATACTGGAGCCACCATTCAAAACTGGACTGCTACCAACACCCTGACTGACAGGGTGTCAGGTTATATTCTAACTGTCAGGTTTTGTCTTTTTGTTCACTACTACATCTTGTTCTAATTTTCCTATTAGGTTGTAGTTTGTTGGTTTTTGTTTTACTTTATTTTGTTTATACATATTAAAGAACTGTTATTCTTATCCTCATCTTTGCCTGAGAGCCCCTTTTAATAATTTGGAGGGAGGGGGTTTGCATTTTTTTCTATTCTAAGAGAAGCGCCTGCCTTCCTTGGCAGGCACCTGTCTTTCAAAACCAAGACAGAAACAAATTCAAGAAAAGGTTCACATCCTTAAGATCCTTAAATGTTCAGTATTTGAGGCAGTTATTTGTCAATATCAAAACTCACAGCCTTTCATCCACTTTAAATCTGATGTAAGGAAAAAATAACTATGAGAGCAAGTGTAAGAATTACCTGAAACCTATTCCCAAGGAGTTGCTGGATATGTCAGGGCTGGAAGTGAACCAGGCCTCTGCTGGACTGGACCTTGATCCTAGAGCAAGGTAACCTCTTTTTTAGGGGAACATCTAATCAGAGGTGGAGGAGAGCCTCAGCTGCTTTTCCAAATCACACAAGCTGCATGTCTGAGCTTTCCTGCCCTGCATACGACATATCTAGAGCATTGATGCCAGTTTAGCATTCTAGGAATTGCTCTCCCAGAAGTGGGTGCCTGATTTAGGAATCATCATAATTCCCAAAGGTGTTGAAAACCACAGGAGCACCTTGAAAATAGTAAAACAACATGAATAAATCTAAACTAAACAAAAGGTAACAATGTAAAAAATCCAAACAAAACCAAAAACAAACAAACAAAAAAACTAGTCCGAACATTACACAGTAAGGAAAATAAATTTGATATTTTATTTTAAAATCCAGAAGAACTATTTACCAGTGGAAAAGAGCTGTACTTTTACACAAAGTTAATTTGGCATCACCACCTGACAGATGGACTCCCCAGCAGGTACTTAGTCTTCTTTCTTCTCTCCTGTTTCACAGACCCACACAGTTTTAAAAGAAGTCTGAGACAGTGAGAGGTGAGTCTTCTTTCAGGATGAAACAGAGAGCCAGTTTCCAGACAATAAAGTATAGAGGCACCTTTGTAAGTCAAGCCATGACAGAATAATCAATCGGATTTTTTAAAGTGATCTGTGCTACAAAATAGAGTTAGATACTGTTTTTTGTTCTGCACATTGAAAATATGTCTGAAAGTATTAAGAATTGTGTAGTTCAAGTATTATCATATTGTTCCTTTGGATTTTTCTTCCAATGACTGCTTTGTTTAAATAGAAACAAAGGCTGAAACTGTTTAAGGATCCTTTAAACATCTGGTTGATACAAAAATCTAAGACATTTATTAGTTCTGAGATTGCCAGTGGAAGTCATAATCTGTTGACTGTAGACAGCCAGAAAAAAAAAAATCATCTGTGTGGTCATCAAAGCTTAGAATTTAAGAATGTGCTTACAGGCCAGAAGAAGTAGACCAGGCCAAGTACATAAAAATGTCTTTGTATAGGGAGAGGGAAGAAAAGACATGATTCACAAGAAGGACTGGAACTGCCTGAAAATGTTTCTTCCAGAAGCAATCATCTGGGAATTAGCATTTCACTGGTCTGGTAGGAATAATTCCAGACATAGCCTTCACTGAAGGAAAAGCAGATAAACTGTGATAAAGCTAGATAAACTCCTTAACATGAAAACCAGGTGCGATAGAAGTCTACACAATCCTGAGTAGCAGCACTCAATAGGAGAACAAAGTTCCTACTTGATAAAGCAAACAAATTAAACTAAGTGGTAGTGTCAAAATAAGTAAGAGGAGCCACTTCACATTATGATGCTGATTAAGTAATGGAATTATTTTCCAAATGATGCTTGACTACCAAAAGATCACATGATTTCAGAAACATTTTTTGATACAGTTTTAGAAGAATGATAATTCAAGATTATTAAACCCAAAGATGTTATCTTCAGTGTGTGTAACTTTGAACCACAAAAGTTCATGCTTAAGAAAATATCCATAAATACTTATATTCATATATTCATAGAATCAAAAAATGGTTTGTGTTGGAAGGGACCTCTAGAGATCATCTAGTCCAACCACCCTGCAATAAGGAAAGCCATTTTCAACTAAATCAGGATTCTCAGTGCCCTGTCCACCTTGGCTTTCAGTGCTTCCAGGGGTGGTGCACATACCTCCTGCTGGTAACCTGTTCCAGTGTATTAACACCCTCATAAAAAAATTCTTTTGTATATTTCTTCCATAAATACATATAGTTTGAAATCTGTTGCCCCTTGCCCCAATGAAAGCAGGCCCTACTAAAAAGCTTGTCCTCATCTTTCTTCTAAGTCCCCCTTATGTACTGAAATGTCACAATAAGGTTTTCCTGGGGCCTTCTTTTCTGCAGGCTGAACAATCACAACTCTTAAAGCCCATCCTCATAGGACATGCATTCCACCCCTCTGATCCTTTTTTGGCCTTCCTCTGGACCTGCTGTATCAGATACATGTCTTTCTGGACATTAATTTTGGCTGCTGTCAGTGAGAGTAGAAAGATTTATTTACTGGAAGTGTAAAATACTCTGTCTTGGTTTGCCATATATGCACCACAGAGGATGTGACATGTTAACAGGGATGGAAGGTCAATGCTAAGTTTCAAGACATTTAGAGAGCATTGAAAGCATCTAACCTGAACTATTGCCAAACAGGTCTACACACATAGTGTTTAATTCCACAATTTAATTAAAATTAAGCAACTAGAAACATCCAGAAACATCCAATACAGACAAAAGGTTTCAAGAGCTGGATGCTTCTTGAAAAAATGACAAGCCAATTCAGCAGACTACCTACGTGGAATTTAGCTCTCCCTTGGTATCTTATTCTCTGAGGATGTAGCTAAACATTACAAAGTTAGTCTTGAAACACTGCCATGAGAGAAAAGTTTAAATAGGGCTAACTATGCATTTGCTCACAAAAAAAAATCTTTATCATGCAGATGCCATCTGCAGAGATACTAACATGGACAGATCTCAGTGTGCTTATTTTGATGCCAATGTTCTTCTGAAGTTGACCCATTGAATTGCATTGGCAGAAGGCCTGGACAAAAAGAGTTTATCCTGTGAGCAAAAGTATATTGAGTATATTAATGACATTATTTTGAAAAGAGAATATGGTAGAATTAAATTGTGATATAAGTTGGACTCTTGATCAGAAATAAGATAACCGGCACTTGATTTTGTGTTTCAAATACAGTATGAATAAAAATTACTAGAAAACTGAGAAAGAGAAGTTACACTGATGAATAAAAGTATTGGAAATAAATCCAACCACTTGAAAGTTTATCTGTCTGACCATCCTTTCTCTAGACACCATCCTGTGATGGAAATGTCAAACTGTTTAAACAGAAAGAAGCTTGTAGTGAAGTATATAGTAGAATATTTAAATAATTTAGCTCCTATTACATTTTTATTTATCAGCTCATCTTAGTTTGAGAGGGAAACTAAGACAAAATGTTTACAGAATGAAGATTCACATACAAAAATATAAAATAAAGCTTACATGAATAATGATTTGTGTGATTTTCACATTTGTTTGCCACTACCTTTTTCTCCACTGACATCCAAAAGTCATCATTGGTAAAGTAATACAGAAAGCAGATGTTCATGGACATTCAATACTGAGCTCTTTAATGAGTGAGTATATAATTTCACTGACTGGAGTTTAACATGTTCCTTCCATGACAGAAATTTGCAGTCTAGGCTTCAAAAAGACACCATCTTTAGAATAAAATGCTGTGCTTATTGTGCTTATCACTTTAATAATTATCAAATTGGAAAGGTATGATTCCATAAATTAAGTTACACTTTGTATAATATCAATTACTTAATCTTGTAAACATTTTGAAAATACTTGAAAAGCATTTTGATAAACTAATATAGGTAAAAAATGGCAATAGACTGTGTTAGGATTGCAGGCAAATGATTATGGCACATCTTTGTCCCTGGCTGGAAGCCAAACTAGCTGAATTGGGCATGGAAAACTACTGGATATGAAACTATGGGCCAATGGGCCATAATAAATAACCCAAGGAGCTGCTGACATGAGATTTAGTTAGTATAGTAAGAGCTGGCTGGATTTCATAGGCCAGAGGGAGAGACAGTCAAACTGTGCAGCAACTTGAACAGAAAAATTGCAGACCTGTTGGGGAGGAAGTGCTGCAACACCAGCTGGCCAGGTAAGTGTACCAGCAAGGCCATATAAGAGAGCGATTACCAAGGTTATGTTGTCAGAAATAACAAATTTAGGTACTGTTGTAGCACAGCTGGAAAAATAATGAAAAAGTAAGTATGGCTAGATTTCAACTGGGAGGACCAAAAGGAATTGAAAGAGAACGGTGAAAAGAGGGTCAAGAGATGTGAGAGAAGAACACAAAGTATGTAACCACATGACTGGTTCTGTATGAGAGTACCTGTGGAGCAGCCTTGCATAGGAGACTGGAGGAATGGTTCACTGGCTCAAAACAACCATATAGGAAGTTGTAGGGGAACAGGGTGAGCTCTGCATAGGTGGGATGGTACTGGCTCCCATCCCTACCCCCTTGAACCCTCTCACACTGTGCTAGGTAGCACTTGTGCATTTGAAAAGTCAGGCGCTGGTCTGCACTGTAACTGGGGATCGACCTCATGAACCTGCCAGGAGTGTTTTGGCTCTGTGTAAAATGCAGGCACAAGTCAGGCTTTGCCAAGTGCATTATTCCACCAGAATGTTCAAAAGTTTGCAAATAAAGTTTTTATTGAACCTCCTGATACTTTTGCCACTTCTCCTATGGTAGTGCAGAGTAAATCAAACTACATTCCTTTAAATACACCAAGCTGAGCAGAGCATTACACCTCGTGCTTAATCACCACACTTGGAGTAAGACAAGAAACCAAACCTGTTTTTCTGACTATATATCACATAAGTAAAAACTGTTCCTGCTGTCCAGAGGATGGGATCCAGAGTAGGATGAAGGGTTTCCCTGACCACAGAGAAAACACTGTGAGAGAGAGTGGAACATTCAGCTACCACTGTGCTGATTCCCTTTCCATGGCACTGTCTCATGGCATCAGTGACTGCTCCTTGTTTTGACTATTACCTTGTCTGCATTGCAAAGGAAAAAATAATGGGAAGAACAATCATCTGCTCAGGTATCCATTTAGCACAGTCTCCTATCTGATTGTGACCACTGACATCAAAAAGAGAAAAAGTTTAAGAACAGGTCAGGAAGAAGTGCAATTTCCTTCAGTAGACCTGCTTCTCCATTTGTACCTTACCTGAAGATTATATCTGCATTTCAGCTTTTAATAACTCTGTTTATGTATTTAACTGTTATGTATTGTGTGACCAAGAATCTGGAAGGTTAGCTGTGTATTGCACAAAAATCATCTTGACTTGTAGAACTTATCTTGAATACTTCTTCATTAATAAATTAGAAAGGAAAATCTATTTTTAATTATGGGGGTCACATTATACAGGCATCGTTACTCCTGTTCACATTTTGATTGTATTTGAAAGTTTTTGTATTAGAAACAAGAAAGACATTATATGGGTTACTTCAGATGTATCACGCATGGAGCAACGCACTGAGGCCCATGTTTGGCTCCTGAAACCTATCCCAATTATTATCCACCAAAGTCTGTAAAGAATAAAGAAACTGCTCTTTAAAGAAAAACAGTAAAATATAACTTAACACTGTTTTATATGTTAAAAGAGGAAATTAAATCTATTTACTTTTACATTAAGAATGAGAATAAGTTACTATTTTAGGCATAAATTAAAGCCCAGAAGATTAATTAAAAAATAATAATTTCTAAGACTAGAACAAAAATATTATGTATCAGATTCTTTTTTAAAACATAAAAAGAACTGAAAATACATGGCATTAGTCAATGAACTGATTTCTCATACATGTTCAGTTTCTGGAATAAGGGGAGAAAAAAGTGTATAAATGCTGCAAGAATGCCATTATGTCTGCCTATTCCTACCGCCTCAAAAGAGGCAAACCTTTTTGTTGCAATATTGCAGAAGATGAAATGAGAAAAGATGAACTGTAGTTACAATATAACATTCCACAGACTTCAAGCAACTGGTTCACCAGTTTATACGAGGAGTAGTATTACAAAAATATCAGAATATATGGTTTGCAATTGTTATTACTCTCTGGCAGCCTTATATCAAAAGAATAGAAGTTAATCTAAATAATTGGGAGTCATTATATTAAAAATAATCCCAAACCCAACAAAAGATAAAGGCTGCTATATGCAAAGTTTGTCTAAAAAAAATAAAAATCAGAGAAATAATTGTCAAAGAAGTTTTAATTTTGCCTTCCAGACATAAAAAAATTGACTTGAAACAGTGCTTACTTGAAGTTCATCCATACACAGGTGTCTAGCTTAGAAGTTAAATGAGAAGATATTTCAAAAGATAATTTAGAATATTTCTCTGAGTTGAAAAAATGGACAATGGTCTTTCCATGGCAGAAGAGCTGGTGACAAAATAGAAATGTTACTCATGAGGTAGTGAACAGTTTTGACATCATAAAAAAATTAGATCTATGGTAAGAATAGGAAAATACTTCAAGGAAACGTTTCTCATATAAATAAGAACAACATTATTAAAATTTAGGAGTTGTACATTAAATAAAGTGATAAGGACTGACTCCTTCTGTTAAATCCTAACTCATATTCTGAAAGACAAGACAGAGAGCAGACTTGTATGACTGAGAAAGAAGGGTGCGAAAAGGAGTGCTATACCAATGTAGCAAAGTTTATGATGAAATAAACTGAATTAGGGTTATTAAGTGAATATGATTAACTAGCATGCACACAATATATTTCCATACATAGCAAGGAAACAGGGAAACAAAATTAACGAGCAGAGTCGTGAGTCAAAACACCCAGAGCATGAAGTCAGCTCTCACATTTGAAGCGTGCAAGACTGAAAGTAACTCAAGCTGCAGAGTCTTATCTATGGCATGTGTCAAGCTCTGTGACCTGCTGCGCAGGTTTCAGGATATGATCATATTTGTTCCTAGGAGGATGAGCTCTGAGAAAAGATGGGCTGGATCTTAGAAAATTGTTGTACTTTTGACTGAATGAAGTTCTGGCATGAGGACAGAAGAGAAACTACAGCATACAATTGCCGCCTCTTCTGGTTATATCAAATTCTGTATAAGTAATGCAAAAAGGTTAACTGAAGTATTTAGAAAATAATTTCTTGTATGCATATTTTTTAAGGGGAAGAGGCACATATTACATGAGGAAGCATGTTTCAGAGAAAGCCACAGATATTTGGAAATTCTGAAAAATTATTCTCTCTATATTTATACTTACATCCTAAAAATAATCACAAAATAACTAAATACTCAACAAAATTAAAGCAGTTAAATAGATTCTGCAATTTGTGGGCTGCAGAAGAAATGGTTTCATTTAATTTATTTCAGGTAAAATACTTCTCCATCTTATACTAAACTTATTCTAATAACCTCTTTCAGTCAATTTCTGATCCAATCCCAAACTCATTTTCTACCTTTCATTATTCAGAACATTCAACCATTGCCTTCAAAATAAGCTCACCTGTATCATTATCAGGCTCATTAGAAGTCCTCCAAATCCAGTCTCCCTACCAGTTCTTCACCAGGTTTTATAAATCTTTTTAATTTACCAGCATCCACATCCTTAGTGCTTTGAGTTTTGAATGGTCTATAATTCTCCCCAGGTCCTCTTAGCTTCTGCAATCTAGTTCCTTTTAGGTTTCTGGCAACCCTTTGCTTGCAAGCAGGATTTTTTTTTTCCCGAGGTTTTAATTTTCTAGAGTTACGTCTTTTGAACTATGGATAAAAATATATGGAAAGATAACTGTATTTCTTTCAGACTGCTCCTAAGTGAATACATGGGGGTTTTTTGTATTGTTATTGTTTTCCTTTTCTTTGTTTGTTTGTTTTGTTTTGGGGTTTTGGGGTTTTTGTTTCTTTGTATGTTTTCGGTTTTGTTTGATTGGGTTTTGTTTTATTTTTATTTTTGGGGTGTTTTTTTGTTGTTAGGGTTTTTTTTTTTAGACTCTCACTTTCCTTAATCATTTGTTTCCTTATCCTGTGGGGCGATTGATTCTCAGAGCTCACGTGTAAAAAGTGCCATTGGTCTAAATGATCTGGGACACAGAGACAACTCTGATTTCACCAAATAGATATGTTTCTGCAAAAACCTTACAGATGGAACCACTTCAAAATATTATTTACTACCATTCGATCCTACCTATCATTCATTGTTTGAAGTCTGAAACCCATTTTCTTTCCCAAAAAAAGCAAAACATTTGGGGAAAAAGCCACTACAAATGTCCCTTGCTTCCCAATTATTTTGTACTGTTTAATGTCTTTGGGCAAATTTATAAGAAATTCATTAATGTAGTTAAATATCTCAATTCTAAAATTTAGTTCACCCTCCCAAATTTCTTTGGCATATCAATACCATATATTCTGTCTTGTGTTCCACATGTGAAAGATTAATAATTCTTTTAGATGTTTTATAATAAACTGCCTTTTTTTTTCCCTTTCCATCTGGAAAGCACATAATAAATTCTTCCAGAGGTTAAAAAGCCCTTGAAACTGAAGCACAAGGAGAACACAGAACATTGAGCCAGTGAAGATCTCAATGGGACATAGAACACTACAGTATGCAAATCCCTATGCCTTGATTTAAATAAGATATTAGCATATTAGTTTGTCATAAGTATATAAATCAAAGAAAACTGACCCTTAACTTTATCTATTATCCTTGAATCCTACAGAAACAAAACAGATGCCCTTGCAATTCCCTTTCCCAATTCCCACACACACTTTACAAAAAGATAGAATTTTGTAAAGCAGTTAAATTTAAGACCATTCAGAGCTCAGCTTCCTGGGGCTAAGCTCTGTCAGATTTCAGAATTAAGCTCATTAAGTTGTTGGTAAAAGCCCTTTTCTCCTCTAGTAGGATGGTGGTGATAAATGGTTGTGTCTGAGGAACTGCAAGTGCCTTTGATGGACAGCCTGTTCAAATGAGTTGAAGTTCTCTCCTTCTTTCCTTACACTCCTACCTGCTAGGGAGAATGGCTACAAAGAAGTGCCCTCTCCTATTATTTTTTCCCCTTGTACAAACTCCTAGAAAGTGGTCTTATTTTTTTTCCTGTCATTTTTATGTAGGATCAGATAAAAATTAAGAATCAGCAACCTCAGACTGAGAATGATTTATATGAAAGCATAGAAAAAGTTAATGTCAAAAAAACAAGTTTCACATCGTTTATTTGGGCGAGAAATTTTCCTTTAACCACAAGTCAGAAAAAATCATATTCTCCATTCTGGACCCATGAAGCTAAATATTTTTGGTAATTTTCACAGCATCTCCAGATGAATGTTCATATAGGTATATATATACTTTGCCCTTGAATGCTATTTGTCTGTCAAGGTAACAACTATGTTTGTACAATATATTTATTTGGACAGGAAAATCTACTTTACTTTCAAAATCATGCTAGTGCTTGACTGAGGAGAAATTTCAAATATGTTTTGTGAAATAAAAACATTCTTTAGAGAGGAAGTTTTGTTTTATGAAATTTTATAGGACAAAAATATACAAACCCTAAATTACCCTATCTTTTTTCCAGTACTGAAAATTCACAATATGAAGGTCTATTGGTGATGCATTATAACAGATTATGAATCAGATTCACACAACATCATTCTAATAATGTATTTGCAAAAAAAAACCCTGAAACAAGAGTAATAAAAGGTTATTTTTTCGATTCCAATTTAAATTTATAACAATGGATGAAGGCAGATGGGACAGTGAAATATTTGAAGATTCCAACTACCATCTGTCCATAATTTATTATCCATCTGATTGTAGGTTATTATTGTTTTCCTGCCATCATTAAACACTTGTTATTTATTTTGTTATACCACTTCTGCATTTAACATTGAGACCTTCACAGATTTGAGTGCTGTTATCTCCAGTGACCTATAATTTATGTAAGTCCTTTTGGTGTCCTTACTTCTATTCACCAGGCATCTAAAAGCGAATATTTCTCTCAGCTTAGATTGCTGATTAATTAATTTCTACCTTCCATATCCCTGCATTGCAGCCTTGGGTTATGAGTTTAAAGTAATAATTCACCATTGCACATATTTTGTGGAGTTAAATTCTGCAGACTTCTGAGAGAGTCCAATTTCCATGCTACATTTAATAGCTGGTCCCTTAGAAATTAATCCCTTTGTATTTGTGATTTATTTTTTCTTCTGCTTAGTGACAAAAATGGATTTCCCCCCAATCTGCTGTGACCTGGCTGCCTTTCCTGCAGTAGTCAGTGTAAATGACATGACTCCATCTGCTATTTTTTATTCCCTTGTGGACTTTTAGCTCTCAAGATTATGATGCAATTTGGAATGTCATGGCTATGGGTGACAAAACTACATCGGCGCTAAATAGAGACTCGTAGCAGTGGCAAAGTTTGAGTACAAAGCTAAATACACCTAAACACTTGTGCAGATATGAAATTCCTCATCCAGTCCCCAGACACAAGGTGTGCACATATCACCCAAAATCCACCTATGCTTCATTACTGTTTTCAGTAGCTCAGTAAGCTTTGTTTTCATGTTACTGAACCTTTGCAACTAATTATGAATTCAAAGTTACCTGCTACTTTCCCCCTACCGATAACATGTGCAGTAAAGGTGATCCAGAAATCCTCTAGAAATTATTCTTTTTTGCTTAATATCAGCCTTCCTAATTTTTCCATATCTATAATAAGGGCTATAACTTAAGATCTGGACTTAATGTACTTCCACTACCTGTGGAAGTATTTTACTTTTCAAATTCAGTTTCATCCTTATTTAAGTTAAATACTAAAGCTATTGACTCCTCTAAGAGAATGGTGTACTCAGGAATATCAATAAAATTTAGAATGTTTTGTTTATATTTTTTTAATTAACTCAGAATATCACCACAAGTTGGACATTGTCCCAGGTTTCCAGAGTCTCAAAAATTTATCTCATAGAATGATTAGTCTAATTTCCCGTGGTTCACTACAATTATTTCAATAAGGATAATACCACAATGGAGGAAACTTGGTAATCTCCAAGCATTATTTTCTTACTTTCAAGTCTAACAAGTTTCTTGTTCCGTTTTATAAACTAAGACTTCTGTCTGTCAGCACAGACCCTTTTCCTCAAGCTTTCCACGCTTTCCCTCTAGCTCATTTCCATACATCATTCCCACTTCTGACCTTCCTGTCCTCCTCTCCAGCTAGGAAAATGCTCTCATTCTGCATCAACTTCAAACAACTAAACAAGGAAAATTTCTGACCTCAGTGTAAAGCACATCCATATGCCAATATTTTTGGAACACTATATAGAAAAAGAATATAGTTGTATTTGTAGACTATTGACCTTCAGATTTGATTTCTTGTCTACATTTTGCAAAAGTGAATTCTTTCTTTGTTTCATGGAAACAAATCAAGCTCTAGTCAAGACCTAAGCATCAAACCACAAAATACAAAGAAAACTTCAAAAGATGTTTATCCATTAACTATCAAAGTACTTACTTCAGCAGTCACTGGCTAGCATCCCAAGCTTTGTTTATTATTAAGGTAGGAAATTGGTTCTAAACAATTTATAACCTCTTGGAGCCAGTAGATATAATGAGAGTTCCCAAACCCCCACACAGATTAATTCTTTAGCTAAATGTGGTCCTTGTCTGCTGATAGTTAGGACATTTGGCAGCCAGGACATCAAAAGCCACAGAGACAGGAAAAGGTAAGAAAACTAGCAGGGCTCACAATGTCACAGCATTTGTTTGTGGATCTCCATGCTCCCAAACCCTTGTTCCAAGATTAATATAACTTTAATCCGTTATACAGTATGTTTGTACTCCTAGGAACTTCTAACTACATAAGCCTAAACATGTTTTGAAATTTTGATTCTTTTACAACATATTACTTGTAGATATGTAGCATTTCTATCCTCTTACAGTGTGTAGAAAGCACACCAAGATCAACTGGTGTCAATGCAGTAATGCATTGCAGTGATAATATGATATCAGCTGAAGTGACCATTTATGGAGCACTGAACTAAAGACTGAAATATCCTGAAAAATTTTTACTGTTTATCACAGAATCATGGAATCATAGAAATCATTTGGGTTACAAGGGACCTTAAATATCAAGCTCCTGACATGGGCAGGGACATTTCCACTAGAACAGGTTGCTCAAAGCCCCATCCTTCCTGGTCTCGAACAGTTACAGGGTAGGGCAGCTACAACTTCTCTGGGCAACCTTTTCCTGTGCATCCTGGTTTCAGCTAGGGTAGAGTTACTTTCTTCTCAGTAGCTGTTACAGTGCTGTGTTTTGGATTCGGAATGAGAATGGTGTTGATAACACACTGATTTTTTGGTTTTTTTGCCAAGTCGTGCTTATCTTAAGTCAATGACTTTTTTTTTCCTCATGCTTTGCCAGGGAGGACATGTACAAAAGAAACTGGGTGAGGGCACAGTTGGGTCAGGTGACCTAAAGTGACCAAAGGGATATTCCTTGCCGTAGAATATCATGCCCAGTATATAAACTGGGGTGGTCACCCAGAAGAGAGGGCTGATGTGGATTCAAGAAGGGGAGACTGGCATCAGTGAGCAATTGCATTGTGTATCATTATTTTCCTATATAGAGGATCAACTTCACCACCCAGCTTGACGTCGTCCACAAATTTACAAAGGGTGAACTCAATCCTACTGACTCTTTCATGTAGAAGTCTTTTATTTGATCTCTTTTTTTCCTCATATTTTAATTTCTGCTTCCTCAGTCTAACCTGTCTGTTATTGTCTGGATTTCTTTTAAAATGCTGAGGTTGTTTTAGGACATCCATCCTTGGGGATGTTTAAGAATGCCTACTGCTGGAGGTTTTCAAGGATCAATTATAGCATTCACCGTACTAAATCCTGATGATTTGCAAGACTACAAGTTAATTGCTCTATTTTAGGAAGTAGGTAACTGGGAATCCAAATAATATTTTGTTTGATGATATAAATTTAAATTGTGTCATTTTAGCCAAATGTTATGGAGATATCTCATTTTCCGTCATGCAACTTTTGGACTACATTGTACAACCTTCATTCAGGTTGATTCAACATTAATTCAGCAGCATAGTCTCATTTTACTGATCCACAAATCTTCCTTACTTTGAGAGGACCTACTCAACTAGTAAAGAATTTGACAGTAAAAGGGTTACACTCTCCAGTCCTTTGGCAAAGCTGCTTCATTTTAGATTTTTCTATAATGAAAAAATACATTCTTTTTGTGACACTTTAACTGATGGTATTTATTAGTGTGCTTCTACTTTATGCTGATTTGTGCATTTGGGGAATACTTTCTATTAATAACAATTATAACAATACAGACTGTTGTAGTGTGCTTGGGGACCCATATTATGTATTCTCTGGGAAACAAATTGTGGTCAGGATGAGTCTCCCCTTAGAAAGCACTTGAGTGAATGGTGAAAAATGCTGCATTCTGGAAATAAATACAAAGCAGGTGGATGGGGCAGCAGTAAGCCATATTGAGGAGAAATGGGCAGCTTCAGTCTCTCATTGCATATTCATCAACTCCACCTGTTTATGTAAATGACAGGCAGATATTAATATACAAACGAAAAAAACTGATTTCCCACTGAAACAAAGATGCTGTTCTGAAGTTGTATATAAATTTCCAACTGTTACTGGTAAAGATCTCCTATATACCTACAAGATATTTATTTTGGGGAAGAAGCATGACTTCATTGTCAAGGTAGACACTAAACTGTGGAATTAGAACTCTGCTAAAGCAGAGTTAAATATCCTGTTGCTTTTTACTCTTGGACACATTTCTCCCTTCCTTTTGCCAGCGGAAATCTGTGCTGAAATTTAGTAGGGGTGATGATATTTAACTTGTTACCACCAGTGATCTGATTGCCTTTCAAGCCTTTCCTAATCTGCATATTCACTGCACGAGTTGTGTTCTTCCTGGCACAAACCTTTAGAGCAGCTGAAGCACTGGCTTCCTGAGTGCTGGTATCTGAGATTAGATTTAACTGTGCTCTGTTTACACATAGAGTTACACTTTATCGTTAGTCAATTAAACCAGCAGACATGGATTAGAACTCTGTACATATGTCCATTTATACACACAGTACAGTCATTTTGTTTCTCAGCTGGTAGATGGTTATTCCATTACTCACCTGAGACAACTGCTTTGCCAGTTTATCAGACAGTCATTTTGTATGAGTTTTTAAGTCACAGACAGTACTTTCAACTTTAGTTAATCTAAGTTGTTTGCTCAGAAATTTTTCTAGTAACAGATCCTCAAGTTTTCTTGGAGATTTATCCCACACCTAATTAAGATGTTTTATGATTCATTTCTAAAGGCTGAAACACACACAGCTCTCTGGGAGTCCACCCTGTCCTGGGGGATCCCAGATGTATAAAAAGTCCTTGTTTCCAACCCACGTGATGAAGAATCAGTCTGGAGTCTTCGGCTGTTGTTCTCAAGGCTGTTTATTGTTATCTATTACAGTTTCTTTCTGCCCTGCTGCGAGATGCCCAGCAAGAGAGTTCGAGGCACTCTGCCCACCCCCGAGCCCGAGCAGTCGTTTTATACTATCAGCTACGCAAACTTTATTTGCAGTTAATTTCCAATACCTATCACCTATGTTAGACAGTGACTTTCTACTCTAAACCAATCCAAATGTGCCACCAACACCAAGAAGATGGAGGCTAGGAAGAAGAAAGGCAAAAGGACAGGGCAACACCCTGATCCCTGCATCTTGTCCCTCAGACCCCCATGTACAGAATTTCAGACCCCCCTGTACAAAATCCCAAACATTTTTCTTTTGCTCTATAATTACTACCATTTTACTACTTAAACTTTGGTGACTTGCAATTCTTCATATAGAGTTGGTAATTTATTCCATGGGTCAAAATCAAAACCACAGGCACTCTCGGTGGCAAGCCTGGGTCTCCAACTCTCCTGCCAGGGCTGAAAAGCCTTCTGGCCAGGGCTCGGGTCATTCAGGAATGTCATAGGAAGCCCCTGGGTTCCGACAAACTCTACATCAAAGATACCTTCTGGGTGAAAGTGAGACAAAATTCCACTCACTCAGCTGAAAGAATGATTTACTAGTAACTTGGTCTGGCAGAGAAGTAAAATGTGCTTAATTCTCTCAGAGTCTGGAATCAAGTGTTTCTGTTGTTTGGAGGCAGGTTATTAATCACTCCAAATCAGTAATATTAAGAAAAAAGGTCTACATGTCATCTTAAAAACCTTCAAATGAAACCACGAATAAAACGACAACAAGAAATGTGGTTTTTCAGATTAGTCTTCTAGCCAAGACTTAGCAATTTCAGTGTGTAGTAAGGCATTAAACCACAACCCTGAAGTCAGCTCTAATCCCATCCATGTGCCAGCCTAACCTGAGCCCACCCAGCCTCTTGTCCCATAAATGAATTACATTACTGAGGAAGTAAGATCAGTCTGCACAACTAGACAATTTCTTAGGTATTTGAGAAGGAATTAAAACATGCACCATCAGAAGAAGAAAGAGTTAATATCAGAAGAAGAAAAACATATTTATTCTGCTCCCACAGGCAAATGCACTCAAGGACAGATGAAGTTCTTGTAGAAATTTGCTAACCTCTAAAAGAGGAAAGCATAATTTTTTTCCTAAAAACACTAAAGGTCCAGGGGAGTCCTTGAATTAAGCATATATTTTATCATTTTATAACTTTATCCAGATAAAAATAGCTAATGAGCACTGAGGGTGGGATTCCCTTTTATGTGAATTTCTCCAATAACTTCTTTTTTGTTAGAGCTAATACGACACTTTCATAAAATTGTATTTAAAGTCAGTAGGAATTTTGTTTGAACTTCATGACTAAGATCAAACCTTAAATATCTCTTTCTCTTAAAGAATAGTATCTAAAACTACTCATTGTTTTATTCTTACCAGTCAGGAAATTAGTTACTGTATCATGATGTGCTGCCATCAATCATTATTCAAATGAAGCTGAGCCCTTTTTTATTTCCCCTGAGGTCTACTTCTATTGCTTAGAACAATATTATATGTCACATTAACTCAGCACCTTTTCTCATTAAGCATGGCAAAGTCATGTGAATACCTTGCACATGGAATATTTAATCAAAAGCACATAGCCACCTTTTGAAAGTGAGAAAGGTTTAGGAGGTATACCCCATTCTCAATAACATTTGACATGTCAAGTTAAGAAGATTACCCTATCAAATGGGAAGTATAAGAAAATTTAAAGCATTCAATTGGGTTACAGGTTAGTAGAATTCTTTGGTTTATGAAAAATTATGAGATTTCCTGTCAAGACAAAGGTTAGACCTCTTTCAACTTTCTTTCAAAAGTAAAATATCTCAGAATTATTATTATTATTATTGCTATCATTATTATTGAAAATATTGTCCCAGGCATTATGGTTTGGTCTTCTAGTATGGAAAGAAAAAGCGAAAAATCTGATAAATTACAAAGTAACTCTCTATTTCAATTTCTGCTTGGTGGTCTTAAGTCTAAAACAGAAGAAATGTCATTATTTCTATCTGGACATACAAATCTAAGCATATTCATGGTTTCCTCAATGTTTCTGAAAGGCTTTCACAAAACTTAATTTTCTGGCAAGTACAGAAATAGAACAGTTACCCACAGACTGGGTCAGTTTGGAAGGGATGAGAGTGGTCATCTGGTCCAGCCTCCCTGCTCACACAGGGTCATCCTAGAGCACATTCTGCAGGATTGCATTCAGACTTTTCCTGAGTAAATCCTGTAAGAGAGACTTCACACTCTCTCTGGGAAACCTGTCCCAGTACTCAGTCACCCACACAGTAAAGAAATTCTTTCCCATATTCAGGTGGAACTTCCTGTGCATCAGTTTCTGCCCATTGCTTCCTGTCTTATTCCTTGGCACCAAGATCTTGGTTCCACTCTCTTGGCAGCTTCCCATCAGGTACTTACAGACATCAATGGTGTCACTTCTCAGTCATCACTTCTTGAGACTGAACCGATTCAACTCTCTCAGCCTTTCCTCGTAAGAGATGCTCTCCAGTATCTGAATCATCTTTGTTGTCCTTATCTGGCCTTGCTCCAGGAGCTCCATACCTCTCATTTGGAGGAGCCCAGAATTAGACACAGCATTCCAGATGCGGCCTCACTAAGGCTGAGTAGAAAGGGAGGATCAGCTACTGCCTTTATTGGCATCAAGATTGCATTCTCCCCACGCAAAGCAATTCTTTGCCAGTATTAATGACCTGAGGAGTTTAATCCTTCTGAGCTCACATAAGGGGCAGGAAGCTGTAAGCATATCTGTGTTAGCCATGCAAACCAGACACATCTGCCAAGGCCATGCATAGCCATGTAACTTTTACGGTAAGAAAAGGAATTCTGGACATTGACAGTTTTGATCTTTTTAAGATCATCTTTTAAAACTGGTCTGAGATATTGTCAGACCAACTATCTTCCGTAATTTGAAATGCTTATTACTTGTCAGAAGTCAGTTTTTCATATGGAAATACTTCCATACTCTCAAGACTAATCTACCACTTCTTTGTTTAGAGGATGGTAACTGAAGTCTTTTTGCTATGTTTTTTGGTTCTTTTTNTTTGGTGGTCTTTTTTTTTTTTTTGGTGGGTTTTTTTGGGTTTTATTTTTTTGTGGTTTTTTTTTTATTATTTTTTTTTTGTTTTTGTTTTTGTTTTTGTTTTTGTTGTTGTTTTTGTTTCTGGTTTTGGTTTTGGTTTTGTTTCTGTTTTTGTTTTTTTCTGGTTGGTTTTGTGTTTTACTTTCTATTACTCAAGAAACAGATTTTCAGTTGATTCAGTTGATTCTTTACTGTTTTCTTAAAAATTACACACCCTCCCCCCCGCCTCCCAGCAGTTTATAACTTTCCAGGGGGATTTACAGGGGATATCCCTCTGGTTGGGGGTGATTTTTTTACTAGATCATCTTGAAAACATTCAACTAATTTGATTTGCACTATCCAGTCTCACTTTGAACAGAGATATGTAAAACATTTCTCATTAGAATTTTTTCCATACCTATAAAATCTTTATTTTGTATTGTTATTGCTGTAATTTAAGTTCTGAGTCAGCTTCAAATTAAAATATTTTAAACTTGGAGGGAGATGGAAAAGAAAAAAATAGCACTTCTTCCTTAATTTAATTTTTTAGCATATGTAGCAAATTCTATGTGGAATCCAAGTCCAATGTTTCAGCAAGAACCATAATGTTACTTTCTGTCCAAATGGAGTCATAATATTTTGTTCTTTTTATTTCTGGTGCAGTAAACCTGATAATAAATAAGTAGTTTTGAAAAGTAGAAAATAGTGTTTGGATTGAACGAGCTTTTTAAAGTCTTTTTTCTACCATAACTAACTATACTTTTCCAGCATGGCTCTTTTCCTAACATAACCTTTGAAAAAATATTTTATACGTTTTATTATTAAAAAGGAGATATTCATATTGGTTTAAAAGAAAATAGAGATAAAAGCTTTATGATTTAAAAAAAGTCATTTTTCAAAGCTTGAACTTGTATAACAAAGAGATTATGCCAAAAACTATTCTTTAATATTCTCCCTGGCCATAAATCTCAGCAACTTTTGATGTAGACTAATGGAGCAATGAGATAAAGATTTTATGAAAATCACTAATACTATCTTTACAGAAAATTACAAACTTTCACTTTTGTTCTCTTTGAACACACAAAAAATGTAGAGTTTACTATTACCAATTTTTTTTAGACTGGTAATGAGCAATCTAAAGCAGATGGAAATTATTAAAATTGTCCTCTCCCTTGATCTATTGAGGGACCTAGACAGGGGAGAGCAGGTGGTTTAGCTTTGCTTGGTTGGCTTTGGGGTTCTTCTAGAGCTCAAGATGCCAACATATGCCCAGCATGTGACACCCACATTCAGATTTCCCAGAGTCAACTCAGCCTTCACCAGAATCTGCTTGTACTTCTCATCTGACCTCACAGCAGGCTACATCCAAGGCACTGCTGGAAAATCATCATGGCATCTCCAGGTGGGAGTCAGAAATTGCCTATTGCACCCACAAAGCAGACTGATGACTAAGGATCAATAGAGACTTCACAGATACAGGAGCTGTGTTAGCAGTTGAAACCAGCCATGAATACATTCCCATGGATAAGTGATATGCAAATTTGGCTAACCTGGCCTGGAGCACTTCATTTGAGCTGTGTGCATAGCATGACAAGCAGAGAATGGCTGATGAAAGCAATCTTACAGAAACTTATAATAGGACATCTGTCTTCATTCAGCTCAGGATTGGGTAGAAAAACACAATTTCACATGAATGTCAGAAACAAAACTGAAATAAGTAATAAACTGAATGTTTCTACACATGGCCAGAATACCCATAATTATAAAGAAAACAGAAAGAATAAGTAAGAATAATAAGTAAAACTTCCATACTCATAGACTCAATATTGCCGCAATCCAAATATTTGGCAACCTGTCACTGTCCCCCTCACATCCCTAGTAGGGAGCTCATTTGCCATCTCTCCTCTAACATCTTTCACTGAGGCAACTGATGCATGTCACAGAAGATGAAATAATGCCAGGCTCTATGTTTCATATATCTGAGCATCAAAGAACCAGTACTGTATAACCATAACCATAGATGCTTCTGGAATGGACTCTAAAGGTTATATAATACATCAAACTGTTAAAAGAACCCACCTACCCGCCCATCCCCCAGCCGGAACTAAAAAATAAATAATAAATAGGGACTGTGACTTTTCTGATGGATAATTAAACTTTTTAAGAAAAAACAGTTCCTTAAACTTGCAGTTTTCTACAAATCTCTTATTTTCAAGGCCTTAAAAAATCCTTCATTACATATAGAGTTTATGTCTGCTGATATTTATTTAAGATCAAGTGGGAGAAAAAGTGGACATTATGCTATGAGTAACAGATTGCATGAGTTTTTTCCAACTCTTATCTACCACTGACAATGTGTAGGTGGTTTTTGATTGTCATATCAGTAACAGTGATCTTTACAGAAGAACAGGTATTATTCATTTTAATTGATCTCCTCCTGATCTTTTGATTTTCTGTCTATTTTTCTGCTGAACCCATCACTTGGTCCTAAGGTGCCTACTTACAGCATGTGATCAATAGAACATCTATTTCAGGAAGAGGAAGATAAAGCCATTTTTTTACCTCACCTGTGTTTATTTCTCTGGAGTCATCTGAGATGTTAGATAGAAACCTGGCAACCTGTGGCAGTCTAGTAAGAAGGTAAGAGTTCCCCTGGATATTAAATCAAATTGAAAAAGAAAATGAGTGGAAAAATTGGAATTTTAAGGCTGCAGAGAGAGCTTACAATGCTATAATATATTTAAATTAAATATACAGTATGTATTTATGGTATCTGTGGTGGTTTACCACCAGCTGGGATTTAAACTCCAAATAAGCCACACTCCCTCCCCCTCCCCCACTCTGGTGATAGAGTGCAAAGGCAGAGACTGTGGGTTGAGACAACAATTTTCTGAAAGCCAACGGCAATGGAATAAGAAACTCACAGCAGCAGCAAAACTATTAATAAAAAAGAACACAAAAGAGAAGGTGCTTTTCACACAAAAGGTGTTCACCACTCTTCAATGTAGTTCTGCATAGCTGCTGAGATAAACACAAGATTGCAGGTGCTCCTGTGACTAGCGTTTCTTGTCCCCAAGCTCCAGACTAAGAAAAACAATGATGGATGAAGCCCCAAGGAGCTGGATTATCCATGTTGTACCACTGCTTTGGACTGCTTTGCTTGGCTGGGCTCAGGCTCACCTTGGGCTTCATTCTTCTCACCTTGGTTTGCTGCTGTGGTTTTTTCTGGAGCTGCATTCTGGAGCTGCATCTTGGATGGATTTTTTGCATCTCAGAGCCACGTCCCAGAAGAATGGGAAGGGCTGCGTGGCAGCAGCAGTGGAGGAACAGAGTCTGCAGCACTGGACCTGGGAGTACACAGTGCTACCATAGTTACCTTTCCTGATCAAGAGGGCAAATGAAATGCTACACTTCTGGGGATATGCTCCGTTGTTCTTCCCTCCAAAGTCAAATCCCTTCAAATTCCCTTCAAATCAAAATCTTGGCCCCTGACTATGAGGTACGTGGTATAGGACAGCAATCTGGCCATGCCCACACAACTCTAAGTTCCACCCCAATGAGCAAACCGAGGACAGCATCTGAATGTGGTTTACTGAGTATGTAAGGCTTGTTCTTTTTCCAGCAATCTCATACCAAAAGGCTGGAAAAACAATGTTTATCATATGAAAAGGGGTCTATTACTGGGCCTCTCATACAGTACAGTTCCCACACACAGCCCTTGACATAAGAGATAAGCAGTAAGGCTCAAATAGAATAGGATGTGGCTGATCTATAGTCATTAAATAATTTTGACACTGCAACTCCCCAGAATACGACTGACACAAAAATTATTTAAATTTCTCCTGGTTAAGTATACAGGCCTTGCAACTATTAGGAAAGAATGACCTGAAACTACTGCATTTAGCCTTTCTCTCTCTGACCTGTTATCAGTGTTAAAACGAGGTAATAAAAAGTCAAGAGAGGAGTTCATTTGTGCTCAGCCATTGAGCAGAGTATATCAGCTGCTTTTCTGCAGTGAGCTGCCTAGCTGGAAATACAAGCTACGGCAAGACTGCCTATAATTATTTTTCTATTTTTTTTATTTTTTTTTAGTAGAAATATGGAACACAGTATTAACCCAAATTCTCTTAAACAGTTCCTGACGGTTTTAAGAACACTCACTAGATTCACCCTGGATCTACACTTCTACTTCCTCCTTTCTCTTAAAGTACAAAACTGATCATTTCAAAACAAGGGTTTAGATTCAAAACATGAATTAATTACTATATTACAGAAACCTCAGCTTTGCCTAAGGTTTTTTCCAGCAGTTACTAACTTCACTCAAGTTTAAAAACATTCTTAGCTTGCATTTTCTTTGGTGACTTAGCTCTTTTTGGAAAAGTAGGTTCCTACCAAGAAAAACTGCATCGTATTGCCCAGTCACATGCCTAATCCTTGCTCAGGAACATTACATGAGGATCCAAGTGAGACAGCAGAAAGAGAACAAGTCAGAGAAAAGACTTACATCTTTTAACTACAAGGGGATGGTAAATAAAATTTCCTTCTAAGCAGCTGGGACACTATTATAGATTGTTTTGTTAAAGAGACATAACTGTAAACATTTTAAGGGGAGCTGGAGCATTCAGAAGTCAAAAGATATTTGGGAAATCATATTCATGAATCTGAGGCCTGGCTGTTTTCACCCTTTGATATACTGCTGTTTAGTTACCTTGCTCTCTTCCTTCTGTGATTAAATTAGCTAAGAGGTAAAAATGTACTTTTAATAATGCTTTGCCTTCTTTCTATCTCCTCATGCATTGCAGGCAGGGGTAGATTTTGTTTAGGAGTATTGGGTTTTACCCCCACCAGAAATTTATAACCTTTGCCTCTGACTTTTAATTTACTCTTGCAGAAGCATTAGAGCTGCTGCTGCCTGCAGGCATATTTAGCTTCATTTTCACCAGTGTACTAACTCTTGAATCCCTGTAGTCCTTCTTCCCCTCATTACTCTGTGTTTTTCTTCTACAGCTGGTTTCAAAACTGCTGGGTTATGCATAATGATATGAGGCCCTTCCTCCTGGAAAACTAGGTCACTGGGATGTAAAATGAGACTCTTCTACTCTTATGAAAACTGCACATGTTGAAAAATACAGCACAGTTACTTGAAAACATTTTTTAATGGTAAACAGGATAGAAGCCTGCATTTTTATTAGTCCTAATCTTGTCCTGTATCCCAGCTACACTTCCTTCTCCCTAACTCTTATTTGTGTGTAGCGGAATCTGCACAACTGTAAAGCAGTATTTTGGTAGCAATCACAACATTACTTTAGTTGTAATATTTGGTTATTGGGAAATGTAGCAGATAAGAAAATTCTGGTCAGCCCAAATTACTATTGAGGTGAGACTTCAAGAAAAAAAAGAGGCCTCTGCAGGCCTTATCTGGCTATACGTTAACAAATATATATATATACACATACACACATATGTATGTATGTATATATGTGTATATACGTATATATAAATGTATCTGTGAAATCTAATTCAAAGTAAATATTTTTGTCCTTTTGTGTCTATTTCCTTATAATTCACACTGTAACATCATCCCATGCTGACTCCATCCAATGCTCCAGGGCAGAAGTCTGTTTATATTCTACTTAAGAGTTTCTGAGGTAGTTAGAAACACTGGCGCTGCAGATTTCAGTCTGGCTCAGCACTGCAAAACCTTTAAGTACAAATAGTCTCAGAAATATTATTTTATTGTGTTTAAAGATAATTTTGGATTGTAAACCATGTGCTAAGTCTGAAAGCATACAATGAGCAATGAAGAAAAAATGCCTAGAAAACTAATAAACAGTGTATCTGGAAAACCCACTTTTCTTGAAATGCAATTCACACTGATGTATATTTACAATGGTTTTAGCTCTTTCTTGTACTTTTTAGAATAGATGATCTTTTAATCAATAGCAAGACTATCCAATGACAGAATTATCTCAGCTCTAAATTCCCATCTGATTATTGCATGGGTCAGAACTTCTTCATTTACCAACATAAATAATAGCACATAACTCTCTCTGTGCATATTAAGGGAGTTTTTCCTGTAAAGCTTATTAAATCATGTAGTTTGAGAAGCAAAGTGCTTTAACAGCTCTGCTTTCTAAAATGAGACAGCAAATCCTACCTTTCTTTAACATTCTTCAACTTCCAAGAAAAACCTATTAAGAGTTAAAAATACAGTAATTTTTTATAGGATATATAGTTGTATGGTCAATTGTTTATGTCAGTGACTGTTTTACAGTAGGAGAAATTCCAAGGAACTTCATAATATTCAGTTCTGAAGTAACCTAACAAAAAGAAATTTTCCTGCTAACTTCATTAATCTGTGATTTATTTATGGCTTATAGAAGATAAATTATTCAGGAATTTTAAAATAATTAGTGGCAATAAGTAATTAGTTTTCACCATAAAATCTTATACTTTTTTTTAATTTGGCAAAGATTTTAGGAGCTCCTATTAATTGGTCTTGCTCCAGAATTTGCTTCTACCATTATCATAATCAAAGCTCTTCTCTCTACTCTGTGGTTGAATGCTGAAATGTTTTATCTTTCCTTCTGCTCCAGCATTTGACTAGTATAAAAGAAGCTGTCTCTTAAAGAAAGGTTTTATGAAAGTGCATATTGTTGCTCCATAACCTCTAAGCTTTAGCTACTGTAAGTTTAATAAAAGAAAATGTGGAAAAATTCTGTCCTTTGCTTGCATGCTAGAGTTCAAATTCCCATTCCCATTTTGTAGATGAGACTGTCCTTTATTGTGGATTAATACCACTGTATCTAAGAAAGAGGAAGAGAAAGAATCCTCATTCTCCTTCCTTGTAATCACTTATTATGCTCACAACTTGGGCCATTACTAAAATCATTATAATAAGAGTCATAATTACCACCACTATATTTCTGAAGTAGTTAATGATTGTTCTCTTAAATTATTTTAACTGTTCTTAGGTGACTAACTTGAGCTACCTGTAAAAGAGTATTCTGGATGCAGACATTCATGGCTGAGTGTTTAAAAATCCTACTGAAACCTAATAATCAGATATCTGAATTTTCACTCTTTAACCTTCTTTTTTTTTTTTAAGATACAGAAATTTTTCTATTAAAAAGTTGCCAAGTTGCCATTCCCTTTAAAATGACTTAATTATGACAGTGGAGCAGAACAGAGCAAGAAATAGAAGTGATACCACACAAAAATCAAAAAAATACCACAAAAATTCTGGAAAGGAACTCACATCACAGTATGTTCAATATTTACCTAAAGGTACAAATGAAGGATTTGAGTGATTTGCAGTTTGAAAGTTCAGTAGCTAAAGAATCAATATCAATTATATCCATTTTCAGTGACACATTTTGGGTTTTGATACAGGAGTATTATAACTCACACTAAATTCTCATGCAATGGACTGACTTATCTATCTCTAGACAGCTTTACAGTGAGAGAAAAGCTGATACTGATTTGACAGACAGTGGAAAAGTCCAGCATACTTGCTCTTAATGGGCTCAAATTTTTCATTCTTTTTCCGTATTATGGATGTATATAATTTAATGGATAGATTTCACATGCATAGAATCCTGCATTTTTTCCCCAAAAATCTTATTTTTAAACAACTGGTTAAAATAAATAATTATTTTCTATGCTAAGTATGCAGGCAAAAGTTATCTTTCTACTCTGTGAGACATCTCATTTCCATTGGTTTATGTCAGCTGAGGAATCAACTGTACCTTGTCATTTTTCATTTGAGTTTGACGAAAGATAGTGGCAATAAAAAGCTTTCAGAATTAGGACCTTCTGCAACAGCAATACTGTGCTTTGTATTAAACTTCAAAAGACCAAAACTACACTCAGTTTTAGTGAGGAATTCTGTCACCTTAATAATGCATGTTACAACAGTTCACCAATTCATACACACCTACTGAAATGTATCCCTGAAAATTATCTACACTTGTGGCCACTGAGGGGAGAGGATGAATTTGACATTGTCTTAAGCAGATTTAAGTTCTCTTGCCTAAATACTGTGTTCCTCAGAAAGTTGTGCTCCTGCAAATTTATGCTTTTTTTTTCTATTAAAGTGATTCTTTTCTATTAAACTGATACTTTTAAACAAATGCTTATTTCAGACCAATCTCTTCAATTTATTTCCCCCTCCCACCTCAGTTCCTCAACCCAACAAACATTTTAAGTGACTGTAAAATTTCACCAGTTTTAAATCACTTTAAAATTCATCTGGTTTCCACGGTATTTAAAAGCGAAAGTAATGTAATATAAACAAATTTTTCGTGTCAGAAGTGAAACCTTTGTAACTTTCCTCTAATTATTGCTTATTAATTTCCTCTGGATTCTTCCTGATTGTTGCTGTACAGTTAAAAAGCTCAGCTTTCCAACAGGACCTAAGCAAGTAAAGACTTCACCCCTTTCAAAGACACTATGAACTGAACACATACCTGAATTCCTATATGAAGGCAATGAACTTATTCTTTATTGATCAACCATTACTTTTTGTTATACTTCACTTTCAATTTCAGCATTTCTTCAGCTTTAGCTAGTACTAAAGTTCACATTTATATTCTGTCAGACTTTGTCATGTATGCAGTTCCAACACTTAATACACAAGGTTTACTATGATGGTGTTAGGTTACCAGAGAGACTGTTTTCTAGGAGGTAAAAATGTTTGCAGATGTATGAGAATTTTGATTAGCATTTTCTGCTGCAATTAAAATATTTTTGATTTTTTTTCAATGGCTTCCTTTAGGTCTAATTAAAAAAAAAAAAACAAAAAAACAAAAAAGCATTTTCATCCCAAGAACAAAAACATTGTAGTAAAAGTTCCTGGTCATTGGTCATCCAAGGCTGAAGCAGAGTTAACATCTCTACATAATTGCCCACCATGAATTGTGCTCCCTTAAACTATGGTGAAAGAAAGTTTCCTTTCTCCTTCTCTTAGCCAGCATTGGTAACACCCTATCAGTGTTTCTTATATGCATCACTGGAAGCAGACGTAGGATCATGTGTTTCTTCTAAGCATGTTAGTGATATTTCTTAGCTCAATTGTTTATGTAAACCTTGGGGCATGTCAGAACTAAAGATGAAGATGTTGCTATAGGCTTAGATCTGTCTGATAAAAACTTCTCTGGTCACTGACAAGGTCATTCATCCAGAAAAAAGAACATGCACTAGCAACATATACTTAATAGAGACAGATTGAAGTAGCTGAGGTGAGAAAAGTTGAAAATGTTGGGTTTTGATGCAGGCACAGTTAAATCAACTCCTGTTTCAGATGATTCAGAGCAGACATTTATATCCACTCCCCAACAACTTGGATGAATACCCTTATTGCTGAGCTGCTAAATAGGAATTTTTGGATCTGTCCTGTCTTCCTTTGCTTTTATAACATATGCCTGAAAAATAGTAAAAACAAGATACCTTTCTAATGGAGCTTATTTCGTTTGGCAGTCAAACTGAACCAGTGCCACTTGCAGCACTCATGCTGCTGATCCCCCAGTCAGTAGAGTTCAGATTTTTTTGACCCTTCCAAGAGAGGCAATGTGAGCACATTAAGCCAAGGCTCTTGCTGCAAGAACAAAGCTGTTCCACTCGCAGCAGAACGTGTCCAGCTGTTTGTTTATTGCAGTCTTATGTCAGAGCAATTAAATTGACAAGAAATGGAAACAGCAGGCAGTGATAAGAATTGTATTTTTAAAAGACAGTGGTGGTAGTTGAGTTGGAAGAGAGAAGAAATTAGTCATTAGTTTTCCCACCTGTTCCTGTGCTAAATATTGGCATTAATTTGCTAGTTCCAAAATGCCAAGCAGCTGAGCACAGGAGGTTCAGTATAAGTGGTTTAAAGTGCTACCTGGAGTTTTATAATGTTTTTCCTTCAGTAAGACAGGGGGCTTTAATAGGAACACTCCAAAACATGCTTAATGGTAGGTCTCTCAGTCCCATATCTTCATTAGGAGAGGATTTTCCTGCTCCATGCTTTTTTTGGGTTGGCTGGTTTGTTTTTCACTGAATTACACGATCTGTGACAATCATGCTCTTTTTTTTTAATTTTAAATTAAGAATATTTAATAATAGGATTCTACTTTTGAACAAAGGAGAAATTAGGAAGAGAGTACCTACCTTTTCCCCCAATAATTCCGTATTCTTTCAATTTGTCTTACCATAAAACTTTTGTTGTGGTTTGTTTGGGTATTTTTCTCTATAATTAACTTTAAACTTTTTTGTTTGTCTGCTTTCCCCTGCCAATAATCATAAGCTGAATATCTCAAATGAGAACTTCCTTTGATCTAACTTAGTTTACAACAGAACTCCCTATGGCTGTTACTCTTTCTGTTTTGCATTTCTTTTCAGCAAAGTTTGAAACAGACCAACAGACAGAACAATAAAGATTTTATATTCCTGACCTGAATTAAATCAATTTTTAAGTGGTTGAAAGGTTATTATGACAACACAGATGGAAATCCACAACCCAAACTATTTGGAAGAAACACAAACAAAAACATAACACACTATATACTGCTCCTAATTTTCTAGCTTTTTCTTTATATTAAACAAAATTCAAATCTACAGGTTTTATTTCCAGTGTTATAAACTGGCATAGTTTGCATCAGCTATGAATGATCTTATTATGCTGTATGGGTAGACAGACCCCCAATACTAGTAACTTCAGAGACCAACAGACTCTACTGTCCTATTCAAGCTGCATAAAGCAGTTTTTTGGTTGAACTGCACATCTAGTGCTGCTTTGAAGAGAACCACGGGGCAGTTGGTTTGTTTTGCCATCTCTCTGTTATTGTCACCTTTGAGTTTGCTGCTAACAAGGATCTCAAAATGAGGCACAAGTACAAAGAAATTATATATTAGTGAACAAGAAGAGGAGATAAGGAGCAACCAATCATGAATCAAAGTTTTTTTTTTTTCCCATTCTCTACCACAAGTGGCAGACTTGGATTCATCCTTCTAAAAGATGTAGGAAGTTATTAATCTGCTCTATTTGGCTTTCATGGCTTTTTATATTTTTTTGGTTGGTTGGTTGGTTGGTTGGTTGGTTGGTTGGTTGGTTGGTTGGTTGTACGTCTCTTTGGGGATCCTTTGTCCAAGAGGAAAACATTTGCTTCTGCCCACTTTGACTTGCCTTGAGGAGTGGCGATACTGCCCTACAAACACAGGGGTTAGATCTGACCTCTGGGCATCAGGTGATTGTTATTTGAGGAAGAACCAGAAATTCATCATTTTCTAAAAATATAATCTAGCCCCAGTTTAATTTCTCCTGACAATAAGTGATACTAGGAAATAAATCAGTGGGATAGTCACTCTCAGGATTCATGCTGATGCTTTCAATTTTTTGTTAGGCTTTTTCCCCCTGAGAAAACCATATAGCCTGCCTAACAATTATTTTATATTTGCTGCAGTGTGAGGCATGTTCATCAACGCTTCAATTAGAAGTGCAAACCTATAACTACAGCCTCCACAGACAGAAAAAAGTGAAGTTTCGTATGTGATGATGAATATGTATCTCTTTTAAAAAGTTCTTCAGTTTATTATTAGAAAATAAAGGAGAAAAAGAAACAGAGGGGGATTTGTCTGACACTTTTACTAGGGAAATGACAGTTATATTGAGGCATTTTTGTCCCTTCTAGCTGCAAAACATCAAAGACTTTATACCTTTTCTTCAATGTATAGGGCATGAGAAAAGGGAGTATATATAATCTACTTATGATAAATTCATTATAAAGAACTTACTGTCTATATGGAATAAAAGAATATTAACAGCATTGAGAAGTGCATTTATGTTTTTGTAAAGGAAATAAGAAATAATGCCTCTGTGTAAAAGCATGTTCTACCCACTGGCTACTTTTTAAGTGTCTAGGACTGGTAAATTTTTAAGTATCAAGTATATCCAGCCTTGGGATATTGCCTTAGAGTTTTGAGTTCTGAATAGAGCAGTCTAAAGGAAGATGTATACTTCAGAGAGCTCCAGTTTCCTGCTCCCATTTTCAGCTCAGAGCTTCCCTCAAGGAAGCTGTGCCACATCTTGTACATCTTGTTGACTTCTTCATTGACACATCAGTTTCAGAAATTCTGTATGAATTGTTTCCAGTATGGTGTAGTCTATTTTATACATTTATGTTAATATTGTATGTACATATGGCAAGTCAAGAGGAAATGGCCCCAGGTTTTCCAAAGGAGATTAGATTGGAATATATTGACCAGAGAAGTGGTAGATTCCCAGTACCCAGAAGTGTTTAAAAATATGTATATTAGCCCTTGAGGGCATGATTTAGTGGTGAACATGTTAGTGCTAGTTTAAAGTTGGACTTTAACTTAAAAGTTAAACTTTTCCAAACTTAATGATTCTAGGATTCTACTTAAATTTTAATCTGCAAAACAAAACTAAGCTGTGCTTGGGCACATCCCAGATGTAGCCAAAATGAGATAGTGGAGAAAGGCTGCTGCAGAATATGCATGTAGAAAATAATACTGATTCTACAGAGAAGTTCACAGTTCACAGCAGCCAGGTACATGTGACATCTGTGCTATTTTCTAGTTGGCCTTTGTTAAATATGATCTATAATTTTCTGCTGTTTGTGATATAATAGGGAGTATGTGGTATTGAGAGGTTAATAAACAAGATGCAATGGAAAATTAAGGTTACTGAGTAAAAAGAGTCATTATCAACTAGATTTATAACAGAAAAGTTACTGTTGATAAATAAGTGGCAGGACTACATCTCAGTAGGTGGAAAAGACTGTTGAAAGGATGGACCTCCCCTAATTCTTATTCATAAATTCAGAATTGTTGAAAGTCAGGTAGAAATAAAGCTTGCAAGGCAATTATAACAAGTGAGAAAGATTTTCTAGTAAATAGGGAGAAAATCGGAGTAGCAATGTGTTAAAAGTAGGTATTGTCCTAAAGATAATATGGATCTGGCTCAAAAATTGAATGCTTCATCTCAATTTTCAATAAAGAGGACTTTATAACACAGTGGCAAAGGCAGAATGGCTAATGGGAATAACTATATAGAAATGCAAATTACAATAGCTGAGGTGAAATAAAACCCAGATGAATGTTGGAGTCAGGAAGATTGAGTAATCTTTATCAGAGATACTGAATAATTGACAGATGAAACTGAGATCAGCAGCATAGATTCCTATTTAACCTATCAACAGGTTTTGTACTTAATGTTTGAAAAAGAGCAAAATTTGTATTTGCAATTCCTCTTTTGCAATTTGCAATTTGTAAAAGGAGAGGAATAAAATGTAGGACAGGAACCACAGGAAAGGAACTATAAACACTTTAGGTTTGATAAAATGCAAGAAGGCTGCATTAAGGAAATCATCGATTTGGCTGTAGCTATTAAAATAGATCCTGATTTACCAAAAGTGGATTTTATCCAACCAGTCTGGCATTTGCCTTCGAGTTTAAATATTTGTCTTAATGAGGTTCTCAATATTAGAGCAGAGCATAAAAATATAAAAATATTTTCATGAATAATCAGATAATTTTAATAGATTTTTCTTTAGTCATGGCCAACATGAATAATCATCCTTGTTTTATTGGCATAAAACATATCAGACTGTTCAACTGTAATTTTCAGCAGGCATTATCCTCTCTGTAAACGCTACCATCTTTATCTCCTTAACATTACTGGATTGTAAACTCACAGAAAAATTATAGGGACAGGAGACACCATTTTAATTTTGGATACAAGAGGTAAATTATCACAGGATGTATAGGGAGAGAGGAGAATAGCTCCAAGAAAATGGGCAAGGAAATTTTGTATGAGGCAGGATTTGAAATAAGGATTCACTCTACTCAGTTTCTTCTCTCCTAAATCCTACCTTTTGCAATTGCCTCATAGATGAAGAAAAAAAAAATATTCTCTGCTGGTACCTTTTCTATTTCCAGACTGATGACTTCAAAATATCTGTATTTTTTTTCACTTAGGTTTGGGTATTGCAGCACTACAGTCCTTTCCTGCCAGAAGTCTATGTGGATATGTACCCAGCTCTAAAATAATTCCAGTAGCAATCACAGGGAAGTTGGGGCAACTCAGCACTGATTCAGGCCTCACCTGAGAAGCTGGATTTTTACTGAATACACTAATACTCCAGTGATTTCAAAAGTAGGTGTGTAAAGGAAAATTGAGATCACCTAAAATGAGGCTTCTACACATAAACTAAAGTTAGGTCACTATCCTAAATATAGATGTTCTAGAGTATCTCACTTGGTTTCCAGTTGTTGGTCCAGAAGGAAATTGACATCTCAGTATGTTTCCTGCCATAAATACTACTTATTTTGTTTTAAAAATAAAAAATTTCCTTATTTATAAAATACAAAATTTGTTCTAGATTTGGTTTTCAAACTCACTAACACTGTGCAGTTGAGAACATGAGCATCCTAGATATTTCTTCTATAGAAGACTAATAGATGAAAAGCAAGTACAGACTTCTCGGAATATATTTGGTTCAAAAGTCTGCTTAAGCTTTTGTTATTGGCAGTTAAATTCTTCAGATATTTTTTTTTCCTCAGAATTCTGAACATCTGGGGAAAATACTAGATCCTAAATGTTGATATTTTCTATGTTCCAAGTCGAATACAACTTAAACTTGTAGTTCTGCCCAGTTTGTTTTGATATTCATTTTGTTCATTGTTCATTTTGAGCATGTGAGTATTGATTTTGAAACTTGAGTATTGAAGAGTAGTGGTTGGTAACTTGAAAGCATGAAAACTGCTTACTTAAAAGTGCTGCTTTGAAAAATCCTGTTATTCCTACTCTTTTCCTGGATTAGGGTCTTCCGTGTGTGTGTGTAGGGAGATGTGGCTGCAGCCAGACCACAGGTTGGAGGACCTGTGTGTCTGTGGTGGCAGCAGCTGCCAAGAGCCCAATGGGTGAATGGAAATGCCAGAAACTGGAGTGGGACCTCAGGTCTCAGGGACACAGATGCCTATGGTGCCAGCCACTGGAGCAAGTGTGTAAATTGAGTGCATGAACGCTAACAAGGATCAAACCAGGTGAGCCACTGAGTGCCAACAAGGATCAAACCCGGTGAGCCACCAAGGAAGTGTGTTGATCTGGGAGCCTGGGGGTGGGTGGATCTCTAAGAGTGAGACCACAGGGATGGGATGTGGGGTGGTCGTTGGGAGCCAGGAGAGCCCAAGTTCTCCCCGTGTGTGAGAGCATTTGTGCCAGCACCTAGAGCTTGGCACTGCATGTCCAGGTGCCAGCAGCTGGGCAGACTGCGTGTCTAAGCCCAGCTGTGGGCAACATGCACACATACATACTCCAGGAGCAGATCTCCCTCCTGTTCAGCAGAGAGGGGAGCACAATGAGGCCATTCATGTCAACTTGCTCAAGTGACTGCTCTGTCAGTTTGTTGTGTTGGTGTGTGTGGCCAGACCTGTACACTTCTGGTTTGTATTTGTGCTCCACAAAGCTCCACAGGCACATCCTGGGAATGAGCTCAGCCTTGCTGCCTTTTGAACCTGGTAACAGGGAGCTGAGGAAACACTGTCTCTCTCAGGCTTTCAGATCTGGTCTAATTTTTCCCTAACCAAACAAAAGAACACCAAGTCCTACTTTTTGGATAAATGGAAGTTTGACATAAGACTGAGGTTTTTCTTTTCCATAGATGAATTTGTTGTACCAGAAGTCAATACCTGCACTGCATTTGCTAATAAATAGCTTTTTATTTTTGATGTTAATCTCTTCTCTTTCTTTGCTGGCTGTTTGGAATTACTGATGGAAGTGATCTTTAATTGGGCCTCTCTCTGTCTGCACCAGCATTAAAACCACAGACCAACATTAAAACGCATTAATCATATGCAAAGTGCACTTTATTTCAGTCACGTCTAGTCTCAGTCAGTCAGTTTGGTGTAACTAAAAGGTTGACATTTCTGATCCCAAATCCCTTCCTTGTAAATGTACTGTAACTTCTACTCTTCCCAACTTCATTCCAAAAATGCAAGTTTTTTAAGCTTTTGCAAGAAATTACAAACAAATTAGAAGGTTTGGAATCAAAAGACTGTCAGCTGATGAACGGGTGACAAAGCAGGCAAGTTATTTCACCATGTCCCTTCCAGAGGAGTGCAGCAGTTGGCAGGGGGGAAAGCTTAGCATTAGCAAACTGCTGTTATGTCTTCCTCCACTGACATGTGAAATAGATATCATATTTACTGCCAACGCATAGTGCTGTTGTTAATGGTGAAAGACTGAAGACTTGAAAGGACATCTGTGGCTGCACTGGCTTGAATGGAATTATGGGATATTTTTGTAAAGCATCCACTGGTATTCCAAGTGGATTCAAAATATAAATGATATTTCTGCTACACTGGTGCCTGATATTTAAAGTAAATTTTATCTTATCTTTGTTTTTCAGACACTGGAATTTACAGTTTGCCTTGGCTTGTTGGCATATGCCACATTGTGTTTAGAATGGATTGCAATGTTACCTTTAGTGAATTTCTTAACTGAAAAAGAGACATTTGGTATATATGGTTCAGTGCTTCATTTTGAAGCTCCTTTTGAGTCTGAAATGGTTTTGTATGAAAGAATTTTCAAATGGGCTCATTTATACCTTACATGCCCAATATTTTGGATTTATGCTAAGAGAGAGCCACAGTTTCTGACTTTATAAATCTCTATCATGGCCTTAAAATGCCAAATAGAATTCACCAGTCAAAACCTTAATTCTTCAAGACCAAGCGAGTGTTTGCCATTGAGTTTAATCAGCCCCAAACTTAATCCTGTATAATATCAGCTTTCTGTTTTATGACTGCGTATCAAAGGTTTCCACATATTCATGCAGCAATGTTGTGCTCCATGAATATTGTTCTGAGCTATGAATTTTTCAGTTTTAAAATTATTTCCCTGCTATGTGACAGAGTAGAAAGTAAGTCAGGAAAGGAGAGAAGGATAAAGTGTCACTCCATCAAGGGAAGATGTGTTCTCAAAAAAATCAGACTTTATCTTCTCTTGTGCCACAATTAGATTCACAGGACTAAGAGGTAGCTGTACAGCACACATTTATCAAATTCACAAAGTCAGTTTTTGTAGTTCTTTCACTCACTCAGACTCTAAAGTTCACATTTAACTTTTAATTAAATCTAGAGAATATAATATTGAATAAAAGTTGCATTTATCAGTTTAATTTTGGAATGCTAACTGAATATACATTATTGCTCTGTGTTTCAATTGAATTTCATTTATTAAAGACACTTTTTTTCCTGCTGTAACTACTTAGACTCCCATGGCTTCACGATTTCTTAAAAAAAAAAGAGGTTTGATTATGTAAGCAGTAAATGGTCTTCATTCAGGCTGTAAAATATATCTTAAGATTTCTTTGACAGACTATCCACTTTTTGCTCTATATCTATTTACCTGTAGACCTCTGTTGGCAATTGGTTTGTCCTGCTTCAATGAGAAACACATTTAAATGTTTTTCAAATAATTGCCACATTGACCAATATCAGACTCCCATTTTTATGTAACATGCATTTCTGGAATCAATAAATTAGTTATTAGTAATCAGAGTTTGCAGAGAATTAGGCATGGAAATGCCAACATATAGGTAAATTGTTCACATATTATTTTATATTTATGTTTATATTTACTGAATGAATGGCATGGCAGCTTTCATGTATGCTATCTAGCTGAATGAAGAATGAAAGGTCAGTGCTGTTCAATGGAGTATCTGCTCAGCAAAGAGGTACCTGAGCTAGTTTTGGGTGGAAGACATCAGCAATAAAGCTGCTCTAAGATGTTGTTTTCTCTGGGTTCACAGTTTGTCAGGCTTTACAGAGTACTTAATTAGCTTCATGTTGTATTATACTGGAACCACACTGCATGTCTCCCCTGAGACTAGTGCTGACTTTCTCTGTCTTTGCAATTTCCTTCAATGGTAGATGTACCTAAGATGAATAGAAAGATAACAGTAACCAAAAAGAAATATATTTCATTTTGGCCTTTTTATGGAAACAAATAGGATCATTCAAAATTGCCCAGATTTTGACTTCACTTTCATCTTTAATGGAGTGCTCAAATTCAGTCTGAAGGTTTCGCTTGCACATTACTCACAATACAGAATCTGCTCTATGCTTCTGGACAAAATCTTAGTGGAAAAAGAAATCTTTACTTCTATGTCAATTAAGTTTGTTACCAACAGGCTTTTAAATGTTTACTTCTTTCCTTTTTCAAGGTGTCATGGTTTGACACCACCCAAGGGCCAGTGCACCCATGAAAATATATTTTTCTCAATTACTGCTGTGAGATAGAACCAAAAAAGGAGCACAACCACCCAAACTTAAAGTATAGAAAAGAAACTATTGACTAACACTAAAAAGGAAGGAAAAACAGAAACCAGAAGGAAACTTTCAAAACATCCATCCTCCTCCCACCGACTGTCACTCTCCCACTGACAACATGAAAAGATAAAACCTAGGATTTTCAGTCAATCCACCCCCTGAACAATCATTTCCCCAATCCATCAGAAAGAGCAGAGTCTCTCCTGTCTTGCCTTAGGTTCTCCACAAGAATACCAGTCCTCTTGTGGCCACACACTTCCCAAACAGCTCACCCATAGATTTGCCATTGCAAAGCAGCACCGCCCCCCATGGGACAGTCCTCTCACAACTGCCCATGGACTGTATCAGCTTTCAGTTTAAGAATGTCTTCTTCCTAGTCCAAAACAAAAACTCTCTGCATCAGCTCCATCTTCATCCCAAGGAACAGTTATCTCTCATTAAATCAGTGCTCCAGCCCTCCCCATCTCTGGTCGCCCCTGGGGCCGAGGATGACAAAATTCAGTGCTTCATTAGCACCCACCACAGGACTAGGACATTCCCCTAAAAAGCATTCTACATGTTATAGAAGCATCCAGTCCATTCTCTATGTCTTTGCAAGTGAAGTCCATGCCAACCTGGCCCACTCCTTCATTCTTCCTTCCATGTTGGAGTCTTTCCCGTCTTTTCCTTGACATCAGGTCTCAGGTCCCGTCTTTTTATCTCCTTTGAGTTGCTCCCCTTTCAGTTGAGCAGGATGCATGACTTAGAAAGGTCCATCTGGGCAAGAAACAGTTAAAACCTCATTTTCTGGGACTTCTGCCAGTAACTTGGCTGTTATCAGTTGTTCCGATAAGGCGTCCTTGAGCCTTGAGCCACTGGCTTGGCAGGAGTGTGAGCCTAAGATTCTCAGCTCTAATGCCAGGGAGGGGGAAATTCTTGTCCTCTGCCAGCCTGGGGCCAGCCCGTCCCTCCGTTCCCCCCGCTCCCTGCGGGGACAGTTCCTTCCGGCGGGGCTCTCCCGGCCTGGCACGACCCAACCCCCCCACTGGACATGGCAGGGGGAACCGGGCTGGGCAAGTTATTCCTTTCCGTCCTCCCCACTGCCTGCTGGGACAGCTCCCTCAGGAGGGGCTCCCAGCACGGCCCGCCCCAGTCTCCCCCCTCCCACAGGCCTCTGTGGCCATAGTGGGGGGAAACTGGGCCGAGGCTGCAGCACGTCTGTACCTGTTCAAGGCCGGAGGGAAAGAGAGCGATTCCCATGCAGTCCTGTGCCAAATGTATATCCTACTGAAATGCATTTCACTTTTGATTGGCTCATTTCCCTGTCTGTCTTTAAAACTGGCCCACAATTGGTGTTGCACTGGGCTCATGGGAAACTCACAGGCATACCTCAGTTCTGGGGTGGCTGTTTTCCTGCCCAACAAAATGTCAATCAATCACAAACCAGCACACAAGGATAACAGGTTCTCTCAGCACTCTTGGAGTCAGAATATTTGGTTTCATGGAAACATATGGGTTGACTTCACTCGAGTAATACCAGACTCAACCCTCTAGTTTTGGTCTACACCTACAATCTCAGTGTTGCTATGAACTTGTTTCTACCAGCTGTTGAGCTGTGTTTACAGTTATTCTTGGTCTTTACTCCCTAGCCAAAGGAGGAAAACAAACAAACAAAGAAATAAACAAACAAACAAAAAAAGTAAACACACCCAAAAAGGCTTATTAAACAGAAAAGACTACAAAAGAACATGAAAGTTGCACTTAGAGATATTTCAATGAGCTGGAAATTGTCTTTTCTAAGTTATTGTTTTCGAAAAAATATCAATTTAGTATCATATCCTGCATTTTGAACTGAGAGAGAAGGAAAGAGCCACTGTAACTCAACTGCAATAACAGAAAGATCTGCTCCATTGAAGACTATGAAAATAGTTGAGGTAAAGAAAACAGAAGACCAACCATCCTGGAACACATTTTCAAGGAAATATAGAAGATAAACAAAGTAGAAGAATATATGTTCTCTTGCTGAATCTCCTCCAGAGTTTAGGAACTTCTTCAGATGTGTTTTATGGAAAAGAACTTTCACAATGCTTTTCAAATTTTTTTCTTTTATCTCATCTTGTTCTCTGAAAACACTATGGAAATGAGTTTTGCAATAAGAAAACTGCCAACAGCAAACAAATGCTCTGGAGATTGTAGATAGGGTTTTTTTTCCTTTTGCTGGGAAACTAATTTTTGTTATCCTCTGTAAATACTGAAATAGAGATCTTCATAACCTATGTGTCCAAGCTTCCTAAAAATTGTTTGTGTCATGACAGATATTCAATTCTATGAAAGAACACTATAGTCAAACTATAATAACAAATCTAAATTGGTATAATTTTCCCAACAAGATGTGAAGGAAAATAATTTATTGATCAGGTCAACAGTCTTTGTTTTCACAAAACCTACAGAAAACAAAGAACACTCAGTTAGTTTTTGTTGTCCTCCCTTGTGTTTCTCCACAATTTTGACAGTAATTCAAGACTTGCACCAACACATTCATAATGCCTATTGTTTTACTGCTTTGCAATATTCTGAGTAAAAGAGTCAGCTAGCAGTTGTAAAGTCTACTCTCTGCCTTGTATTTTTGTGTTAGAAAATTGAATTATTAACAAAACAAAAAAAAAACCCAACCAACCAACCAACCAGACAACCAACCAACCAACCAACCAACCAACCAACCAAAAAAAGCCCCACCAACAAAAAAACCGAACGATACTCTGCCACACTTTTAAAATCTTTGTGTTCACCTGTATAATAGTAAAACTTCAGAATTTTGCAAAGTCACAAAGTTTAGGAAAATATTTTTTCCTTTACTGCATGTGGCTAAATTTGAGGGGTTTTTAACCCATAATTAGCAGTCAAAATATATGACAAATGGACCATGAATTTCTTGACTATCTCACTGCAATCAGACAGCCAGTTCATGCAAATATTCTGTCTTGCCCTCCTTGAATTTTACCAATTCTAACAGACACCTAGAGGACCTCCCTCCTTTTTTACACTTCTGTGCTTCTCACCACACCAATAAAATATATTAATTTGAAATATATGAATTTTTAACATGCATGCATCTTCCTTTGAAACATAAAATGATGGCTTTGAAACTAATGCATAATATCAGAATGATGGCTAAACTATTTAGAAGTTTTGTATAATGTGTCTTTTTTTATGTTTCTTCTTGATAAAATATGAAACACTTCTGTAATATCATCTGTCAATCATCTGCTCACTAATTGAGGGTGATTTAAATGATGCCCTTTGGAAGATTAAAAAATGTTTGCATGAGTAAAAAATACATACTCTTAGTAATTACAGCCTAGCATATACCTCATTACTTCACCACTATTTCCTAAAAGGAATAGTTTGATTAATTAGCCTTTTGGTTTGTTTTGTTTATTTTTTACTTATTTTTTATCCTATTTTCTTATTGGATTTTTGAGGGAGTTATTGTCTTAAATGACAAATGAAGTTTTACTATTTATAATCAATACACTTGCTAGTTTTCCTTAAGATTCCAGAGAAAACCAAAATGACCAAGTTTTTCTTCTTATTTGCATCCAGACATGTTTCTATCTAGACTTATCTGTGAATTACTTGCTATTTAAAAAAAATATATATTTACAGGGCTGTAAAAGAGATTTTAGGCAAGATCAATTAAATCATGCAGCAGAAACAGACTGGCTCGAGGAATATGGTAAGGGTAAAGACAGCTCCAGAGCACCTTGACAGGCCATCATTTACCCATTTGCACACTTTTCAGGCTTCATCACAGCTTTGCATGTTAACATTTACTGAAATGTATGACTCATTAAATCAGTATTATCCAACAGGAAGGGTTTTCCATTTAGCTGTAAGCATTGAAATCACTGAGACAGTAAGTTAAGATTGGTAAAAATATTAAGGCTTTTTTGTTTGGTTTGTGGTTTGGATTTATTTTTTTTTATTTTAATAGGGGATGCTACATTAAGTAATTGTAAAATTTTTGAACTTCTCAATATATGTTCTTTCCTGCCAGAGGAGAAAAGAGAAAGAGAAGCAAAAAGAGAAAGAATGAATGAACTGGCCATCATCAAGTTCTGTTTAATTTCTTTTCTAGTCAAGATAACCAAATGTACTGATAGGCAGCTATAGGGAAAGTAGAAACAAAAACAAAAGTCACCAGGTGGCTGGAAAGAATCTTTGGGAAGGCCATGATATTGCCTCAACAAATATATCCAAAAGGCAAAGTGGTGAAGTTAACTTCCAAGGCACCTGCAATTTTTCCTGCTGCAGGTACTTCCCGTCAGGGGGGTGGAGAAAAGCAAAAGATAAGATATAAGCAAGCACGTTTTATTATTGTGACCCAAAATATATTAATGAAAATTGGGATTTTTTTTTCAGTTATTCAGGCCAGCTGTCTTATGGCGCACTAGTTAGTTTCAGTTAGTTCTGTTTAGACCTAACCAGATTTTCACCCTTTCATTTGTTCTACAAAACAAAGAAAAAAAAAAAAAAGGTGTACAGTTAAGCATAGACATAAGTATGGAAACTAATGCTCCAAAATGTAAAACCACCGTAACCATCTCTCACGTGGGTCATTTAGAACATAATTTTTGCGGTTGACTACTTGTGATCTTGCATATATTCTTTGTAAAGTTATTTCTAATCGGAAAAAAAGGATCTAGAGTCATATTTTCTCCTGTCCTGTTTTCCAGTGAATTGCTCCATTTACTACTCTTCATCTAAAATAAGAACTTAGGTGAATTATTCTTTTTTTTTTTCCTGTAAACTTTTAAAATAATTTCCTAATAAAATTAGCAATTATGCTTGCTTTTAACAAGGTCCTACTGTCCATGGTTAGGCCTCATTTTAGTTTCACTTCTGTCAATACTTAATCTATAAAAAAGTTATTGCATTTTCTAAAATGCCCACATATACAAATTCTGAATTTTCAGGTGATAGATTTTAAGTTGCAGTAGCATTATTTTTTTGTGATTTTTACCATCTAGTTATTAAAGTGTTTTGTAAGGAAAAAGAACAAAAACCAAACAATTAAAATTTTTACCTAATAATGGATCTAAAAGCACACACAATGAAAATATAAATTATTTAAAGAAGCATAGTTATAGGAAACATGCCATCATTTGTATTTAGGAGCTGGATGGAAGGTAGGTCATAGCTTTGAAGTAGAACTTAAAGTGAGCATACTAAAAAAAAAAAAACCCCACTTCCAGTCTCTAAAGCTGCAGCATAAATACCCCAATGCAAAGGAAACCTAGCTCTTCAAAAAGGACTTCCTGACTTCAGGGGATTTGCCTTCCACCTCAGCTTTGCTATGGTCCTCAGTGTGATGCCTTCTCATTGAAATCTCCAAGCACAATCATGCCAGAAAAATGGAACACCAATGGCTTAAGTCTGTGTGCTGGTTTGAGGTTGATTGACATTTTGTTGGGCGGGAAAATAGCCACCCCTGGAAGTGAGGTGTGCCTGTGAGTTTCCCATGAGCCCAGTGCAACACCAATTGTGGGCCAGTTTTAAAGACAGACAGGGAAATGAGCCAATCAAAAGTGAAATGCATCTCAGTAGGATATACATTTGGCACAGGACTGCATGGGAATCGCTCTCNACAGGCTGGGCCAGACCGAGAGAGAGCCCTTTGAAGGGAACTGTCCCCGCAGGGAGTGGGGGAGACGGAGGGACGGGCTGACCCCAGGCTGGCAGAGGACAAGAATTCCATCCCCCTCCGCCCTACCCCCCCTTCACCTGACGTTGGAGCTGAGAATCTTAGGCTCCCGTTTCTGCAAGATGCAGCTCAATGACACCTTATTGGAATAGCTGATAAGCAGCAGGAGCCACTGGCAGAAGTCCCAGAAAATGAGGTTTTAACTGTTTCTTGCCCATATGGACCTTTCTAAGTCATGCATCCTGCTCAACTGAAAGGGGAGCAACTCAGAGGAGATAAAATACGGGACCTGAGATCTGATGTCAAGGAAAAGACGGGAAAGACTCCAACATGGAAGGAAGAATGAAGGAGTGGGCCAGGTTGGCATGGACTTCACTTGCAAAGACATAGAGAATGGACTGGATGCTTCTATAACATGTAGAATGCTTTTTAGGGGAATGTCCTAGTCCTGTGGTGGGTGCTAATGAAGCACTGAATTTTGTCATCCTCGGCCCCAGGGGCGACCAGAGATGGGGAGGGCTGGAGCACTGATTTAATGATATCTCTGGCCCCAGCTTGGGATGAAGATGGAGCTGATGCAGAGAGTTTTTGTTTTGGACTAGGAAAAAGACATTCTTAAACTGTACCCTGAAAGCTGATACGGTCCATAGGCAGTTGTGAGAGGACTGTCCCATGGGGGGCGGTGCTGCTTTGCAATGGCAAATCTGCGGGCGAGCTGTTTGGGAAGTGTGTGGCCACAAGAGGACTGGTATTCTTGTGGAGAACCTAAGGCAAGGCAGGAGAGACTCTGCTCTTTCTGATGGATTGGGGAAATGATTGTTCAGGGGGTGGATTGACTGAAAATCCTAGGTTTTGTCTTTTCATGTTGTCAGTGGGAGAGTGACAGTCGGTGGGAGGAGGATGGATGTTTTGAAAGTTTCCTTCTGGTTTCTGTTTTTCCTTCCTTTTTAGTGTTAGTCAATAGTTTCTTTTCTAAACTTTAAGTATGGGTGGTTGTGCTCCTTTTTTGGTCCTATCTCACAGCAGTAATTGAGAAAAATATATTTTCATGGGTGCACTGGCCCTTGGGTGGTGTCAAACCATGACTGTCTGTGAATAAGCCCCTAAAAATGGTCCTCCTACCCTGAAAATGGGATGTTGGCTTCTTTCTAACAGTTACGCCTCAAAAAATTTAAGCAAATGAGAAATTTGTAATGCAGGTAAATTTTAAGCTTTGTTTTTATACTTCAGGGTTTTTCTTTATTAACATTAAAAATTCCTCCTGCAAAACAAAAGATTTTTTTTTGTGTTATCTGGACTGTGCATGCTCTTTTTGACACATGATATATAAAAGCACCAAAGAAATGTATGCACTTACAACTTGGCCTTTATTTGTGGTATTAAAGCACATTTTTTCTGAAGCACTGTTTTGGGAAATATGGATTATATCAATTGGCATGGAGCAGAATAATTATTATTATTACATTGAAAATTTTCTTATGTTATTTGAATGATATAATTGGAGTTTTGTATTCAATTTTTTTTTAAAAAGAGCAAAATTTATAAATGTTAAATGTCTTATAGAAAGGCCAAAATAAGCAGGTGTAAAACATCTGAAGTGATAAAGTCGAAGGGAATAGATTATAATAGCAATTTGACAGGGATACATAATAATGTAATAGTTTTCAAACATCTTTTGAAAGAATAAAACCAAATCTCCACACGTGACACATTATATATTCATTCATTGAGAGATTAAGAAAACAAAATTTAAAATTACTGCTGGATGTGACTCACTGCTTATGTTTATTTTTTTTATAAAGTATGATGTTTTAAAAGCACATGGCTTTGTGATTATTTATTAGTACTGCATGAAAACTTCTGTATTTAAAAAGATAATTGTTCTGCTAGGCTTAACTGTAGAGTAAAGCAAGAAATATAATAAAATTATTATTTTAATTTCAAAAATATAACTAAAAAATAAATACTTTACATGTTCTACCAAAAAGTATACAACCTATAATCTACCACATTGAAAATAGTAGAAAAAAAATCATGCCTCATTCGTGCATTATGTTAATGGAGAAAATTTTATCTTGTACTGAGTGTATTTCTGATGAAATTATAAAAGGAAGTGATAGTACTAGTGCAAGACTTCACACAGACAAAGGAAACTAAATGTAGAGTGCATTCAAGTCTTCTTCAAACTGTCATCAATTTTGAATAATTTTGTGAAACCCTGCTATGAACAAAGCCACACAAAGAATGTTTGATTACATGACAGAAGGGAAGAGAGGAAGAGGAAAGCATGGAATACTTTCTTTGTTCAGAGAGAGTTAAAGGCTATTTGTGAACAAAGGAACTAAAGTGAAAAAGGCCTGGAAGAGAAGATAACAAAAAGACTCACATACAAAATTGAACAAATGTGGTACCAAGACATACTTAAAGCAGATAGTTCTTTTCCTGTCATCCAGACAATAAAGAAGGGGAAGATGCATGAAAACCAAAAATATGCAGCAGCAGGACATTTTACAGCCAGCTTCTAGAGTTTTATTTATACCAGTTTCCCAAGCCAGGCTCCAAAGCATGTAATAAATTTGCCCACATCTTTCTCCTTCTCTCACTATTTCCCAACAGAACACATATTGAGGGGAATCCTTAGTCCTTTTTTGTCCACCCTCACAGGTCATTTTAGTTATGGGTCTTCTGACATTAGCAAAGAGACACACAAGCAGGATCTAAATAACTCAAGAGAATATAGTATTTTTGGTATTTTTGGTAAACACAGTAGCTTGCTGAGACTTCAGCAAGTCAGTAAGGAAGACATTAATAAGCTCCACTTACCCAGTGAGACAGGTGATGAGGCTGGGAAGGGTTGTCAACTGTCATTCAGAATAGGAAGAGTTGGTTTTCCTTGTACTGGATTGAACTTTCATGTTGCTGTCTTGCTCTTTTTTGATTCACTGTTTTTCTTAGGAGTTTGCTTCTTCTTATGCTGATATTTACCTTGTGAATCCATCTGTTAACAATTCCCGACTTAGCAATTACACTTCTATGGTTTTACTTTTCTTATACTGCATGTTATAGCTTATGTACTCTTAAATATTTGTTTCCAATAAACAATTTTCATAATAAAACTGAGCCACGGACATATGACCGTGGTTTAACAAAAAGGGGTTTGGAGGACAGACAGCTGAACTCCTGAGATGAAGGATAAATGGAGAAGCCTTGCTCTCTTCCCATATCTGTACCCACACTGCTGTGAAATCACTGGGCCTCAATCACAAAAGGTTTCTTCAGTATTGAAGCTCAGATTATGATTAACTTCTTAACTAGACTGACGTTTTTAAATAAAATGTTTTTGTAATAACTTCATTCCTTTGGTTATTTCATAGATTATCAAAAATCCTTGGATTCTTTATTTTTCCTACATTTTATGGAATTTGGTATGAAGGAGATATAAATATATACATATTGAGTTTCACAGCCAGCTTATATGATTGGCAGAAAACAATTCATTCTTCATTCATTTTAGAGAGCTTTTCTGACTTGCAAATGTGATAGTGGATTGGAACCGAATGTGGAGATATCTAGGCTGATTTTCTAGTACTGGGGAAAGATTTATGGTTTCTAATGGAAACCAAATAGAAATCAGTGAACCTGACTCCCTGTCCTGCCATAACAGTGTCTACAAAATTACACTTGAATAAACCCAAGTCATCAGGGTAGAGGATTCACCTTTACGGGTTCCACTATAATTTTCTTTTATTATCTTCTAAATACAAAGTGAAATTTGAGGAAAGACCTACAAATGGAGTCCATGCAGGTCAGAGTAATAAAAGTCACAAGAAGCACCAGTGAATATAAACTAGCAGGTTCTGCATGTCTGTCATCTTGAGTTGAAAATACTTATTTCTTCTGTATGAAATAATATCATTGTGTTTTTTTATTAAAAAAAAAAGGAAATAGAAAAACCTACGCATACCAAAGAAATGTAAGTAGAGTAGCTGTTTATTCATATCACCTCTGAGCTTTCTCGGACTTCAGCTATAAGTTTTATATTAACATTTGCATATTTAATTTTCACTTAAAGAAAAAAAAAATTAAGGAGAATTTTATTCCCACCTTTCAATATGGGAGTGAGAGAGATTAAGAAGTGGTTATAAACTACACAGTTCATTGCTATAAAGTAGACAATCTGCTCACAAAATAATAATAAAAACCAATCACTTCCATTTTCAGATGCAACTGAACTGTTGAAGTCACACTTTGTTTTAGCTGGATAATATAGGTGGAAGACGTAGCATATTTATTAAACATTTCCAGATTTAACCCAAACACATATTTTCTGAAATAGTAACTGTAGTTTATACATCGTCATATAATCCTTTCTAAGAATATAGCCTGTGACCTGCTGAGAGTTATTATCATTGTTGGATTTCTTTTTTCATCTGATTATAATACAAGAGTTTCTTGTTAAAGATTTTTTTTAAGGAGTTTAATTGCTATGTCATTTATTTAGCATTATAAAATATGGTAGTTTATCTGACAGGAAGAAAGATGTGAGCAAATTGTCTAAGAAAATTTAAAAACATACACTTCATCACAGAAAACTTTGAGCTCATTCCTTAATTGTTGTCATTGGTGCATAAATTTTCCTCTATGGAAAAACTTAGAATAGGCTTATCCTTAAGAAGCAGGTTTTAATTTCATGTTCTAAAGGACTAGGTACTTTTAGTTTTCAAAAAAACTTGTATAGTGTAACATTTCTATTCAGTGATCTTTAAGCAGTTATAATTAAAACACTAGATATTGCAAAAAAATCATGAGATGCAGAGTTTTTTCAGAGAATAGAAAAAAAAGACTCATATCCTTGAAAATTCTATTTTCAAATTCCAATATGTCCTAGAAATAAGAATATGTGTGATATTTATGCATAAAGGATTCCTGCAATGTTTCATTTCATCAAATAATAATTTAGTCTTTGCTGTTGATGCCAGAATGGCATTTTGGGAGGTAAGATATAGAGCGTTATCTATATCATCACATTCTCATAGGGTGTAAGATACGGCTGAAACTGAAGTTGCTAAGTTATCCCAATGACCCATGTGGCTCTTTCTCATCTTTTTCTTCCTTCAGAAATCTCATCAGTCTAACACAAAAGGAATTGCTGCATGACCCAGTTGGTAAATTTTCTTCCTTTCTGTTACTGAATCTGGTTTTGACAGGCATCTTAGGAATCCCTGAATTCTTTTTTAATTTTTAGATATGCAGTATACTTCTGAAACTAAGATCAAAACATTTAAAATGCAGAGCACATCAATATTGCAGCAAAGCTGATACAGTTTTATGAGAGAAATAAGCTTTCAAATGTATATTTGAATGTCTAAACATATGACTTTGCATTTTTTAAATAAATACGGTGCCATAGACACTTAAGAACTTTTCTTATAACACTGCCAATTATGAAATGATATTCAAAGCATAAAAGCTAACAAAGAAGAGTATTGCACGAATTTAAAAAAATGGATCTGTCATCATTGAAACAGAAAACTAAAGGAAGTCAAAGGTACACATACCTAGTAATTTTATAATGAGTTTAAGATATTAATCCTGGATGTTCTATGTGCTCTTCCCCTTCAGTAGCTTCTGACATTAGTCCTATGTCAAAGACAAACCACTGGAATGCTCTTAGATGAGCAAGTTCCTAAGCCTGAACAAAGCTGGTTGTTCAGTGCAAATACTTTTAGCCAAAAGATTGCTCTTCAGTCAGCTTCCTTAATGAACAGAGCTATCCTGACATACATGTTTGAGGCAAATCCAGAAGAAGCTCTTGCCCTAGGAAGAATGGATGCACAATCCCACCTGAACTTTATACATCTCATTAAAATCTTTTTCCTGGTTTTTTATAATGACAGGGAGGGGGCAGCACAATGCAGTGGAAGTTTAAGCAAAAGATATTGTACAAACAAAGAACATGAATTATTCATTGTTGATATAACACTAACAGCAGAAGACTATGTACTTGCTGTTTGTTGGAAAATGGCAAAATGACCAATACCTGGTCAAAGATTTCATAACTTTCTGGGCTATGATTCTCTGTTTCTGTGAACCCTGGAATTGCAATTTTTTCTGGAGGGTCATGCAAAAAATTTTGTACCAGTCTGGACATCACAACACAGAGAAAGTACATAACAGTTCTCCCAAGGAGAACTGTTACCTTAGTGAGGTTTTTGCTAGGCTTATTTATTGTGCCTCATTTACTTGTGCCTGAATTTCCTTTGAATCCTGTATCCAGTGAAATTTCAGGTGGACAGGTCTTGTACCTCTACTTGTGATTTTGAACACTCTGAATTCTGAGAACAAGATAAAATAAAGCATTTTCTATCATTAAACTCCATTTCTTTATTGCTCTTATGGTGGATATTGCTGCACAGTGTTTCCATGTACATCTCATTTCCATGTACATTGGAGGGCCATGGTGAGGGCCAGTTGCATGTCACAAGACTCAAAAAAGATGTTTACTTTCAAAACAAACGCAGAGAGAGGAAGTACCTGATCCTCTCTACTCATAACTTGTGAAATGTGCTAGCAGTTTGACCATATTTCACATTTTACTAAAAAACTAACTAACTTTGGTAAGCCAGAGTAGATGTTTATTTCTCAAAATTATCCAAAACTTCTAGTCAATTAATTAAATGTTAGCATTTTAAGATAAGAACTATTTTAATTTCCTGTTTTGTAACATTTGCACCCTAAAATTAATTAGGCAGTATGTAGACAAACAGACATAATTAACTTATTAAAAAAAAATTTATATTCTAAAGAAGACAGTGTCTGGGTATTAGAACATAAAATTTTACAAGCAGGTAAGTTACTATAATATGTCAAAGTATCCTAAAGGGTGAATTCTCTGTTATTCAAGTTTCTTTGGTCAAGTTTATTGCCACTAGTGGCAGTGTCCTAAAATTGAAGAACATAATTAATTAGAAAAATTAAATGCAAAGAAAGCCCATAAAATGTCTATGGAACCATTATATTTCATTGGTTCACTAATAGTGTTAACTCTCATTGCTCCTAATCTGTTCTCACAACCTCTATTTACTGGTAACACATTCTGGATGAATCATGACTGACAGAAGAGCTAATACTGTGCTGAAAATGTAACATGATATTTACCTAAGACTTTAAAATTCAAGCCTCTAGCTCCCTCAAAGCAATCACAGAAGGGTAGGAAACAATTACACTGCAATATAAACTGGATTCTTTTTTCTCTGTGTGTTGCCTTCAGTTCTCTTCCAGAAGATTTGGGTCACTTTATTTCCATGTGAGACTTAAAAGCATAGAAAACAATACAAAACTAATTTTCTGACATACTGGCTATGAGTCTGACTCAAAAAAATCTATGTGTTTGCTTTCAGGTATGTTTTAAAGCTTTTTTTTCCAGCCAGAAAATAAAATAACAAGAGTCTTATTTTGAAAGCAATTCATATACATGTTGGAAAAATCATCTGAATTAAAAGGGAAGATATGCAAAGAAAAGGGCTTTTCTGAATCTCACAAGTCTTGTGCAGAACTGTGAGAACTGTCATCTAACACAGTACACTCTCTGTGTTGCAAAATAATTAGTTTGGATATTTCCGGTTAAAAATAAGGAAGAGGGAATTGGCAATAAACTCCTGGAAAGCAAACAAAGAAAAAAACATGCAAGAAAAACCCCACCCAAAACAAGATTTGTCCAAAAAGTGAGGGTTTTTAACACTTCAGCTATTTGGCACATAGATGTGAACTCCAACTACATAGAAACACAAGGAGCATTCATCACACTGCAATTTCAAGCCATCCTGTTTCAGTGGGGCAAATTCAGGATTTACACAATGTCTTTATTACCCCCCTTCTCCTTATCTGGCTACTACTGTGACAATATGTGACTCACTGAGCTCAGGAAAGTCTTACAGTAAATGAAAATCCATTAATATCAGTAAAGGTCAATGACATCATGGTCATCTGTGTTATGGAAACAGCTCCAAAGAAAGACAGTCAAAGAGACAGAAAGAAAAGAAAAGAAAAGGGAAGGAATGGGACAACAGATACAAGTAATACATTGCTAGAAGATGTGTAGAAGACATTGAGACTCAAGAAGCATGATATCAGCACCCAAGAGTCAATAATCCCAAATTGCAGTGCTGCCAGTCATACTGAAATGACTGACCATTGACAGAACTGTCTGTTAAAAAAATACTCAGCTAAGAAGACATGTGTCAGTGCCTTACCAGGTATTTGAATTAAACAAGTGCACCTGGTGAGCTCACAGCAATTGGAGAAAATCGTATGCTCAAGTCACGTGCAATTCTGCATTCAAAACTTTGAGATAATTATATGCTCAAGTCACATGCAATTCTGCATTCAAAACTTGTGTCATGAAACATGTTTTTTTCACAGCAGAGGATTTTAATAAACAAACGGACAAATAAACAAATAAGAGAGCAGTAAGTATTTTGGTTAAAGCATACAGTAATACTAAAAGATCCTGTGGTGGTGCATTCCTCCCCCCACCCCCCACCCCCACTTTCCAGGCGACATTGCCATCTGAGAAATGAAATGGTCCTTGGCTTTGGCCTTGACAAACAGCACCTGGACTTCTGGGGCTAATAATACACACTGTCTACTCCCAGAAACTGCTGTCCCAGAAACTCCTGTTCTCCTCAGAACAGCCTTGGAAAATATTTTCCTTGCCTAAATGGCATAACATTCCTGTCCCCACTCTTTCAAAGAAGGTGCCGACCCAAACTGTGGCCAGAATGAAAGAACGTTAGGACTAAAGCCTCTCTTGTGACCCTGTAAACAGAGGTCCAAAACAGGGCCCTTGGAGCTCTCCTGGACCCCAGCAGACCTGTAACCAGCAACTTCCCTCTGAGGGGGCCAGCTACCAGAGCCAGCAAACTCACACATTGCTATACTTGGACATCACTCAGTGGTGACAAGTCCTGGGCTGATACTCTCACTCCCCCAGGCCCAACCCTTCCCCTGCTGGGAGATGCAAAGGCATCCAAGGTGGGTATTTCACCAACCTTCAGAAGGGGAATTTTTCACAGGTACTTTCTTACACTGACACTTTATGTCTCTATGCATGCACATGTTCATATGCTACAGCAAATCTCGGAGAAATAATGCTTTCTTATATGTTAAGTACCTTAGATATCTAAGTAAGTTAGGCCTTTAAGTAAGCTTGTGACTTAAGACAATCTTACTGAAATGCTGCTAAGTGTTGTTTTTTTGCTAAGCAGCTAAGTATAACTTAAAAGTTTTAAGTTTAGCTAAATGCTATTAACTCTGTTAAATTGTTACAGTTAAGTTATAAAATAGGGTAGAAGCTAATTAGGTAAAAGTTAAGTGTTGTTCCTTTGTTAAATTATTAAGGTGTGAGTTAAGTTAAAATACTTTTAAGTTTGAGTGAGTGATATTAAACTTTAAAGCCATATTTCTTTTTATCCTTGCCCTCATTGTCTTTTTGTCTCATGCCACACCTGAACACACAAGCAGGCACACACAGACACACACCCCCCTACATCCCCTAAATAAGTCTCACTGCATTTCTGTTTTGATTGCCTGGAATTTGTTTGGCGGTGTTGTTTTTTTTTTCCTTGGTGTGCTTTGACTCTCTTGTGAGTAGTAGAATGAATCTTGCAAATGAACTTTGTCTTGCTGTCAATTAATATTAAACCTGGTTTTAGCTCATACCCTTGATTTTTTAAGCAACTTTGGACATTCATTCAGAACAGATCCAAAGGGGCAAAATGATAAGTTACTTGGCTTTTGGTTGCAAATAAACTAACCTTTGGAATTTTTAGAAACAGAGAATTTAATATTTCTAATATTCATCAGTAACCACCAAAGAGTGATTCTTCTGCTTGCAGATCTTTGGGGTTTTTAGAAGGTAACCTTTCTTCAAAGTTCTGTCTTGGTGGCTTTTTCAAAAAAATTGACTAGTTGTCCTTTTCTCTTTGTGACCAGGCAACCACTATAGGGAAACCACATTACTTTGGTCTCAATTTCAGTTTAATGTTCCATTACATATTATGATTACAGCCTACCATTCATAGGTTTTCAATTATTTCTTTTCTACTACCAAGTGAAGCAAAATCCTCTGTAATATTATGTGAGCCCTTAAAACTGTAGAAATTATTTAATTTCTACATTTAATTTGATTTTACCCATATCAAATATGCATGCAGGCATATCAAACTCATCAAGACAGAAGATACACTAAGACGAGTTATACTAATATCGTAGTAATGTTGCTACTACTGGCAGCATATTGGAATAATAAACAATGGTGAAGTATTTTTAATAGCAGACTAGTTTCTCTGAACTCTTGCTATAATTACGTAGTAGTGATACCAGAAACATTTTGGGTATCCATCGAACCTTTGCACCCACCTCACACTACCATTTTCCTTGTAGATAGCTGCTGAGGAAACTCTTAAGTCCTCAATATAATTTCAAACTAGATATTTACCTTAAAACAAATTATTTGTGAAGAAGTGTAGGGAAGTAAGTTAGGCATTAATTCTTCCTAAATTTCAGTCTTTTTTAACTGTTTTTAAATTCTCACACAGAAATTACATTCTATTTATTACTATACAGCACCACAGTTTCCAGACTCTGAATGCATTGGGTACTTTTTATTCATGCAGAATACTTTTTGCAGTGAAGGAAATGGTAAACAAAAATCTTCACTTTCAGCTGTTTCTTTCTTTGTTTTCACTGCAGCTTGTTATTCTTACTTATGGCCAAAATGCCGATGAAAAATTTACATGGCTAATACACAGCTTATTCAGCAAATTGTGCCTGGTGACTGATGGATTGACTAGGCCAGGATGTAAAATTAAAAATACTTCTCCAGGTTCAAATTTTATTTATTTAAAATCAAAATCAAGAATAAACTCTTAGAATACACATACTGAACACTTAGTGAAGAATATGCATGTATGTATTCTACACTTCAAATTCTATGCTTCGGGGAGCCTGGTAGATACTTGCATGAGTAGTCCTCAATCATACAAGCCATCTAATTGAGATTTATAAGGAGAGCTTTCCTGATTAAAATGTATTCACAGTCATTACAGGCACATCATGTTGAAATAGCCTCTTGAAGAAAAATGCTTGCTGAAGTTAGATGACGCTTTTACTTTTTTGAACTTCCATATTAATGGTCTGGTAGTCTAAACAAACTGAAGATTTGACCTGTAAGATATATAATAAACCATGTGATTCAGAGGGAGATAAGTTCCATCCTTTGTGAAATTATTCCTGAGCTGTCTAACTTTTGGCTTCTAATATTCCAAAGCTTTAAATTACTTTCTATTCAGGAGCCCTTGAGTGATGGCAAAAGCTGTGAGATTTTGATTAGCTTCCTCACCCAGAGAACAGAATAAAGCAAGATAACAGTTTTATAAATAATGAATAAATTTTAAACTGAGGTGGTGGCTCCCTGAAATGATAGTCATGGCTGTGGATGACTGTGTGCAAAACTCTTCAGGTTTGTTTAACTGGTTTTTGGGGTTTTTTTCAGAAACTACAAAACACAACAAAATAACTTTCTTTCTAGCCACTTTAGCCTTGTGAGAAGTATCTACAGAAGACTAAAAACAAAGACTATATCTTAATTTATGCTAGCATGATAGATCATTCCCATTTCAATCAATTGAGTTATATTCTTGTAACAGGTCTTATGGGGTAAATATTAATCTAACTATCCCAAGATAAATATGGTGTAAAGAAAGAAGCTAATGAGATAACGATTTTATATCAGTCCATCTGACAGAAAAAGTTCCCCCATGGGTTATATTTTATCATTAACTAATTTTATTTGTTTTTCCTTTGACTTAACTCTCTCTCACTGAAAGAGGGAAAAAATCCCTGTTGAATCTGAAAAGGCAAGTNGTACAACATTTGAGACCATTTAAAGACACTAAATGATTTTATTTAGTGAATTTAATTTGTTATGATTCTACATTTCTTTTTAGCTACAATAAATATAATAAAGAACTTTTCTCTTTTTTCTTCTTGTCTTCATCCCTGTATCACTTCACACAAATGTCCAGTAGGAGCAGTAATTGATTTGTAAATATTGAGCAAAATCACTATTAGGCTTAGGAAAGAAAATGCAAAAGATAATTAATATTGAGGATTTAAGAAGTTTCTTTAATGAAGGAAAAAGTTATTAGGAGAAATATGTGTAGATTTTTTTTCAGCTAGAATTAAAATATCCCTGTTACATGTCTCTATGAGAAAATTCCAAGACTTATTGTAATTTATATACATTACTGATGAAGTAAAACTCAAAATCTACTTTTAAATGAAGAGCTTCAAAGAGATTCAACACAATATATTCTGACAGTATTAATTTAATCACTCTCTAGATAAATGTTTGCAGGTCTTCTATCTACGTATATTTTCATCCTCCAGACTGATTCAAAATGTTAATTTCTTATGTTCCTGTGAATTTTTTTGCACTGTGAGTTTTATATTACTTGCTTATAGAGTGAGTTTGCAGCTTTCTATAATGTTTAAAAATGGAAGTTACTTTCCCTAAGTGATTCATCCTGTTTTTCACACAGGAAAAAAAATCACCAATATAGACGGAGCAATAGTATCTAACATTAACAAATTGCTGCCTCCTAGTTTTAAAAATTATTTATTATAAGATTTAGAGAAAAAAATATTATTTACTTTCTTCTATGTTTGTTGTCCAGTGCACTGTAAATAAGTCACTTCATATGACTGATTTTTATTCATAAAAATTTCATTAATTTATGGCAAGCATCCATTGTATTAACCTACTGTCTCAATTGCGAAACAATCTAGTTGGGAAAATAGATTAACAGTTTTAAGACTTTATGTTTGTATATGTAAACTTTAAGTATGAAGAATGCAGATTTTATAATTGGACAGGCACAAAGATCATCTATAACTGCAAATCTATAAAGTTTTGTAGACCTGGAAGAGCCGAATCCAGAACAACAATTACACTGAATGCAGTTCTCAGAGACTTTGGTGTAACATGTCACTTCCATCTGCTTTCAAGAAGTGTCCTCTTTTAATTCAGGGGAGCCATAAAACATTTGTGAGAAAACAACAAATCCTACTTTGAGAAGGAATGACTTGTCCAGATCGAAAATCAATGTTTATCAATGCTGGTCCAAGAACCTTACATAGAAATGCTTTTTCTTCAATATAGGCAGGTGTTTTTTGTAAGCATAGCAGCTGCAGATTAGGTCTAAATCCTGCTGTATACGTTTTCTTCTTATGGATTTACCTCACCCTAAGACTGCTTTACCCATAGTGACTAGTGCCTTATCCCTTGAGCAACTCCACTGTTTTTATTTACCCTGTTAGGCTGTTGAGCAATAGCACATTTCAAAG
>VXBU01010692.1:2890-183197 GCA_013400315.1 Bombycilla garrulus
GGTGGGGAGGCTTCAGCCGGGTGTATTCTGTCCTGCTGGTGAGTTACGGCATTTGGTCCCGGGCTTCTCCGTTGAGGTATTTCCTGCTGTGTTTGGAGTGAAGCGGAGGTACGCGCACGCTGCTGGGAGCCGGGTGCTCTGTGTTAGGAGAGTTGAGGATTTAACGCGAGAAAGTTGGGCTGGGGTCAAGGGAATGTGTGCTGTGGGCTTTTAAAGCGCTGTCCCTACGTAACCAGTCCTGCAAGGGCACTGTCCTGTGGAAGATGAAGAGCTGAGGCAATCTTCTGTAAGTCCAGGCAAATCCTACCCGCCATACGGTACACTTTCCAGAATGGATGTGGGTGCACATTTCTGTCAGTATTCTTTTTTGTACCGCAGAGAAAACAGTGTATCAATCATCCACCCTTACATAGGGTAGCTTGGACACATGATTTTCCCTATTACATGAGGCAGCTCCTTCGCTATTCCAGCATCATTTTAACATGTGAATGTACAGCAGAAACAGAGGCAGCTTTGTTTGCAATCTCTGATTGCTCTCATGCATGCTTTCCTTTGTGAGTAAGGGGCCCCTCGTGTCCCTGTCGTTTGTTATAACTGTAAGTCATAAGAAATGAGATGTCTGCTCAAAAAAGGAGTGAGTTACGAAATTTTTGGAGACAAGGCATCCCTTCTGTAACCATCCCTTCTGTCTGCTAACTCACTGTAATCAGAAGAGATTTTTCTGAGAGAAGGATGCAGTGGTACAGGGATGGGACTGGAAAGGCTCAGCTCCAGTTTCACATGATGCTGAAGGCAGAGGACATCAGCCCTTTTTAACCCATAGTCTGCTCCATGGCTCACCTCTTGGCATTCCTGCTGTTTCTGACACTCATTTCTCCTTCCAGCTGCACCTCTTGGAGTGCAGGCTCCTTCAGCCAAGGTGTTTGGATGATACTCTGCTGGTAAAATCTGGGCCCCCTGGTGTGTAGGCAAGCAATGCTGACCCTTCTGGGGGTTGGGCTGAAACTTCACCTGCTCCATATCGTCCCTTATCTGACTGGAACTTCTTCAGGTGTAGATGCAGCTACTCCTTGTTTCTGTTCTTGAGTTTCTTTGCCTCAGGTTTTGCTGTACAAACCAGCACATTGGGTGGGAGTGTTTTCCAGGTTTGATTTATTTGGAACAACAGAGAAGCTCAGATGACATCACTAACACAGTGACCTGTGCTCAGCGTGTACTCCTGATCTCAAGACCACAGAACACCTGTGTGCCTCCTGTACAGCTCATTCCTGGCTGTCTCTTTGCAGACTTGCAGGCATTTGAGACCTGACTTTCAGAAGCTCTGAGTGTCCATGTTCCTACTAATAGAGGTGTCTGTACTGCCTCAACCAGAGTATTCAAAATCATTAATAATTTTGAAAATGTGGGCTTTTTATTTCTTACTTTTATATTTAGTCTTTATGATTTTAAAATTAGGATAAAACATTTTGCTTCCTACTTTGCAGAGCATGTTTCTATTCTGCTTGTAAGATGATAAATTCTTATAAAAAAATTTTCATTATACAGATTAGCCCCTTGCTGAATTTGTCTTTCAGAGACACTAATGGCATTTACCACAGTAAATTCTGTGGTAGCTAAGGAAATAAAGCAATTCTCATCTTACTGGCCTGCCTGTATTAGCAACATTTATGCTGATGTAACATTGCCAATATAGGTGTACTGTTATGTAGTACTCAAAAGCAGGCCTAATCATTTTTTTGTCTATGCATTCTTCAGACATTCCTCTTTGTTCTGAAATTTTAGATTAAAGAATTAACTTATGTATGTAATGTTTGAAGGGGAAGCCCCACACCTTTCTGCTGGTTTTGAAACTGAGTAGCACTGAACACAAATCTTTTCTCTGAAAGGATATGTGATGCAGATTGACTCAAACCTGGTTGTCAAAAACTTTACACTTTATTTTTTTTATGTAGGCACCAAATCTGCATGTTTGAGAATAAAGCCAAGAGCAAATGTGCTAGAAATATTTGTTAAGGTGGCTTCCAGTTTCCATGAGCATTCAGTTCAGAAACCAGTTGGGCCACTCAGGACTCCTCAGTTAAAATTCCTAAAAATGGATGTAATGGAAAGCAACTGGATAGTAGCGATTCTGAGACCATCCTGCTCTTTAGTCTCATTGTTTTCCTTGTGCCTCAGAATCATGAAATCCTGGAAGTTTTCTTCTGGCAGTTAATATTGGAACTTTAGTCCATTTATTTATATCCCTACCACAATTAGGTAAGTGGCATAGCTGTTAGCAGGTGGATTTTTTTTTAAAAAAAGGTAAATCTGCATGTGACTGTGGAAGATAGTTCATTAGCTTTCACAACCTGTCCTGAAAGATTTAATGCCATTCTTTGGGGGCTGTTGTCATTGGTGAGTTATTTCCAACCTTTTCTTGACTTTTTAGGGTATTGCAAGCAAAAATTAGACTTCTGGTGAGAAGTGAATATTAATCAACCTGGTCAGGAGAGCTGTCCTGGGAGACAGGGTGCAGTGGCATCCATGTGTACTGAGGGGTTTGGAATTGTTGTTTTAAAGCAAAATTATCAGTAGACATCTGCAGCCCACAAATACATATAAGGGAGCATGGATGCAGATTCAGACAGCTGGATTAATCTCAGTATAATTAATTATACAAGGGATTAATGTATCCTATTGCACTTTCTCAGTCTGCTGGATTAGTTGCTCTGTAAACAGTCATAGGAAGTTCTGAGTCCTGCCTACCAAGTCATGGAAGTTGAATTGGAGACTTACTATTTTGTGGGGAATATTTATATCATCTGTTGTTTTAAGAGGCAAATAGAGGAGAATTGATGTATTCTCATATGTGGTTTATATTTCAATGTAAATTTATGATTTATACAAGTTACAGTTTGTTTAAAATTCCCTGCAATATTGTTGCTTTTCTGCAGTGACAGGGATGTGTGAAGTGTTGTCTCACTGATACTTTCTGCTGTGAATCCCAGTATGATGGCTTGGTGTAAGGCTCAAGGAAGTGGTTTTTAACTTGTGTCCTTCTTCATGCCTTCAAGCTCACTGCTACAGATAGCAGATGCCTGACTTATTTTTAGCTATTTGAGAACAAAGTAGAAAAATCGTAGTGACTCCCCACGATTTGTCATCATGGCTGATCTCCATTAAATTAAACATAGGGATTGGCAGATGAACAAAACCAGCAGGAAAGCTGCTTCTGTTTGTTTTAAAAAAAGCTTGTCTAAAGTGCTAAAATAATACTGTAAAAAATATCCACTACTACATATGGAGACCCTTGGGAGGAGAATTACTTGCTGAACAGTTTATCCTGTTTTGGATAAGGAAAAGGAGGTCTGTATTGGTAAAACAAGTTCCCTGGAAGTCAGTTGAAGAGAAAAGATTAAAAATCAAAAGATGTCCTGCCCTGCGCTCCGGCCATTAGGCTGCACATGCGTGTTCAAGGTTGGGAGAAGAATGCATATTTTGGTGGCTTGCTTGATGGAAAATTTTAAGATGGGCTCTTACAGCATGAGCATCTTCTATTTTTTTTCCCGTCTTTTTCCCCCTCGGTAGTGATCTGTTTTGTTGTGCATTTGCCTTGATATCTTGGGAAAAAAAAATAATTCAGTGGCCATAACTAAAATTCTCTGCCTTTCCCAGTTACTGCACATGGCATGGTATAATGGGGAGTGATCTGTAGCTGTGTTTTAGCAGAGCTGTGGCTGTGCATAATGTTTACTGAAGAGCTCTGGTGCAAGATGTGCTTAGGAGTGAATGCGTGTTGATAAATTGTATTAACAGCCAGCTTTAATAGCTTTGCCTGTGTTGTGTCTGCTGAAACACTGCCCTTGTGATTCACTTCCCAACCAGAGTCCCCTTCTAAACAGAACTTCAGTTTCTATCAGTAATGTGGAGTTGGAGTTAAAACTTCTGCGTTGTTACATACTCAGAGAACTCTGGCTCAGTAATTCCCTCCAGCTCTTTAGTTTGGGCTTCTAGCTCTGGATGTGGCTGGGCTTGCTGTCCCTTTCCCCACACAATTCAGAAGCATGGGAACTATAGGACCAAAATAGACTGTGATCCAGCTGGTCAGGCCTGCATTTCCCTCTGCTGCTGGAAAAGCTCAAATTTGCAATTCTGTCTTGTTCTCACACGAGAACAATCCAATGCTTTCTTTATTCCCAGATCCAGTATTTGGCTGTGAGTGTTGCTGTATATATCAGAAGGCAGCCAAAGAAAATATTAATGTATTGCTGCTAGCTGTGTAATACTTGTTGGCTTGGTGAGGAGTGTTATTGGTCACTTGGAGCTGCTGAGCCTTGAGGGTCTTGCATTGTGGCTATGTTTTGGGTTTTTTCACTTCCTTTTGGAATATGAATTCTCTTGTCTTCATTCATAAAATTGTTACAGTCATTTATTAAGGTCGTCCTATTCTGTTTGCTTTGACCTGCTGCAGCAGTTAGTTGCACAAGATAATTATATGGCAATATAAGGCAATACTATTTTATTACACCAGGAATTGTGGCTTTGTTCTTGTACTTGCCAGAGGTTTGTTTAGAGCACTTAGTGTGTATGTCTTAACTTTCCTCCAATTCACAAAAACCTAAAATCGCCTATATTCTGAAGAGGACACTATTGCCTGCATACCTCTGGAAATTTCTTCCTTGCACCCCCTGAAGTAAGGTATTTGAGGGGATTTTTAGGAAATGTATAGGATTTCTGTTTTTAAAAATGACTTTTTCAATATCTTGGATAATTTTGTTTATCTAGAGTAGTAAGAACTTGAATCTATGTCCTATTTGTAAGCATGTCTGCAAAATGAGCGGACTGAGCTTACTGCATTTTAACTTTGAGAGGCTTTTCCTGAAAAACTTTGCTTTCCTGTTCCTATTTTTGTATGTGGGTATTTGAAGTACTGTGGCAGCTACTAATGGCAGGCACTGTCTTCCCTTTGTCTTTAGTTAAAACTTCTATTTTTCTGACTTACTTTCCTGCTTAGCTCTAGTCTTCCTTGCTGAAAACACTTGAAATAAGTCATGAAGTATATATGCCATTTGTTAATTCTTGCCTTAATCGTGCTACTTCAACCCTTTGGTTTTGGCATCTGTGTAGAGAACTGATAGGTGGAGCCTTTTCAGCCAGAGTTGTGCTGTATCAGAAAAGCCTACATGAGACCTGACATCATGGTCTTGATGCGTTGGTTTTGTTTCTACAGAGGAGGCTATTAGTCACGGAGCAAAAATTAGTCTTGTGGGTGCACCACCTGAAAGTGGTGATTCTCCACCCAGCTCTCCTGTTTGACGGCATTTGGGCTGCACATTTATGGGGGTTTCTGTCTTTCTCTGTGCCAGATGCCCGTTTTAATCCATTGTTCTGTATGGCATGAGGACTTGGAAAATGTGCTGACTTGGAGACCTCTCTCCTAACCGGTTTTGCCTCCCAGCTCTGGGCCAGGTGGTGGGTGTGTGCCTTTGGATCCAGCTGGAGTTGAAAGGTTGTATTGACTTAGCACTGGGGCAGCTCTGTGCAAGCCAAATATTTAGCTTTCCATCTGATAACCTGTTGGTTGTTTCCTTCCTCGCAACAACCAAATGCTTATTTTATTCCCAGACCAGTTGGGGCTTTCACAGAAGTTTTGCATCTTTTTGGCTTCCGGTATGGCAGATGTGAGGGTGCTGACAAGGTGGCCTTGTGACCAAGGCTTGGGTGCAGCCCCTGCTGTTCCTCAGCTATCTCAGTGAGATATTTTTTTTCTTTTTGGTGTTATGTTGGGTGAGTCATTACTAGCTTTGTGTCTGTTTTTCTAGCTGTCAGAATGGGGTTTTGGTTGTTTTTTTAACATTTAAATAAATAAATAAGAGGTTCACATTAAAAGGAAGTAAAAATAACCTATAGTAACTAGGACTCTCAAGGTTCAAAGGAAAACTTGTGTGATAATTTGCAAAGATGTTAGGATTGCTGGACAACTGCAAGTTTAGGGTTAGGCTGACCAGCTGCAGGGAGTTGAATTGAGGACATGAGCAACCAAGAGAGCATTTTCAGTTTCAGAACCGCATCATGCTTTGTGTCAGTGCTCTGCAGCCGTGCCATGGGGGTGGCTGGCTGCGCTTCCCTGTGAGGGAGTGCCACACACGTGGCAGGTGTGTTTCCATAAAGCACGGACACCCTGAATGGAAAGTCTTGCTGGGACTCTCTGTGTTGCTGTGGAGGAGACAGAGTCCCTCAGCGCAGAGGCCATGTGTTGCTTCACCCCCAGATGCCGTATGCTTCCTCAGTAGGAAGAAGGTTGCTTTAACTGAGATGGTGAGTTGCAGTGAGAGATCTGTGGTCTTGAGCCGCATTGCACCAAGTGAGGATGGTTACATTTCCCTTTCTGCTCTTGCAAATAACTGTTTGTAGGACTTGTGGAGCCAAGGAGAGCCACTTGAATGTTTTCCAGCCTCTGAGAGTTCTCATGTCTTGGTGCAGTGTGCTTCCCAACAGGACAGGAGAGGCTCGGAGTTTTCTCCAATTAAAAAAATGTTAACGCATCAAAATAACTGACGGACCTTTGTAGCATTTCCAGCAAAGATATGGGGAATGAGGCACACTTTCCATTCTGATGAGTCACTGTCTCTCTCCTGATTTGCCTCTTAAAAGAGCTGTTTGGGCAGCTACTGATGCAGGAACATGATTCTGAGTGATGGGCTTTGGGGAGCAGGACAGGGTTGCACACTGCTTCACCTCTGAACTGGTGAATAACACATCTGCCTAGCTTGTTATCAGTAAAGTCTTGCACACAGCTGTGGTTCTTGCCTGCCTTGATCCTGCCTTGTCAGGGTAGCTGGGGAGCTGAAGGGCAGGAGCAGTATCATGGAACAGGAAAAAAAAAAAAAGGACCAAGTGTTGTCTGTAGTCCTAAAAGCAGGAGCTGGAAATCAGAGCATCTGATGACTTCTGTTTCTGGATTTTCTTGTAAGCATGTCACAAATGGAGGTTTTGTCTCTGCCCTGAAGCATGGTTTGCCCTAGGACCCAAGAGCTGTCCATACTCACATCCATTCCCTGTGCATGGGCAGGACCACTGTCTGCTGTTCTCCAGATCCTGCCCCTGTGTGATTTTTTTTATGATGCCCACATCTGCCTCAGAGAGGAGATCTTGGAGCTTGGTAGTGTTGGTTCTGAGGATTTGAGGATGAAGAGACTACAAGCACGTGACTTTATTTTTTGAGGGAAATTGTAGGTGAACTGGAAAGAACTGTGTGGAATCATATTAATGGACTGAAGAGTCTTGTCAGGAAAAGCTTTTATCTTTCATTACTCACTTTTTCTGCATGACTATATAAAATAAGATCAGTGATGGGGTGGGGAGAAGGGAGCAGGGTGGACTCTTCATTAATACTTAATATGACTTGGAATATTATCTGTTGGAGTAAGGGTTTTATGGACACCTTTATTTCTTGGTCATGTATTTTTCAAAGTAGAATCATGCCTTTGTTTATTAATTGAAAGCTATAAAAAGGCTTTTCCCAATGTTTTTCTCCTCAAAAAGGAGGGCTCTTGATTGGTTCAAGGCCAAAAAAAGCAGACTTAGAGTCAATCTGATCTGTAATCTCACTGTTTTGTTTAGCTTTATCTGTGGAGCTTCAGTTTTGTGTGTCTAGTTTTACAAAATAAAAACAAACAAAAAAGGAATGGTTCTTAGGCAGATTTTGCTCCAACAAACGCCTACCTAATTTGATCTAACTCCAGTAAAGTTATTTAAAAGCTTGGCTTGAGGAACTGCCCAGTCTATATGTTCATGAATCACTGTGAAAGGGCTTATTCAAGTGCATTTAAAATATGTGTACTGACGTTAAGGATGGCTTCTTTCCATGGGCAGTTGTTTTTACTGGTAGAAACCTGCATTTTACTGGTTTGCAAAGCCAGGGGCTGGAATTGTGATTACTTTTGTCCAAGTGTCTGTATTGGCGAGTTTGTGAGGCATACTAATGGGGTGATACTAATGAGACCTGTTAAATTATTTACATTAATTACTGATTGCGGTATAAAATACCTTCCACTGTTAATAGCACTAATTAGATCACCAACATATTGCATCCATTATCATAAATATCCTGTAGGTCGAATCTCACCAATTGTTTCAGCTACCACAAGCCCTGTGGTAGCTAAATTTGGCTTAAAATGGCCTTCTTTCAAAAGTTTATTCTTTCTTGGGGGGGTTTTCCTCAGTTTTTTTATTCACTTCAGCTGCTTATCAAAAGTTTCTGAATGCCCTAACTGAATTCTGCATTGTTTGTTGCTGCCCCTCTTCATCTTACACATGCAGGAGAATTTTGTTGTTTATATTTAATTCCTGAGATATAAATATTCCCAAATAAAACTCTTGAACATCCTAGGGAAAATTGTCTGAAAGCTTTAAAGTCTTGCTTGACTAGAAAGGTAAGGAAGGCTTCCATCTCCGTTGTGTTGTTTTTGGAGATATGAGAGTTTTAAAGTCTGCCAAAACACACTATTTACCTCAAAACCAAAATTCTCCAATGTTTGCTCACCTTTCATGCATTTTCATATCTCCTTTTTTTTTTTCCCTCTCTCCTGGATCTCTGTTTTTTGATGTGTTTTTTGGGGGTTTGGTTTGATTTTTCAAAGTGACTTCTATGTGAGTATGCAGAAAACATTCATCCTTTGAAACATCTTGATTTTTGTTGAAAGTTTGAGATTGGTATCCTGGTTTCAATCATGACAGTTGTTTATCGGAGTAGAGATGAAGGATGGGAAATTTTAATACAAAGGGCAATTCTTTGAGGGAATTTTTTAGAGAAGTACTCCTGCACACTGTGTTCATGGTGACAGTCCTGTGACTCACTGAGAAAACTTCTGGCATTTCTGCCAGCTGTGATTTCTCAGGATTTTAAAGGAGGTGATGAGTGAATTATAAATAGACCATAGGTTCCATCTGTACGTTTCAAAGCTACATCTAGAGTTTTCCAGAAGGTAGGTATGCTTTTTTGGCCCCTGGGTTGGTTCTGACTATGATATTTTCCCAAAAGGGCAGCTAATTTAGTCTCTAGGCATACAGACACAGCAGAGTGCTTGTAGTGAGATGCTCACTCAGTGTCTCGTTCCTGTGCAGCACAGCAGTTCAATCCTTCACTCCCTTATGTCTTTTATGTGTTTCCATTGGAAATTTTCCTGACTGCCAAAATCCTTGCAGTGTCACATGGAAGACCAGTGAAATAGAAGACAAATTGTATGGGAAGTGATAAAGTCGGTGCCAGAAACTACACCATTGTTTCTGATACTCTGAGTTGCCCAGCCTCTCTCATACTAGTTCATTTTAAGGAATCAATAGGTTTAAGTGTGTCATTAAAAATAAATAGATAAATAAATATGTTGAAGTTTACTTCTGAATTATTTTTCTTTCCAGTGCTAGGTTATGTGATTGCCCATATGTGCATTTGAAGTACATGCATACATGATGCTGCACTTCTCTGCTAACTAAACCCACTTTTAAATGGAAGTATTACCTTGGTATCATTTGGGCATTCTTAGCACAGAAGGGAGCTGACCTATGCAGTTTCCTTCAAGGACAGCAGTCTGTCTGTTCAGAGCTCTGCCAGAGGATGTCCCAATTACCTACCAGCATCAGAGCCTGGCAAGGAGCATGCTGGGTGCCTAAAAAGAGATGTGAAACTTGAGTAGCTCAACCACAACATGGAGAGGGTTCTTCCCAGGTTTGCTTTTGTAATAAAGCACGCATTTGTGTTGTCTCCAGCTCTGGAGATGCTCTGTGGTGCTTTCCAGCCAGCAGTAAGTGGTGTCAGTTGTTGATGGCTAATGTAAGCAGCCCCTTTTTAGAGACACAGTGTCAGTGGTGTTCATTCTGGGTGTGCAAGCGGACACTGACCTGCTGCCATTGAAGTGGCACAGTATTTTAGAGTGGTGATGGCTGTCCTACAGGGCTCTGAGTGCATGAGTGTGGCATCCTTCTGCATGAATTTGCTTGGCTGGAGTGTCAACTGGGTGAGCATGACCAGCAGTTTAAAGCTCAAGCAATTTTTCTGCCTCCTTTGCAGATTTGGGAAGGCTTTTGAATCGTTGTCTGGGTGTTGGGGCACAGCCTGCTGGAGGCATTGGGAGTGGACTGGTTCCTGGTCATGCCCGGTGGAAGGAGGGGACCCAGCCGGCAGCAGCTAAGCCGTTCAGCTTTGCCTTCTCTCCAGACTCTGGTTGGCGGGAGCTGTGGAAACGGTACTGGTTTGAGAAACAGGTGAGGACAAAGGGCTGTTGAGACATCTGTGGCTGGGACTGAAAACAAGGAGCTTTGATCCATGCTGAACCCTGCACGGGAGCACGGCTTTGTGGTGAAAGTGAGAGGGGAACGTTGTACCCTCCTCTGTGGCATTATGAGATGGCTCATCCAAGAGGGAACAAGTCCTGAATGACAAACCTCTTCCAGCTTCTCTTCTCAGCTCTGCTGTGGTACATGCTTCCCTGTGCAGCCCCTCTTTTGACTTCATGCATTAAAACCAGCCCCATGGAGGGGATTGTGGAAGTGGTCTCAGCCCCACTTCACCACTCACTGTGATCACAACAGCCAAGGGTGGAAATCACATAATGCTCCATTTGTCTTTTCTGCAGCAGTTCCCAGAGCAACGAGTCACAGCAAATGATGAGTCCTTGTCTCGCTCACTTGCCTTCACTTCCCTAGGGAATTAGTGTGAGATGTCAGAGCACAGCTGTGACTCCTCCTCCTACATAATAGGCAGGGCAGGAGGATGCCCATATTCTGTTTTAGACCTGCTGGTTGCAGATGAAACTAATTTTCATAGTTGGTAAAGATAACCTGCATTTTCTGGGGAAGGTGGGGGCTGAAACAGGAACACAAACAGTGACACTGAGATTACCACATTTGGTATAAAAACTGAAAGGGCCTAGCATTACTTCTTTCCATAGAAAAGCTGGCAGACTAGAGAAGCTATTTGCTGCATGCTGGGGCCCTAGTATAGGTTCATTCTTACAGAGTAGAGCAATCCAAGCTATTTAGCTTTGGCCTTTACAGACTTCTCTGTCTGGGGCAGAGGGACAGATAGCACAGTCTGAGGTTCTTGAGAAGCAAGTGACTGTGGAGTCAGGGCCCCAGGGTCCTGAGAGAGCACTGCTTATCTGGTTTCAGTCAGACACAGCATAATTCCTCCACCAGTTCAGTATGCCAGAGCTTTTAGTTGTCCTAGCCTCCTCTAAAAGCTAGAAAAGAAGGAAGTGTGAGAACACTTGAGAGGTTGGCCTCTAGGGAGTGCCTGAACTACTCCATTCCATTTTTAGTTACTCTTCTCTTGAAAAGAGGAGCTATGAATAGAAAGACAAGGGGCACTTTGCTGTGCTGGAGAAGGAGGCTGGGTGCTACTGTAATGTCCTGGTGATGGGTGGAAAGAGTCAATATTAAGTGTTGGGTGTAGCACAGAGTCCTTAATGATTTTTACTCTGTATCTCTGCTCTTCAATCTGCAAGTTTACTGAAATATTGCTGGGCAGGTCACAGCACTTCTGACAGATCAAGGTGTCATTCAGAGAAAATTCTGGGTAAAGGGTTTTGTCTGAGCTAAGATGATGGAGCTCACCACCAGCCTCACGTCAGAGATGCAAGTCTGCTGTCACCTCTCCCTTAGTAATTCCCAGTCTCAAATTCACAACCTCAAGCACTCTATTTTGGAAAATGTCAGAGATGTTGTAGGATGTTTACCAAGTAAGTGATGTCCATGTGCTTCAGGAATGGTAGTGCCATCAGCCTCTCGGCACCTCCGATCACAGCACTGATTACTCCAGAGCCTGTGCGTCACTGCCGGATCCCTGAACTGCCCTTGGATGGGAGCCTTCTCTTTGAGTTCCTGTTCTTTGTCTACCTTCTGGTAGCCCTCTTCATTCAGTACATCAACATCTACAAGACTGTCTGGTGGTACCCATACAATCACCCTGCTTCCTGCACCTCACTGGTGAGTTCCTCAGCAAGTGCCATCACTTAGGCTTTTTCATTGTACAGCTTCTTTTCATGCTTCTTCACCAAACATTTGGCATTAAGGGAGTGAATGAGAGTTCACATGCACCCCCATCACTCAGGGCCATGTCATCCCCCATTTTACAGGGGAAAAAATACATGGCAGGTGAGAGAGAGAAGTCAGCAGGACTCCTTCAGGGGAAATTTCTTGCACACATTTGCATGATCTAGCTAGACCCTAGGGTTTAACACAGAGTGAAGACTCCAGGAGCTGTCTCCTGCTGTGAATGCTCCCTTCCAGTTGAAACAACAGAGCCTGAGAGAAGATGTGCAGATTTTTGTTAGGATCCCACAGCAGGTCAGCAGCACAGCTGTGGAGGGGGTCAGATCCTCAGCTTACGTAAAGCTCTCAGCCTCCTTGGTTTCAGTGTTCTTGCTGTCCCAATAAGCTGCCTGTGAGCCAGAGAGCCTCACGGGAGCAAAGCCAGCCTGTGCAGTTGGAACTGTGTCCTAAAGTCTGCTTGGAAGCACGAGGTCGTCCCTCAGTTACCGGTACCGACAGGTGGTGCTGGTGTTCCAGTCACCAGCCTCCTGTTCAGCTCTGCCGTGCTGGACACAGCTGGCTTAGAAGTAAAAGCATTCTGGTTGGGGCTCCCTACCCAGCAGGATTTAACGGTCATTTGTTTATTCCCATCACAACTCAAGCGTTCTTTTTTACCCAAAACGGCCTTGAAGTACCAAACAGCAGTATTCAGAGTCTACTAACTCTTCTGGCCAGAATATATTGGATGGCTTCACTGAAAAGCTGTAGAGCTATAAGAGCTGTAACTTGATGCAGATAGAGAACTTCTTCATAGCCTATGAAGATGAGATTTCTCAGATCAATTTAGTTTCATCAGGAAGCACTGGTTGGTACCACCATTTTTGAGACCAAGAGGGAAAGTGAGCTGGTGTGCTCTCTCTGGACTCCAGTTTAGTTGCCCTTTGTCTGATTGCTCAGGGGCTTTTCTGTGGAGAGCCTGCAACCTGTTCTCCATGGTAGATTCTGATTCTAGATGTCCCTTTGACTCCAAAAATACCTGCCTGAAGGGTGGGTTGGTTTTGTTTTCTGTGGAAACCTCTCCATGGGAAGGAATCTACCTATGGAGGAGATCTTGCTTCTGGAGACATTCCTGTTTTATTAATGTTTATCGCTTTTCCCCTCCTCCCTAATACAGAGATTTGGGGAATGCTTATATGAGGTCCTAACAGTCCTAATGTACTCTCAGCAGCCAGCTTTCTAGTCCTACCCCATCTGGTGGTGTCAGAGTCCCTTTTCCTAGTGAAGACCTTTTCTCTTTCCTCCTTCAGAATTTTCACCTCATTGACTACCACCTGGCGGCGTTCATCACAGTGATGCTGGCACGGAGGCTGGTGTGGGCCATTATCTCTGAGGTAACATTCCCACTGTTCCCTCTTCTGCCTGTAGAACTTGCTGCAGAACATGGTCATGTGTGGCCTAAGAAAATTCCACAGATTGGAGAGTGTCTTCCCCTCAGAAGAGTCTGGGTGTGAAGGACTAAGATTTTGAGGATGCCCTTCTGCCTTGGAGTTTTCTCCTTGAGACCAGTCATGTCCTGTAATATTGGGTAGCTCTGTTAGCTCTGCGTCTAGGATTAAATGGTCCCACTTGCTTATTTATCTCTGCAGGTACAATACTGTATCCCACTATCTCATGCTGGAGAAATGGCTGAGAGAATCGCAAGTCAGGTAGCAAAAAGGCAAATAGGGAGGTTGGCCAATGGTCAGAAGGAGGATGTCTGACTACACCGAAGTGAAATAGGAATACTGGTAGAACTGCTTTTCCAATCCTGGTTACTCAGTAACTCAGACTCTGGTTGTGTCACCACAGATTTTGAGACCTCTGTGTTTGTGGGAGCAGAACCAGGCCAAATTAGGTCTCTGTAAGAGGTTATTTTCAGGAAAATAGAAGTTCTGTCTACTGAAATGGCTAATACAGCTCTAGGCTAAGCAACTAAGCAGTGCTTAAAAAGAAGTAAATTAAATAAAGAAACAGTTATGTCCTATTGAATAGATGAATGGAGAAGGTGGGAACTCTAAAGGTCTCTTAATCTGATGCCTTCCATTTTCATTTATGTTCACATCTTATGTAAAACTTCCCATAGACTAAAATTTCTGCATTGAAATCTTTCACACAGGTTCTTTGCATGCCATGTATTGGCTCTAACCCTTAAGAATCTTTTTATGGTTCAGTTTCCTTCTCTCCTCTGGAGACTGGATCAGGCTTTCTTGCTGTGGTGCCTCACTACACTGCAGCCTGCACATCCAGTAGAGCTAAATTATGGAAATCCGGGTTTGGGATTGACAAGGTGCACATCTTCTCTTCCCTCAGTTGTGAATTGTTACCTTTCACAATGCTGAGACCTGATCCTTCTAAAGAAAAGAAAGAGAGAGGAAATGGGTTTCAGGCCATCCTGGACTATCATCTGAGCAATAAGGGGCTTGAGCAAAAATGTTTTTCTACTTTGCAGCTCTGAATTTTTCTTTAAAGGCCCTATTTTAGTCATGCCCCCTCAACTTGTGATTATTTGAATGTTTTGGATTCTGTCAATCATTAATAAAATTAAAGACATTTACATTTGTAGGGGAGAGGGCAGCTATCCCTCTCCCTGCTCCTCCTCCACAGGCATCCTTTGTGCTCATCATCTAGCACTGGTTGTAATAGGAGTGCTGAGTGTTTGCTCTCCATTTGCAGGCCTCTCACGTGGGTGCAACATCACTGATTCGCTACATGGTGCGCCTGGTGCTGCTCACCCTCTGTGGATGGGTGCTTTGCTGGACTCTGGTCAACCTCTTCCGCAGCCATTCTGTTCTCAACCTTCTCTTCCTGGGCTACCCGTGAGTGACACCACTTTGAACCTTCTGGGCAGGGGAGGTACAGCTGCTTTGGGGTGCCATGAGCCACCGTGGGAAGCAGAGCTGTTGGCTGTAATGTCTCCTCAATTTAGGATTAAAAAGGAGGCAGGAGTGGCTGGGGATGGTGCGAGGAGGTGGCACCAAGTTGATGAAGTGAATTGGTTCAGCTGCTGTTTGTGTGAGGGGACTTTACTGCCACTTGAAAATTGAGCCTTTGGGATTGTTTGTTCTACAGATGAGATTTAAGAAAGCTTCTCTGCACAGGTGTTGAAGCTGCAGCCTCTGGCCTTTTAGAGGGGAGAAGAGTTGGCTGTTAGCTTCTAGCATGAGGGTTCCTAAGTACTGTCACTCTCATCAGGGCCAGTATCTGTTCTGTTGAGGAGGTGCTCCCTATTCCCTGTTGGGATGGCTGCTATTTCAGCCATTGTTTTCGTTCTTTCACGGCAGGTTTGGTGTCTATGTCCCTCTGTGCTGCTTCCACCAGGACAGCAGAGCACAGCCTCTACCTGCAGACTGTGGTTACTTGGTACAGGACCAGTCGGCAGATGATGGGGCTTCAGCTGTCAGCAGCCTGGTCAAAGACTTCTTCTCGCTTCTGTGGGAATCCCTGAGAGAACAGTTCAATAATCCAACATCTATCCCCACGCACAGCTGCCCCCTTTCTCCAGATCTCATCCGCAATGAGGTGGAGTGCCTAAAAGCAGACTTCAACCGCAGGATCAAGGAAGTTCTCTTCAACTCTCTCTTCAGTGCCTACTACGTGGCATTCCTGCCACTGTGCTTTGTGAAGGTAGCTGTTGTCTCTCTCTCTGTACCCCTGCTCACCGTCTCCTTCTGAATGTTGTGTGAACTGCTGCCAGGCCAGATTCCTGGTTAATTCCCCTTTTCTCTGTCTCCCCTTTGGCAGCCCGGATAGCGGAGCATGGCTGCATCCGGAGTGCACTAGTACTGCTCCTGGTTGGCAGATAGGTATTGCCATAAATGTGATGCACCTCTAGTCCCATCACCCCCCTTACTAACTCCCCTTCTCCCACTCACTGTCCTAGGCAGATGGATAGCTGTGTTCTTCCTAGAAGAGAGAACCTGTTGTTACCCGTCTCAGATCCAACGTCAGTGGCTTTTGAGTGCTTGGATCAGAGGTTTTGGTGGTCAGCCTGTTAGAGCCAACTAGGATGCTTGGCAAACTAAATCCAAGAACCTCTTGTCAGTGTGGGGGTTGTATTTTTTCATCTGTCATTTAACTTGAACAAGCTCCAGTTGGTGCAGAGAAAGGGCAGGGTTCCACAATCCATGTAGCAGTCTTGGTGAAATTGGTGCTTCTGGGACAGTTCTGTGGCAAGCAAACTGCCTTGCTACTGGCTGCTGGAAGAGGAGATGCAGCAGCTGCAGCATCATCCCCTGCCCTTTCTCCTTCAGCTCAAGGAGAAGGGAGCCTTGAGTGTCTCCTAAGCTGTAACCCTCCGAAATCACCGGTCCAAATGCGCATGCCTGTAACGTGTGGTGTGGGTCTGCTGGATGCACATGCAGTATGTCCCTTGTCACTCCTCCTTCTGTTTTGTGACAGTGGTGCCAAATTTTTGTCTGGTCTCTTCGCAGAGCACCCAGTACTATGACATGCGCTGGTCCTGTGAGCACCTCATCATGGTGTGGATCAATGCCTTTGTCATGCTCACCACGCAGCTGCTGCCTCCCAAGTACTGTGACCTGCTCCACAGGTCCGCCGCCCACCTCGGCAAATGGCAGAAACTAGAACATGGCTCCTACAGCAATGCTCCACAGCACATGTGAGTGTGGGGATGGGCAGGGCTTGGCATGCCTAGCAAGGGGCCAAGATGTTCTAGTGGATAGGCAAATACTAGCAGTGTTTATCTACTGAGGATGTGCCTCCACTTCCCATGCAACTCTACTGGCCTCTTTCACTGAAAACAGAAATGGCTGCTCTAGAGAGCTGTCTGAACTCCTCCAGTCACTGCTGGTTCCTTCCCAGAAAGAAATGCTGAGATTCGTCTTGGCCACTGGAGAGTAACTTGAGCAGAGGCAGGGGGTGGCCCCCTCCACTGCATTGGACAAGGTTCTTGCACTGGAAGCCATTTGTTTCTGTTACTCAGAGTCCCTTGAATGGGCTTGTGATCACCCCTCTGTGCTTTTCCAGTGGGAGCTAGGACATGTCATTGTAGCAGAGGCTTTGGTATTTTTCACAATGCAGTCCATTCCCCCCCCCCATTCAGGTGGTTGGGAGCACAGATGGTAACACTCTGGCACTGTTTCCCCACAGCTGGTCAGAAAACACAATATGGCCACAGGGAGTTCTGGTGCGACGGAGCCGGTGCCTGTATAAAGCAGTTGGGCCTTACAACGTAGCAGTGCCTTCAGACGTGTCCCATGCCCGCTTTTATGCAAGTATCTCTTCTCTTGCTTGGTGCCTTATGACTGCGGGAGGGAGGAGAGGCTCAAACCCAGCTGCAGCAGAGCAGACCATGCAGGACAAAGTTCCGTGTTACATGACAGGCAGATGCTGCTGAGCAAAATGCATTTTGGCAGCAGTGGGGCTTTCCCATTCTGTCTTACAGTGACTTCTGGGCAAGATGGGAAGCACACCTGCCTTGTCAGTGCTTTCTCATCAAGGTGACACTGTTCTCCCATCAGGCAGTGGCATTCCTCGAAGAGGGTTCTAGTTAGAGGTTTCCCCTTTCAGGGAAATGGGAAAGTGTGGCAGCAGGCCAATAGGTTTATTTCACCCAGTTCCCCTTCTCGAGTAAAATGCCACTTCTACATGCCTTGTTTCTTACTGTTTTCCCCTAAGTAGCAGCTAGTGGTGGCTGGAGCACAAGCATTGCCCCACAGTGGTCCCTGACAGCATTATGTCCATATTCCTTCTCACTTCAACCCAGCAACAAGTGACAGAAATCTCTCTTCTCACCTCTTCCCCTGCAGTTCCTCTTTCACCGTCCCTTACGGCTGCTCAACCTGCTGATCCTCATTGAAGGCAGTGTGGTCTGCTACCAGCTCTACTCCCTGCTGCGCTCAGAGAAGTGGAACCACACGCTCTCCATGGCCCTCATCCTTTTCTGCAATTACTATGTCTTATTTAAGCTCCTCCGGGACCGGATAGTATTAGGCAGGGCATACTCCTACCCACTTAACAACTATGGACTCAAGGCACACTAGGCCAGCCAGTCGTGTACCCCTTCTCCTCTTCTTCCCACAGGGCAGGGAGGGAACCTCAGAAAAAAAATATTTTCGTACAGTTCTATTTTTTTCTTGCGACGTTTATAAATATTTAAAATATTTTATATTTTGTATACTATTGTTTTGATGGGGTGGGAAGGGAATCAGTGGCAATTAAATGTCGCTTTATAAACAAGGTGTTATTTTATATATATATATAAAAAAAATCCCTGTGTATATACCATATGTCTATACCCATACATATATCTATGTGAAGCAACAGGATTGTGTGTGTGGTCACTGTGTCTGCTTTGCTCACAGAACTGCTGGTAATTAGGAACTGGTCTGCTGTAGAATTCGGATAACAGCCAGGGGAAAAAAAAAAGGAAACACAGGGGCCTTTCACCAGGATAAGTAAAGCTTATTTTTGTGACCTCAGTACTAGGGAAGTCTTGCACTGGAAATGTGCATTGATGAGATATGTTTAGGCAAAGGGAGGAAGCAGTGTGTGAAAAGAGGCTAGCCTGAGTTACTGTCAGTCAGTAAAAACTCAGTTCCTTCTTCTTCCCACTGTTAGGAGGATGCAGGTATTTTTAAAGAATAACTGTTTACTTTAGCCTCTCTCTTCCTACTAACCTGAGGTCCCTCACCATGCCCACACAATGAACTAAATATTGAAATTAGAATTGTAGGGTAGTGTAGCATTTAGAAAGGGATTTGAAATGAACAGCTTTATCAAGCAGGATTGTAATTAAATATTTTAGACACTCATATCATAATTCCTTGAGTAATACCATTGAATTTCAGCTATTTCCTTCAAGCAGTAATGTTCCTAGACAAAATTTATTCTTGTGAAACACTTAACAACTTCCTGATTGCTAAGCAGTACATTTCAGCAGTTTCATTGTCATTTATGTTGGTAGTGTTAATAAGTTATCATTATTAGTAGAGGAAGAACTTTACTTTGAGACTATTCTTCCTAAAGCTGAACTATACTGGACTCCAGTGTAAAAACAATTGTTGCAGTATCCCATAAATGACTTCAAGATAAAAAGCATTATCATCTGTACAATTAGCTGTGCATTTAGTGATAGTTGATGATAGGAGTTGATGTTTAATTAAGGTAATTAAGCAGAGGACGGCAATGCAATGTTCTTGCATTCAGATGCAGTCTGACAACTTCAGCCATTAGTAAAGTGCTAGCTCTGGTTAAGGAGTATGTAGGTATGGGGAAAAAAATCCCAAAATTGTACTGAGTTTGGGAGAAACTGCAACTACTTTCTGTTTATTCTTTCCTTCCAAGGTACATAAGAATACAGTGATCTCTGCTGTCTGTAGGACAGCTGCTCCAGCAGCCTCATCACAAGTCCAGGATGCCTGATAAGCGAGGCAGCAGGAGATGACTCTGAGCATTCACCCCAAAATTAACACAAATGCTTAGGTTTAGTTACGCCTAAGCCTTGCCTTTCACGTGGCGCTAATGTTGCTGGCATGAGCCTTTCAGCAAAACAACACGATGGCTTACAGCCATGTCATGCTTTATGTAGTAATCCATGTCTACCTTGATTACTTCAGGAAGTCATTTAAAGATAAGAGAAGATTGGCTTCTTAGCTAGAGCAGGCTCTTTGCTGCATATGGCTTTGCATCCAGCCTTATGCAGCATCCAGCTTCAATTTTTGCAGTAGCTCAGTAGCATTTCCTACAACTTCCACCTGTTTCTAAAACCTGGTTCAGCACCCCTTGAACAGTATTTTGTAGTATTATTCAGTGTTTTTTTCCATTTGGACACCTAGATGACAGTAGGCAGCAGAAGAAAAGGGGCTCTCTAAGGCTCAGCTTGGGAAACTGAGATGTGCAAAAGAAAGCCAGAACAGTGCACCAGGGCTTTGGGGCGGAGTCAAGAAGGGTTCATGGTGTGGCTTTTCCTCCCCTTGCATTCCAGGCTGAAGGGAGGCAGGATTCAGGGGCAGTGAGCACACCCAGTCACATGCAGCTGTTGGGCTGACCTTGCACTGTTGGCAGCACGAGGGACAGAGGCACAGGAACACCTCCTTAGCTACAGGCTTTATGCTTTGCTCCCAGTGCCTGAGTACAGGCCAAAACAAACATTGCCTCAGCTGGGTTAAGGTCCCCCGCATTCTGAGGGTGCTAGGCAGTGTTTGCTGCCTTTCCCCTTCAGAAACAGTACCTTTGTTCTTTCCTGGAGGAGGAGTTCCATGAGAAGGTTAAGGTTGTACCTTGCTGTGTACAGTAGTATGAACTGCCCGCATGCCGTCCTGCAGGTGCAATTGCCTTCCACCCATACACAGGACCCCTACATGGAAAGAAATTGTAGAAGATAGTTGCAGCTTCCCTTGTTGGCAAACACCCAACTAGCTAGCAGTTAGTGTCCCTAGTATAAACTGGACCATTCACCATGCAGGGAGCAGAAATTATGTCTGCTCAGCCTCAGTGCCTGATTAGATCAGTGGTTTGTCCCCATTGCTCAGATAGATGGGCCTGCTACTAAGCCTTATTCTGATAATCATTGAAAACAAGTTCACTGTAATACTTGGTCGGGTCAGACTAGGAAAAATCCAGACTTGTTCCCCATCTTGGTTGCTCCATCATGCAAGGATGTCATAATAAATGGATGGTTTTTTGGTCTGGTCACGGAACTGCTCTAGCCGTAGGCCGATCCTCAGAAGAACAGCTTCATCCCACCATTTTGCCATGACCTGGGCAAAGATGAGAGGCAGAAGAAGGATGAATGAAAAAAAGTAGCATCATATAGATGCTCTTGAAAGCCTCAGAAACAATTTTGCCCCCCTCAACATCCTCAAAAGATGTTTTCTCCTTTTACCCCAGTAAGGATGTCATCACTGTATTTGGGATAAAGGCAGCTATGTGACTTTCAATTGCAACACATAGATATTTCCTTTACATGAAACCTGTTTCAAGGGGAAAGAATTTAAAGAAGTTACAGAAATGAGAAACAAGAGAGGAAACAGGAGTGACCAATACTGGGTATTAATGCAAGTACACAGGGAGACAGAGAAATTTTTTTCAAAGACACCCAAAGAGACCTCTGCCATTTAGAAGTGAGGCAAATCACCCCCATAATTAAAGCTTTTATTTCCAGTACCTGCTAGCTCCTCAAGTGAGCTATGTGGAACAGCAGGGACATGGTTGTGATGCTTCAGGACAAAGCCAGCTGGGGATTTTTTGCCCCAGCATTCACAAAGAGCAAATACTCACCTGGATGCCAATTGGAAGTCCAGCAGTAGAATATCCAATGGGGACCACAAGGCCTGGAATCCCAGTGAAGTTACCAAGCTGCATGAACCTAGGGGAAAAAGCGGTCATCAGTAATCCTGGGGACAGCAGCGAATTCATCCTTTTTTGGTAGAGGCAGCTATGATTAATCTCTCCCGCCTTACAGTCTGGGGTTCTTCTCCAGCTGTTCCCAAACTTTTGTTCCTGTAACACAAGTAGCACTTTCCTTACCTCATGGACCGGACTATGAAGGACATATCGCTCCTCCCAGTCAAGAGGTCAGATTCATAAATTCTTGGGGCAGTGCAAGGAACAGCTGTGGAGGAATCACAAAATGACTGAACTTGAAAGGGACTTCAGGAAATCATCTTGTCTAACCTTCTGGCTCAGGAATGGTCACAGCTAGTGCAGGGTGCTCATGACTATGTCCAAATAGCTTTTGAATATTCCCAGGGATAAAACTCCACAGGGTCTCCAGGCAACCGGATGCAGGGCCACTGCCAGTAAGTCTAGAAATACACAGCAGTTTTTCTAATCAGGCTGCATTATCCTCTAAGGCTGCAAGGCACAGCAAAGGGCACAAGAGTAACACTCTTAAAATTGACAAGGGAAAGTTAATGAAGTGACTGTTCCTAAAAGGCACCACACAGCTGTTGAGGACTGGCTCTTTAGCCAAGAGTGCCAATACCTGGTGTGAGGATACAGTTCACAGTGCTGAAGATCTCTTGCAAAAACCTCATGTTCCGAGTTCTCTGTCGATTTGCCTGCACGCAGAGAGAATACTGTCAGATGGGCCCTCTTGGCTTGGTTTGATGTTGGCACTCTCCCCATTTGCAAAGGAAGACACCATTCAGGGTGTCTTCTTTTGCAATCAGGGTATACGACAAGTGGCATGTCTTCTGTGGTGCCCCACTATCCAGCATGCTTTCACAGCAGAGGACAGCTGGGTGACATCTTCCCATGGGTACAGGGAGGCTAAGCAAAGCCCCTACCCCACCTTTACAGTTTCACTAGGTGCCTCCCTTCAGCCTTCACCCCAGTATGTTCCTTACCTTAATATAATCCAGAGCTGTGAACTGGGAAGCCAAGGCCAGGCTAGCTCGAGTTTCCAAATTCTGAAATAAAAAAAAACTGATCAAGGCTCTGCTTGCAAGAAACTGAACTGTGACAGCCCAGGAGTTCTCTTCAGGTCTGCTCTTCTGTACCAGTAGTCATCCAACATGTAGTTTGTCATAGAAGAAGCAGGAGGACCTCAGGTTTTTCACTACGATGAGATTTGTTCTGTATCAGCCAGAACAACCACTGACACTGCTCCAAGCTGCTGCTACTTACCATTTCATGGAAATGTTTATTGAAGTCAGGTTGCAGGAAGTCCCTCATCTCACTGAGAATGCAGATCACATGTGCCACTCGCGCTTCCTCCATCTCTGGAAGAGAGACTTCAACCACACTGGCTCCCAAACTCTGCAGGTGCTTCACCGCTGTGTACAGGACAAGTAAAGCACAGAGAGCATGCCTGAGTTCAGCAGACTTCACAGAAAGGCTGCAAATCCTCAACCCCTGCAGAGTGAGACACCCCCTAAGCCATTGCAGGGCAAGCATCTTCAGTGCACCACGCAGCATGCACGGCTGCAGCTGCTTCCCCTTGAGAAATGCTTTCAACCTAACTACATCTCAGCATTCCAGCAGAGCAGGGGCTTGCAGCAAGGTTCCTAACTTACCTGCTGTATTCAGGCAAATTCACCTTGCCTCTCTAGCTTCCCAGTAAAGCCAAAGATTAAAAGGATTGACAGTGTTTCCCTGAGCATTTCACATGACCAGTGTTGTATCAGCATGAAGTGAATTTTTAGCATCAAGAGATTCCCATTCAAAGCCTTTTCTGAACCATAATGGTAGAGGAACAGGGAATACCCAAGAGACCAGGTAAATAATACAGGGCCACTAAATCTTGATGCACTTTAACAAGGCTGAACACCAACACTTTGGGAAAAGTGAATCTTTTCAGTCTGAAAAGAATCCTCTTTTTTTCTGTGACCTATACCCAAACTTGCCTATGGTCCATCTCTCCTAAGAAAATTCTATAAATGTAGAAGTATATCTGTGGAAATAAGGAGGGTGAAGAAAATCCAGGCCAAGTCTGAATACTGAGAACTATCTCAGCTCAAATGCAACTACCATGGCAGGCATTGTAAAGGCTTTCTCCTCCACCCCCAAGTAGTCACCAGGGTCAATTTTGCTTAGTCTAAACTCTGACACAGGCATCCTAAAGGCACCAGTTGGCTGATTTCAAGGAAATACCAGAGGGCTGGATAGATCACCAAGACCTAGCACTGTATTACTATTGAGAATTATGCTGTGAAACAAGGCCTTCCCTTAAAAGTCTTTTAAAGCTTGCAGAGTAAGTATAACCAAGCACAAATCTGTCTTTATACATACAGAGGCTGAGCACACTGGAGTGCATTCTTCCACCGTAATCTGACAAGCCTACAACTGCTAAGCCTACAACTGCTGAACTTTTTAACCCTCAGCAGTCAGGGGAACTTCCCTAATACAAAGTTACTGCTGTTTATCCAGCCAGACCCCTTTAACCAACTGCCTTTAAGGACTTCAGGCAAGAGCTATGTAATGCATACATAAGAGAAGCACCAAGTGACACCATAACATTAAGGACAATAACAGACTTACAGACTTTCCCTCTTTACCTTTCTCACAGGCAGACAGGACTTCAGCATCACATGCCTAAAGAATAAGAGGAAAGAACTTTAGTAACCACTCTCCTCTTGGTGAACACAATCACCAGGACTTCCGTCCTCATGGTGCTTTCCTTGGTCCTGTCCCTAACAGCAGTGAAACACAATCCTACAGGACTTAGGTCACATGCTGCAAGAGAACAGCTTGCAGGTCACACCCCTAATGAAAGGAAAGGTCACCTTTTCCAGAGCAGAAAATATTCCTCATCTGCATTGTGCCAGAGCCAGTAGGAGTTGTCTTTGTACCTCCAGGAAAAAATCTTGAACACATTTGTGGAGCGGCATTACAATTTTCAAGCACTACTAGCTTGCAAGCCAAATTTCTACATTGGAATAATGAAATAACACTCAGTAGCTACAGCACTCATTTTCCTCATTCAATTTTAAACTAAATGCCTTTTGTAATCAGTTCAGAAGCATCGCTTCCAATAGAATTAGCAGTAGTCATTACCTTTCCTCATGCCTCCAACAGACTCTTACTCAAAAGCTGCCTTAGGAAAAAAAAAACAACTCCATGTTGAAGTCTTCACACAGGCTGTATTATCTTTCAACTACAGGACTAAATATGAGAAGCTCTAATGATGAGCAAGAGAACAATGAATGCACTGGGATCCTTTAAAACCTTATTTTGCAAAGCAGCAGAAAGATAGAGATAAACCAGGCACCTTAAAAAATGTCCAGTCCACTCCCAGTTTCAAGCCTTTCAGGTCAGGAGCACACATATCAGATAGGGTTGCTTTGGGCTGTTTTAGTCCTGCAGGGAACAAAGAAGAGTTCCTCCTTTTATTCTAAGATGCCTCTAGGAAGGGAGAGCATCTGGGCTCAGGGAGGGAGAGGGCTCACCTACCATATGGATAGAGCGGATCTGGCTCAGCAAGGATACTGTAAACAATGGCTGCATCTGCCACTGATGTACAGATAGGGCCTGTGAAAGAGACCAGTTATAAAAAAGTGACAAGAGGTAAATAGCACCTTCCTCCCCAGGTCTTTCTAGGCAGAGATTGCCTCTCCTGGGAGAACAGCACACAGCAAGGTCCCTGAAGTGGAGCACAAGTCCTCTTACCTACACTGACTGTGGAATAGGTGAGTGGCAAGCTGCCATGACCACTGATGCGCCCAAATGTACCTGGAGAACAAGAAATGGGACTTAGCTGGGTATCAGCAGTCACTGGGAAGAGCCACCTAGATGGCTCTGGTGCACCCAGGGTAAACAACAAAACCCTGCCAGTCACTTTTACGTCTGCTGTTTCAGAGCCTAATCTCTCATTCTTCAGTACCTGTTCTGACCCCGATATATCTCATCGATGAAACAGGTGAATAGTGAAATTAGTTTCCTCCCTTAGAAATTATGTAGTTGAGGGGAAATATGTCCAAGGACATTTTGGAATATTTGTATTTAAACATGCAGAAGCAGCATTTGTGGTGTGGAGGATGGAGAGGCAGGAGCAGGAATATCAACAGCAGGCGACAGCACCCCATGGGATGTCTCACCCACTTCACTTGTGAGAATTCATGCCTAACACCAGCTGTCTTCTGCAAGTAGAAGACTACCACCTTTCTGACCAGATGCATTTTGTCATCATCACCACCTTCCTCAGATGAATCAAGATTTGTCAAGTTGACCGTATGTGAAGGATGGAAAGAGAGTAGTGGCTGAGTATTGGGTCTCAGATGAAAGGTAGAAGGAAAGAATAGAAAGGAAAAGCAGCATGTTTAGTTTTGTTTAGTATTTGACATTAAGTAAGTTAGGTTTTTTGAACATCTGTTCAACAGAGAGTAGAGAATACTTCCATTGCTGCCAGTCTAACCCTCACCTCTCATGGTGTTATATATCAGAGTTTGGTCAAATTTTACTTCACAGGAATTAATAAGTGTCTGACTTGTTTGTGGCATTTTATCTGGAACAGCAAACAAGACAAACACACACCCCTCCATGATTAAAGGGCTCTACCTTTCAGCCCCACCACACCACAGAACGAAGCAGGAATCCTCACAGAGCCTCCTCCATCTGTGCCAATAGCCACGGGGCAGAGACCTACAAAAAACCCACACATTGGCCTGTGATCAGAGACACATCATGTTGCCCTGTCCATTCTACCAGCAGCTGTATCCAAGACAGCACACAGAGCTCTCTGTTTAGCTAGAAGTTCCCTCCAGCTACTAAACCCAACCCCCCCATAAAAACTAAATGCTTGAGGTACTCTGGCTCAGGACCTTCCTCCCACTAACTCCATTTAGGACCACCTACCTGCTGCTACAGCTGCTGCTGACCCACTGGAGCTCCCACCTGTGAAGTGGTTAGGATTATAGGGATTCCTAGGGATCTTGTGGTACCTGAAGCAGACAAAGATTGTTTAACCTTTTCTTAGGACTGTGTGCACTACAGGGCAGGAAAAGATCCAGAAACACAGCTCAGGGATTCTGATCTTTTGGTTAGGACATGCCATTTAATCTCAGAAAGCACCACATCCCTAGAAAACAGGATGTAAAAAAAGACTTCTGCCTAGAGTCCAATCTCCTGTGAGCATAAACAACCCATGCAAAAGAGGCCCAAAGCAAGGAAAAAAGATTCTGCTTCAGCTCTTCTGTTGGCAATGGCACCGTGCCATTACTGCCTGCCACAGTGCATGATGCAATTCCAAAAGGTGGAGCAGTTGGTGGCCAGCAATCCTTACAGACAAGCAAGTCAGCTCTGCCCTTTATCCCCAAGCAGCAGCTCCGCACATCTCCAGCCTGACCACAGCCCCAGGCGGCAGAGCCCTGCTGAGCTGCTGGGTATCCAGCTGCCTCCCACGGTGAGGAAATGCTGGCACGTTGCTGCAGCCGAGGGGGAGCCCTAGTTCCACCCAGTGGCACACGCACCAAATGTGGCTCTACACAAGGCTTATCAAGGCTGTTAGCACCACTGCTCTGGAACTCAGTTCTCAGCTTGGCTACAGCTGGAGAATTCACCATAGTAAAGCAAATTCAGTGAACCTGTTTTAGCTAGGAAGTAAAACCACTATGTTCTCCTGAGATGACTGTACCTTTTTCTCAATGTTCTAGGCCTTCAGCCATCGCTGCAGCTGAGCATTACTTGACTATTTGTTTTCTGTCACAGCTTTTGTCTACCACTCATCCTATTAACAGTCACACCTCCAGGCCTGTAAGGCCTGACAAACCAAGTTCCTTACTCAGCAGATAATACTTGGAGCCTCTCCTTCCTTTGGTTTCAGGAGCCTTTAGACTTCTACAGCTACTCTAATCCTCAAATCTACACTACTGGGTTTTCATACCCCTAGGGTTCTGTCACGCTTCCCCTTATTTTTGTACCCTTCTCTGTGAGCTCTGGGCAGTCATAGGTATCTGTAGACTAGGAGAAGAGAGAGGAATGGGATTTTTACCTATTTGGGTTGCATCCAGTTGTTCCAGTGCCTAGTTCATGCATGTTTGAGACCCCAATAATGATAGCCCCAGCCCCTCGCAGCTTCTTGGCCACAGTAGCATCTTCTGTTTCTGGCTCTGTCCCAAGATACACTGTTCCCACTCGGTGATGGTAAGGTACCTTAGCAAGAAGACACCCGATTATTCATTCTAAAACCCTGGCAAAGGAGCACATGAACACTTCAACATCACAAGAGATCCCAGACATTAGGACCCATGGGGGTAATCAAGGGCTAGGGAACAGCACTCTTCAACTTGTCTTGTGTTGGTCTCTGTCAGGAGGGATACTTAGCCCCTCAATATTTGGTCCTTCTCCCATGCAGAGAAGTCCTTTTCACACCATGATACAGAAGAGCAGAAATATGTAGATGGTCAAAGCCTGCCTCCCTGCAGCAATGCAATTGCTATGCCCGGAGGCTGAAGATCACATTGACCCCACAGCACACAAATCTGTGTTCCATCTTTGTATGGATAGAGCTACAACATTTCAGATCTGCATGCTTTGAAAAATTAGTCAAATGCCAAAATAACAGATGGACTTATTTTCAGGGTATGCTAAGTACTCTTTACTTCAAGGCAGCAACAGAAGAATCTGTACATAAACAGGACTCCCACCACAGGTGTAGGTTTCTGCACAGCCTAAAACAGCCTGATGGCACTGCCACAAGTATTTACTGTTAGCTCTTGTTAGGCCACAGGTAAAAAGCTTTGTCAGTAGGAATTTTCAAAATAACTTGGGTATTTCTGGCACATGTATTTTAAGATAAGGAGAGAGGGATGCTTTGCAAGTGGAGCAGAGTCAGTGCCTGAGAAATACAGTTACACCCACAGATGTTTTTGTACATTCTCATTTCATCATAAGAGACTGATTTCCCACATCCACCCTCTACTCCCCATGGATTAAAGAGATCAGTACAAGATATGGAACACGTCTGCTTTATGCAAGATCTGTCTTCACCTTGCACAACTTGTTAATCCTACTCACTACAAACCCACATACAACCCCTCATTACAAACATATTCTCAGGCATCTGCTGAGATGTTGGTCTTAAAACCTTGTCACAGTGAGTTGTCCAGGTTAACCACCTGCAGCAGGAACTGGCAGCTAGACAAGGAAACTCACCACTTTGAACTCTTCTTTCAGGCACACTGGGATGCCATCCAGACAAGACAGGGTACAATTATTCCTGTAACGAGTAGTGGAGGCCTCAGCCATCTGCACAGAGAAAAAGGAAAAGCATAAAGCATATGTTATATATATTTAGCTGAGCTGAAGGTCATCACCAGTATTGGAACAGATATAAAAAATGGCTTTCTTGGCCAGTCTATCAAAGTTTCCTTCTTCCACCATATGCTGGTGGGAATCTACAACTTGGAACCATCTACACTAATGGATGCCACATAAGCACAGAAGTCCTACTATAAACAATCATCCAGCAAGAAACAGATTGCTTTAATGCTATCTCTCTTTGCAGGAAGGAAAGCAAACTTTTTTGTAGTCCTCTAAACACAGAGGAAGGAAAAATGTACTCATTTTTCTGTGCATATTGGCCCTTCTAATTGATGCTACTGCTCTTGGGGTGGCAGAGGCCCCTTTCCTACCAGAGGCAGACATTACCAGCATTATTTGCTCCCGGTCCCATTGCACTATGGCTCTGAGTGGCGGCGTGGATTTGTCACAGTCCTCCAACATGGCAATGATGTTCTTGGCTACCTGGGATGGCATCAGCTTCCCACTCCTACAGGACAGGAGAAGTTGGGAGTTTGTTACAAGACCTCTCCTCACCACATCCACTCACAGGGTTTGTCTCCCATGCAGCAAGATGGCAGCTGTCACAGCTTTAAGCAAGAATTAGGTAGAATCAGATTAGGAGTCTCTGTGTGGTGGTGATCTGAACACTGTTGACACCATCACAACAGGAGATTCTTTTCCTTAATGGGAGAATTTGCCTACATAGCATGCTCCTTCGAGGAGGGGCAAAAGCTGGACACGTGTACTGGGTGAAAGCATGTGTCATGCTCAGAGAAGCACAAGGAGCTGGGGAACCAAAGGATTCATCAGAGGCCCATAGTATGCACAACTTGCATAATGCAGATCAATCTTCATCTACTTCTCACTTGTTTTTGAGCAAACAAGATATGTAGAAATCTCTCCCAGACAATAAGCCAAAGAAAATGGCATTTAAATACCCTTGCAGGGCTTGTCAAGTTGTGCAAGCTCTCCCAGCTGACTTTCCCTTGTTATTCTACTAAAGGGAAAGAACAGCAATAAACAATGGTACCTCAAGGACAATGCTAACAAGGATATGTCTGAGATTCTGTGGAGTAGTGGCAGCCCACAGCAGAGGAACACGTAGGACAGGTTGTTTCCAGACCATAATTTCACCTACTGGTAGCATTCCAGATAGTCTTTGATCCCTTTGAAGCTAAACCCGTTCCTAGCAGAATCAGACCTGCAAAAGAAAGGATTAAAAGGGGCAACTGTGAGCCACCAAATACAGGGTTTGTTTAGACCTGTAGACTTCAGCATCACTGTCCAATGCAGATTTGGGCATCACTCACAGCAAACCATGTGCATTGCCAGCCCCTGCATTGCAACTCACACTCAAGACTCCTTGCACACAAGCCAGGCCATTACACTACGGATGCCACAGAAATAAAGGATCAGTTTTGCCAGTATGTTATAGTTTTTTCATATTCCTACTGAAATACAGTAGTCATTAAACTGTTCAAAATGTATTCCAGATTTACATTTCCTACTCACCACTGCAACAGTATAGCCCAGCTGGACTATACTTGTGAACCTACTGCCAGGACCTCTGTCCTAAGTTCAATCCAGAGACAGCCAGCAGCATATCTGGGTGTGTAGTGCAGGAGTGGGAAAAGGCACTATGCAGCACACACAAGGATACACACCAGCAAACTGCTTCAACACCAAATCAATGGCTCTAGCACATAAGGGGTAGACCATTTCTCATCACTAACAAAGCTGATTGCTTGTGCATAATTTTCTTTATAACATATGTTCCTTCTCTCCTCCAAGCAAACCTGGTGTTCTCTTTGAGATTCCCTGCAGACTAGAAACAGCACTCCTGTAAAGTCACTTTGAGGAATCTATTTACTTACAAAGTACACTAAGTGTACCTGCACTATTAGTGCAGCCAGAGCCCTCGTAAGGGCAGAATTTGGTCTCTTCCCAGTAGGCAGATTCCCTTAAGCTTCTCCCTTTCACACTGCTTGTAATTACTGGTGATTTATAAGTTACAAAAGGCAAGATGACTGACAGCACTACTTGTTTTGTGAAGTGGCTGGGTATGGAGACAAGAATTCAACCTACATTGCTAACAATGAAAGCTTCCCACTAACATAACAGTGCCAGCATGTGTGTTTTTCCACTTCTCTCTTACCCATCACATACTGACCTTGCATCTGTCAGCTCCTTGATAACATCTGCAGAGCTTTTAGGCTCAGACTTGTCTTCTGTAACCCCTGCAGCAACCTCCGGGATAAACGTGGGATCTTCATGAATGTCAAGGGAACGCATAAGCGACAAGTTGTTCACCCTGAATAAGAGAGAGTCACTGCTGGAGTTTTCAGCCTCGACTGTGACTAATTTTCAGACTGTTCAGAAGGAACCTTACCCAAGAACATTTTGTCTTAGAGGTCTGCTTTCACAGCAGGGAGTTGCAACATTTACAAGCTAATCTAGCTTGCATATTTCCTAAAAGCAGATCAAATCTATTCCGCCTGTTTAACAACGCCTCCTACCTCCTGATATAAGGCCAGCCTCTGTAAACCAGAGCTGGGAAACAAATGGTGGAAGTTTTTGATTCACTTTAATCAGACCTCTCATACACAGATCAAACAGTACAGGAGTGGAGAGGAAAATAAAAGGAGAATGCAGTGTAAGCCGTGCATTTAACCACTAATCCTGTTAAAACAAGCACCTCTTCAGACTTCTCCATGACCTGCTTCAACATAGTTTCTTTGCAATCAAATACAACAGGGATTGCAGCATAAATCCATAGCTTGGACCACATAAAGCAGGGAAATCAAAACCTTGTCACAGATATCTGGGAATGATCTGCGGTATAACAGCAGTGACACTTACTTGGGTTTGATTTGCTCAAAAGACCCACATCCTAAATCAAATTCAGGGGTCACACAGTTCTCAGTGTCCTGGGATCTGCACAGATGAACCCTTCAAATAATGGGCAAACTATATGAAAAAAGCATGAAGAGGTTCCTGAACCTCTTACCCAACCATCTTCTACTGCAATGTATACTTTAAATCAGTTTCTGAACAAAAACACATGTGAGAGAAAGAAAGGTTGACCTAAAACAGAGAATATAATTAAAAAAGAACTTACCAAAACCTCTGAACTTTATGTCTGGCCTCACTTTCCCACTACTACTATTCTTTTAACCCTATCAGTGATAAGCACAGCATATTTGCACATCCACCAGCTTTGTCCTTTAACAAAAGAGCAAAGTCAAAAAGACAAAGGCAAACAAAAGGCAAAAAGAAAAGCTGGTGAATACAGTTTCTATGCACCTGCATGAGTGGGAAAAAAAGGTTAATTTCTTCTCATAGAGGCCTACTCAAATGACAGTAGTTAAAAAATAACCTAGCAAACATCTATGAAATAATCTTACTGACTCTCCAATCAAATTATAAAGGTTTTCTCTTTAAAAAACATAATTTTAGATAACCGAGAAACAGTGTGCAATGCAGGTACCTTAAACCTAAATCAAAGAAATATAAAAAACTTGGAGTGGGACAAAACGCCCCATGCTTACCTCATAAAAAACGGCAATAAGCAGATCTGCCCAAAAGCCTAGGAAAAAAAGCAAGCAGAAATGTTGGTCTGCAGCAACTTTGACCTGAACACCTTCTTTCACTAGACAAGGAATGCTGAATATGCTCACAATTGCTGCAGGCTCGGAGCACCCTAGAGATCATGCAATGCTATGCAGTAAAGAAAGAGCACAAACACTTGTCTTTTACACCACAAAAATGGCCTGAAATGCTTTCCCCCCCACCTCTCATATTTATATAATTATAGAAAGAGTATTCTTCTGATTCTTCTGCCTTTGTCTTTCCCTGACTCACACAGAAAGCCTGCATCTGCAACACTGTTACGAAGCATCTATATAACTCCCATCTGTTACTTTTTCTATGTCCCACAGATCATGCAAACACTGGACAAAATAGGAGCTTATTTTTTTATTTACTATTAGGACCTTTCCTGTCTCTCAACCAGCTCCTGCAGTAAAATGAGTCAATTTGGAAAAGTGTGAGAAATTTAGAGACTCTGTGATAGCAAACAGCTGAAAATACTCTTTCAATACCCTGGCTCCCAGTGTAGCAGCATCAGTAGTCCCAGAGAGACAAGCCTTGTTTAGGCCTGCCTTAATATCTTAACAATAGACTTTAGAAACATGTTGTGAGATGTACAAATACTGTACAAGTGTGAAGCAAGGCTCACACTGCTAGTCCCACGCAGCAGCATGTTACTTCACACACTGCACAAGAATAACAGCAGCTTTTTGAAAACACAGGGCTCCTAATCTACATCTAATCTAACACAGCACAATCCCGTAGCAGATTGAGAATCTCACATCCCCCTTCCAAGGGAGATATCGGGAAAGGGAAAAAGCCCTTCACTACACACCAGAAGCAGCCACAAAGCTAAAGATAACAAAGTACTCTGGTTGTTAGATCTTGACAGAAAGCCACTCCTAAGGTATTCAAATAAACACAGCCCATCAAGCTGTTTCACTCTAGGCCCAGCCGGACATCAAGCTGACACGGCTGAAAAGAAACTTTGCCGCCCACCTGACTCAAAAGGAAATGCCAAACAACAGCAGAAGCAATGAAACCCAGCTGCTTCCAGCAGAAGCTGGTGCGAGGTGGGCAGTGCCCAGGGGACGCAGGCTTTTGTCCCCCCTGCACCCAGACACCGAGCAGTCCCACTGCCACAGCGAGCTCAGCCCGCAGGCTCCCAAACACGCCGGAGCCCACCCGAGGGGAGCACCGGAGGCACAGCTGCTTTCAGCACCCTGCTGGAACCCTCCTCAGAGGGCGGAGAGACCCAAGTCCTTTGACGTCCAGGGAAAGCTGCTGGCAGCTGTATTTCGAATTTGATGCCAGCTTTGGGGCCTTCACACCCGAAGACACACAGGACACCCTCAGGCAGAGGCCGGCGCTCTCAGTACCCGCGGCATGACACCTGGGGGCCGGGTGAACCCGGGAGCACGCACAAAGTGCCACAACCTCCCCACCCAGGCCCTCTCCCTCCGGACCCCCCGCAGCCCCAGGTTTCACGGCCTCGTCTGCCGGCCCGCACTCACCGTGTTGGCCATATGGACGAAGAGGCGCAGCCCGGCGCCGCACAGCCTCGGAGCCCACTGCGGAGAGAAGGCGAGAAGTGAGAGGAGCGCCGGCNGTATACGGCGGCGGCCACCGGCAGCAACGACAGAAGCAGCAGCAGCAGCGGCGCCATCACGGTGCTCCCTTCCGACGAGCCCTCCCGCTGCCGGGGCGGTGCTGGGGCTAACCCCGCCCGTAGCTGGCCGCCGGCGGCGGAAACGGAGCGGCCGCGAGGGTGGCTGACGTCCCGCCATGTCCCGCTTCTTCCAGGCGCTCCTCCGCGCCGGCGGCGCCCGGACCGGGGGTCCGGACGTGCAGGAGGCGGACGTGCAGCGGTGGGGGCTGACAGGTCAGCGGGGAGCCCGGGGGAAGAGCTGGCAGGGAGCCTTAGGTTTGCGGGTGCTGGCAGAGATGGCGGGAGACGGCGGACGGGCCCCGCGCTGCCTGGTGCTGCCCAGCCCATAGAATGGTTTGGGTTGGAAGGGGACCTTGAAGATTATTCAGTTCCAACCCTTCTGATGAGCAGGGACGCCTCCCTCTAGACCAGGTTGCCCAAAACTCCATCCGACTTGGCCTTGAACACTTCCAGGGATGGGACATACACAACTTCCGTGTGCAACCTGTTCCAGTGGCTCACCATCCTCACAGTAAAGAATTTTTTCCTAGTATCTAATCTAAATACTCTCTCTTTCAGTTTGAACACATTGCTCTGTACTTACAGCCCCCAGGCCAGAAATAAATAAAGGTGCACATAAAGTGGTTCCCAGGCCTGTCAAAGTGAGCTGCAGCTGCTGCAGAGATGGCATTGCAGCCATGCTCTCCACTCCATGCGAGCCTTCCCCGGATGCAGCAGTCCTTGTCCCTGGCTTTGTGGTTAGGTGGGTGATTGGGACAGGGCTGAGCCTGGCTTTAGCCCTTCTAGTGCCTTAGCACAACCTCAGATATATCTGTGCTTTGGGAAAACATGAACAAGGGTTTGCCTGTTCAGTGGCCTCGAAATGGGCTGATGTTGAGTGTGACTTATGCTTTTCACTGCCTGGAGGGTGATATTAAGGGGTAACGCCTGGGCAATCCATTCTGCCTGCACATTTTCCTTAGCTGCTGGAAGTCCTCTCCTCAGTCCCCGGGCTGGTTGGGGTCTGTGTATCCCGCAGGCTGCTGAGTTACTTCATGGACTCAGTGTGCATATTTTCTGAGGGAGCACAGGGCAGCAGTGGCACAATACACAGCTCTCGAGCCCAAGTACAAGAAAAGGTCTTGCCAACTCCTGTGTGACTTGTTTTGTATTCATTTTGGCATATTGTGCCCCATATTAAGGATTGCAATGATGGTAGTAGTCACAGTGGCCTATAGTGGAGGTGTGCCTTAGCTTTAAGTACAGAAAAACTGGAAAACATCTTGTTGAGAAATTATTATTATACAATAATAGATTGTGACCAACATTTCTGCTAGCCTAAAATGTGTCCCTGGCTCTAGTACTTACATATTTTAAAAAGTCACTCAAACTGAAAATCAAGCTGTCTTTCAGGAATGCGAAGTACCAGCCTAATTATTAGGTCAGGTTCCTTGTACAGTTTCTTGCAAAGCCTCAGGGCATTTTTGTATGCTTCTGAATATGCTTTAATTTAATGGAATTGCTGTAACATTGGGATCTTTGCTGTCCAGAAGCATAAACCAGCTTCTGCTGAAGGGATGTGTTCTTCCTGTAAGGCAGATGTTTGGGAAAGCCTGTTCTGGACAGGACCTGTTTCTAGTGTAAGTGTGTATCGAGTGCATTGGGTGACTGTAACAAATCACTTTTGTTCCCAGGCATTAGGCTTCGTCCCTATCAATTAGAAGGTGTAAAGTGGCTGGTGCAATGCTATGAAGTCCAGCATGGCTGTATCCTGGGTGATGAGATGGGCCTTGGGAAGACTTGTCAGGTGTGTCTTCTTCTGAAAAATGATCCTTGCTTAAATTTTTTGGTTTTTTTAGCCCAGTGTTTCTGCAATGAAAAAGCAATCTAATGATTCCCTCCCACCCCTTCACAATTCCATACTCAAGTAAGAGCTCATTGTCTCTTTCAGTTCTTTTCCACTAAAAACAACTCCTGAGTAACTCAAAATAGGTTGCAGGGTTTTGTAAAAAGATGAGTGGCCATTTTATCTAAACACCGTAATGCATAATTCATAGTGTACAGAGTTGAAGGCACAATACTATGCCACTACAGGGAAAATAATGTCCTTTTGATGCACCTGTACCAAGGGCATTTTGATGTTTGTCAACACATGCATTAAAATTTATAGGTCTAATTTCTTCAGAGGTTTGTTGGATTTCTTTTTTTTTTAAGTTTTCCAGTGAGTTTAGATTTTTGTTGGAAAATGACTGGTTGTGCTTTGGATGAGCTGATTTTATTCAATAGGTCTTAAATAACAAACTTTTAGAAAGTGATGCATGGTTTGTGATAGTGCAAGAAAGGTCTTTGGAAAGGGGCTTCGTATATTGAGTTCATGTTTTAGGATCTAAGCATTTTTGTCTGTATCCCACTTGATATTCTGTTAACTCTTATTTGTGATAATGAACCATGGAAACTAGCTACAAAGCTCGACAAGGAGACAGCTTATGTAGGATCAGGCTATCGGGCTGAACTTTTCCCTTGTTACAAAAAAAATTTCCTTGCTTTTTAGACCATTTCTCTACTTCTTTATTTGACAAAAAATATATCCAACAAAGAGAGATTTCTGATACTTTGTCCTCTGTCAGTTCTGAGCAACTGGAAGGAAGAATTGGAGAGGTAAGTTTCAACAGTTGTCTGGCTTAGCATATTACTGCTCAGACTTGGAATTGCAAAGTTTGCAAGTTTCAAGACTGCAATGATTGTTTTCAAATGTGCTCACTCCAACACTTTCTTTTTTATCCTTTCAAAGGGATAAAAAGTAAAAAGGCAAGCTGTTACCAAACCAACAAATCAATGCAGACTATGCAGTTAATGCATAGTCTTTACAATGCTGTGGTATACATGAATCCATCCATCCTACATTATTGGCTGACTTTCAATCCAAATAGCTCCACTAGCTCCTTGCTTTTTGTTGATTTTTAACCCTCCCTGCTCAGCCTCTCAGGCAAAATCCAGCCAGGAATCTTCATAATGAAAGGTAAGACCCAAGTTGGAGTGGATGCTCACATATGCACACAAAATATCTTACACCTGTGCATTCAGCCCATCCTTGCTGGGGTGACTGTGCCCATGGTGTATCTGCTGTGCCTGAAATATAGACATTTGTGGTCTGTAGCCCACAGATTCCTTTTAAGAGGAAGGACTAGAAGTTAAAGGTTAGAGCAGGAGTCTGTGTGTCTGTCGGCTGTTGCTGTCTCTCAGCATCTGAAGTCATACAAGCTACATTCTGAAGTGAGCTGGCCTGATTTGGATAGACTTCGGGTTGGAATAGTTGGGAGAAAGTGCATTCCTTCATCGATCAGCAGTGCAGCTTTCCAGAAGGAATATTAGGTAAACAACAGTGGTGAGATTAAATGAGGAAAAATTTTATGGTCCCAACAATTGGAACTGGTTTTATCTGCTTTTTAACTGAGAGAATGTATTTTTGAGGCCCTAACTTGGACCTCTTTACTGCAGACATCTTTTGTCTTTATTTTAGTATGATTCAGGCCATTTCTTTGGCCTCATCCGGGCCAGCTGTATTCATTCGCCTGCTTCTTACGAACTTTTTTCAGTTCAGAATAGCAGTTAGGTCATGAGACTGGTTTTCAGTCATCTGCCTTGGACTCTTAGACCTAGAAGAATGCAGGTTTATTTAGAACTTGTCCAAAGCAGAGCCATCAGCTGATGTGCCAGCCTGAGGTGAAAATTATGAGGAGTGAGATTCAAAAGCTGAGATCCAGACACATCTTACAGGTGTGTAGGGTGTTTGGATAGGAATTCTCATTATCTGGGCAGTGGCTGTGTTTGATAATGGGGTCCAGCATCATAAACACATTAAAAGACTTAGCTTGGCTCACTGTTTTTGCTCTTTGTCTTAACAGGTTTGCTCCAGGTCTTTCTTTCATAACATATGTAGGCAGCAAGGAAGAGAGACCCAAACTGCAGGAGAATCTGAAAGAGCACTCTCACTTCCATGCACTCCTGACAACATACGAGGTATGTGATGTCTTTGTCACTTGAAAGGGGGGCTCAAGTTTTCCTCACCTTTTTGATTCCTCTGTACCACCCAGTTCATGCTTTGTTAGCACACAAGTTTTCTCACTTTTACCCTTCCAATTCTCTTCCCCCCTCTCCCTGGGTGGAGTGTGAGTGAGAGGTTGTGTGGTGTTAAACCATGACATGCTGAAGGTGTCATGTAGCTGTCATGTTTTTTTCCTCAGGTAGTAAGTGCCTTCATTCCACTCTGCTCCATTTCACCATAGTTTGCAAGCAGACAGAAAAATACTCTGTTTCTTAACTGATGTATTTACATAAATCACAGTTCAATTTCTTTCATTGCAGATTTGCCTGAAAGATGCAGCATTTCTGAAGTCGTGAGTCTAGTTTTAATTTCTTCAAATTTAAGTCTGCATATCTGTCAACGATTTCTTAAATGGATGTTTATATATGCAAGATTCTGTGTTGTTTCACAAGAGACAGGGGTTCTTGGCTTGTGATTAGAACTTTGCCTTTCCCAACTTTCAGTCTTTAATGTCTGCTAAAATATATGTGAACTTCCCCCAAGGACAGTTTTCAAGACAGTTAAGTCAAAGCAATGTGACACATAGTGACTTACAGCAGTACATTAAGTATCAGTCCAGCAGAGGACATCCTCAAGAGCTTCAGGTTATAAAGGTATTACTTGCAAAATTCACTGAAACTGACCTGCATTATATAACAATGATAATGTGCTAATACCATGTCCTGAAGTTTATTGCCTCCAGTCAGAACTGCAGAGGGCTTATGAAGCGTTACGCTTTCTACAAAGACTGATTATTCAGCTGAAATTCAGCCTGTAGGAGGTAGTCATGGTCACTCAGAATTCCACTGGAGTCTACACTGGAAATGGGGAGACCTTTTCCTTTTTTCTTAGAAGTAGTGCCAGTGCCTTGCAATGGTGTTATGACAAATGCTGGAGGCAGCTATACGTAATGAATGGCTCAGTATCTTTGTAGAAGCAGAAATCCAGTGGCCCCTACTGGCACAATTTTGTGTCTGTCCGGACTAGTCAGGCCCACAATGGGCCTGTCTTTCAGCAAAGCACCTGTCCTTGACCACTACTGGAAGTAGCAGCCTGTGCTGCACTTCATGGTAGAAACCAGGTCTAATGAAAGGTAGCTGTGACTGTATTGTCCTTACAGTTTCATATCATGTTCTGCGTTGCTGCATATTATTCTCTTTATTTTAAAGTGTAGCCCAGGTAAGTAGCACCCAGGGAAAGCAGGCAGCCAGCCCTAGTATCACAGAAATGTCAGCTCCAGAGTAATTTCCTACTTCTAAAGCTAACAAATAACCTCAAAGCCATGTCACTCAAATTTAGGGTTTTGCCCTTTAGTCTTCCTTCTCAAAAAAAAAAAAAATAGTAGTTGCTAATCATTTGTACCTTGTCCTGGGTGGGAGCATTTGGAGCACTTTGTAAAGGTGGGTCAGTTATCAGATGTCTCCCCAGCACTACTCCTTACAAGCAGTGTAACAGCACAAATGAGTTGAGCAAGAGCCATGCTCTAATGGAACAGATGAGGGATCAGACTCTGCTCTGCACAGGAGCTTCTGCAGTGCTTCACAGTGCAGAGGCCTTCTACAATTCAGCTCCTGAGCTTGTAGAATAAGAGTAATGACATTTGATTGTTCTGGCAATGGAGAGTCCCTCTCTGCTATACCAGAAAGGGAAATCAAGGCAAACAAAAAGGCTTTTTTGGGAAGAGTGCAGGTGACTGTGATTTCAGTTGTTGTATTTCACTGGGAAGAGAAGTGTGTGGGTGGGAAAAGATGGAGGTTCATGCTTTCCCTCCCCTGGAAATGACTCTGATGTGGAAGTTGAAACCCTAGTGATGAGGAGACACAAACACTGAGAGCTGAGAAGATATGGGGTCTCAGTTAAGCCTAGTGATTCTACTGGATCACCAGTGATTCTGCAGCCTGCTTGAGGACATTCTGCATAGAGCTGTATGAACACAGAATAAGTTGAAGCTCCTGTCTTGGGTGATTTGCAGAAGCCTTGGGATCACTCTTCCCTCACTGCCTCATGATAGTTGCTGGGTTTTTGCACAGGTGCTAGGGCCTAGTTTCATGTCTTTTTTTCCAAATCAGAGACCTCCTTGATTGTTCAATAAACTTGTGTTTATGTCTTTTTCTTGATAGTAATGGGGGTGGAAAGAGAAGCAAGAAATTCAAGTGAATTTTGTTAGTCTTGATTTCTGAAAAAACTCACCCAGACTATAGTTAAAAACCTGTGTTAGCTCTTCAAAAACAGTACTGTGAATTCCACCCCACTTTTGGTATTTGCTTGTTGTTCATGGGGTGGCACCCCACCTCAAGCTGAGCCGAGCAGAGCCTCCACTTACTTCAGTCTTTTTTTCCTTACAAAAATGGATTGTCCGTCCCTAACTGAATATTCTGTTTTTTGGTTGTTCAGCTTTAACTGGGCTGCCTTGGTTGTAGATGAAGCTCACAGACTGAAAAATCAAAATTCTCTGCTTTACAAGACACTTTCTGAGGTAAAGTAACTCATCTATCTTCTAGTGTCTTAAGACTTTTCCCTTTTCAGATTCTGTTTGTTCCCAGAGCATTAAGCTCTGAACCATCACTCATATCCATCAGAGCAGAGCTAGTGAACAGATTCCGATATTTAGTGGCAGAGACATAAAGGCCTTGTTGGCTTTGTGTGGCAGTGGGCAGTATTTGGAGCTTCCCTCTCATTCTGCTTCATGTTTGGGCTTGCCATGTTGGAGCGATTTGAAAGACTTGAAAAAATAAAGCAGCCAGACATGGTGCCGAACCACAGCTATGCTACTGCAGAAGTCTGGCTGATCTAAGCAAGAAGAGGCCGTCTCCAGCTCTGGCAGGGTGAAGGAACTCTTTCCTAGCTCATGAGACCTCAAGTCTTGAACTACTGACTCCCACTGTCCCATTTAGTGGAGCCATCCGTGTTTGCAGAAATTAGTAGAATTGCTCCAGCTTCCAAAACACCCTGCCAGAGCAGCACAAATGCCTGAGTGAAGGCTGCACTTCTTGTCATGGCACTGAAACATCGGCGTTTGGCGTGTGCTGGCATCAGGAACAATGTACTAAAATACACCTTGGGAAGCAGGGTGTTTTCATTGAATTCCTGAAAGTCTATATATTCTGAACATATTGTCGATGATGTCTATAATTCAGGAGCTTTGGTTATAATCACATAAAAGTAGACATGATTTACCTTAGCTCTCCAGTATTTTCTATTGCCAAATATGAGAGAAATTTGTATCTTTCCAAAGGTAAGCATATTCCCCAAATCTCTTTATGGGGATTACTGTAAGTAACATGGACCAGATAATGTTGTTGTGTTTGTCAGAATTACCCAGCAAACAGAAATGGAATTTAGCCTGACACAGTTTCCTTTCACTGTCCTATTCCTGCATTTTCCAGTTATCCCTCCTTATGTAACATCTAGTATGCAGTACTAGACTGTAGACTGCATGGACCTGAGCATTTTAATGAAATCAGTTTTGTACTTTGTTCTTATTCTGCTTACACTGAATTCCTTGCACTGGTGCCAGCCTAATCAGTTTGGAGCTGTTTGACTGTCACACCATATCTCATGTTTGGATAGTTTTGGCAAATCTGCAGCATTCTGTGAGCAGTTCTCTGCTGCCTCTCATCTTTTAAGTTAAACTTGAGAGTGATGTGGGTGGACTTGTGTATTAACTAACTTCTCATTACAGGTAGTTTTTCGTAATAATTTTATTTTATTGCTGCTTTTTCAGTTCTCAATAGGCTTCAGCCTGCTACTCACAGGCACTCCAGTCCAGAACAGCCTCCAGGAACTGTACTCCTTACTCAGCCTTATTGAGCCTGACATCTTTCCTAGGGAACAAGTGAAAGAGTTTGTTGAGTATTACCGAATTATTGAAAAGGAGAGTGAGCCAGGTGAGTAATGAGCAACATTGTACTTTAGTCAGAACCAGCTTTATTCTTGACTAGGAAACAACCATGTTGTGTCCTCTTTATTTGCTTTCTTTTAATGGTGACAAGCTTTAAAACAAAGCCACAAAATCTAATGATTACTTTTAAGACAAGAGCTATCTTAATGTATCCTAAGTGTTGCAGGTATGCAGCTACGTTTCGGTTTCTCTGTTTGTAAAATGTGGCTTGAATGATTTCACTAATGGATGTGAGATTCCTTTTACATTTATTTTGAGAGTGTACTTCTGAAGGTATTGTATATATTCCTTACCTTTAACACAGTATTCTCCTCTGTGGTTTTTTTTTTTTTTTTTGTGGTTTGGTGTTTTTTGTTGTTGGTTTTTGTTTGTTTTGTTGTTTTTGGGGGGATTTTTTGAGGTTTTTGTTTTTTTATTTCTCCCTGCCTCTGCATAGCCAAAGAATTGCACAGTCTTCTGCAGCCATTTCTGCTTCGGAGGGTCAAATCTGAGGTGGCTGCAGAGCTGCCGAAAAAGGTGGAAGTGGTTCTGTACCATGGAATGTCAGCTCTGCAGAAGAAGTACTACAAGGCCATTTTGACAAAAGATCTAGGTAACTGCGCATTTTGAAGTCTATAAATTAGTTTTAAAACCAAAAGTAATTCCTGTTGTACATACAAACGAACTCCTCTTGTATATGCATGCTCTGTTTTAAAGACGCAGAGGTTACTTTGGTCTGCAGAATATGTAGAGAATAAATATGCAAAATTTGGCGTGCTTAATTTTTGGTCTTGTGGCAAAATGTATTGATCTTTTGCTCAGGTATTGTGAGCTAGGAAGGGTTAGCTTGAGTATCTGCTTTGGGCCAGTCTCAATGTAATTAAAGCAATTAAAAATGCATATCATAAGGTAAGCCTGCTCCTATTGCATGTTTTTTTTATTCAAAAACAAAGGGTGGTACAAGAAATTTTGGATCTGTGGTTCTCTACAAATTTTTTAATAGTAGCACAGATGCCATAAAGCAAATTTCAACCTACTGGTTGCAGATAGGAGGTTTTTTTGGAAACTGCAGGATTATGTAGACAATGCATCCACTACCATCATATGGTTTGTGAGTGTTTATTTGTCATAGGGAAATTAAAACTGGGGAGTTGGAGATCCTTTTTTCTTCTAGGGCTTTCTAGCACTTTGCATGAATGTCACTCGGAAGTCTGAAACTTCATCCTTTACTGTAGTCAGCATATGTGCATGCATTTTTTTTTTGTTCCTCACAAAAATGCAACTCTTCTTAATGTTCTGGTTGCCCAGGAGATCTTGACTGTGCTGTATACATTTTTTTTTTGAAAATGCAAGTGAACTGCACCAAATTTCTTTCACTTATTTTGATGATTCACTCTCAGAAAAATTACAGTGACCTTTTCCAGGGAGTCCAGAAACCTCAGTGAGTCTAACAAGGCAAAGTTGTGCTTATTTCTAAAAGTGGGGTGTTATTTCTAAAAGCTTGCCCAAAATGTATGAGGGAAGTTTTTTTTTGGTCCATGAAAACAGATGTATTAGTCTTGAGATGGAAATTCAAATCCAGATGTGATACACAGAGAGAAATACTCCAGTTCTGAAGCACTTCAGAGCAATGCTTAGTACCTAGACATTCCCAGTCACAGCATGGGCTTCCCTGCTTTGTTCTTGTCTCTGCTCTTTGTTCCAGATGCATTTGAAAATGATACAGGAAGGAAGGTTACACTCCAGAATGTCTTAATTCAGCTTCGGAAATGTGTTGCCCACCCATACCTCTTCAATGGTAGGAAAGCACTGTTCTCTTTTGAAACAGAAAAAATAGCTTTCTTGATTTACACAGTGGTTTTCTATTATTAGTGTAATGCTTAGAAGAAGCAAGCAATAAACACTCTTGTACTTGAATCAGTAGCAGCTGTGAGTTTGTGACCAGTTCCAACACATGACAGTTCATCAGTTATGATGAATAAAGTAGGAGACTGTGAAATCTGAGTTTCTGACTGCAGCTTTCTATTTCTATGTATTCTCTCATAAACAAAGAAATTACAATGCTTTGTGAACTACTGAGGGTGTCATTTAGAGGTAGAGAAGGACCATCACTTCTCAAGCAAGCATTGTGTGGCTCTGCTCATCAGAAGTGACAGTGCAGACACACTGAGGTTGACCACAGAATTGTTATTTCTGTGGTATTAACTCTGCTTTTGAAACTCATTTCTGTTCCAGGTGTTGAGCCAGAACCCTTTGAGATTGGAGACCATATTGTTGAAGCCAGTGGCAAGATGTGTTTACTGGATAAGCTCCTTTCATTCTTGTATGCTGGGTACGTCATATTGGGATGGAGTTGACATAGGGAGAAAAAGTAAACTAGGAAAGCAGACTACTTTATTTAGCCATAGATTCATCACACACAAACACTGACATATTTGTTGCACTTTACTTACTACCAGAAAGAACTAAAAAAAGCTGTATTTGAGATGGTAGAGGAACCTTGAAGAATTTTGTAGCTTCCCTTTAAACATTTCTCAAAGCTCTTTACTAACTCTCACATCTGCCATATTTGAGAACCCGGGACAATAGCCATGTGACCTGGTATTCAGCATATCTGTTTTGAATGTGAGTTTCCTAAGAGTGGTTTTCAATGCCACAGTTGAGTTCCTTTGTGCTAACGTGCCTGTGTTAGCCTGAGATGCACAACCCATGGCAAATGTGAAAAAGAAAAGCCTAAGAATAAGCTGAAACTTCAGAAGTTTGGGATTGGTGTTCAGAACCCCTTGTGTTGTGCTCTGGTGAGTTCAGAACCTGGAATCCAAAGACCAAAGGACAGAGCTTCAACAGCCCATGAGAAGTTCTGATGTGGTTCTCTTGTCTTTGTCCTGCTGTGTAACACCTTGTGAGTGGCTACCTCTCCGCTGAATGTCTTTGCTGCAGGACCACCCCTGTGCAAATTCTGGACTTGAAAATGTCTGTGTTCTGCTCTAGGGTGAAGTCTGATTTAAACAGAGCACTGTCTGAGGCCTAGGGCTGGAAGGGAGGAGAGTTGGTTTATAGCACACCTTTGTAGATAGAGCTTGATCTGTGATGGTCATTTGCTGGAGAATGAAATGTTCTGCTGTCACAGAGATGCTGATACTACATTTTCCCAATATTTCAGATGCATTGTAGTGTGTGATTTGAGAGCAGTCACATGATGAAGAAAACCTGTCATACTAGGCTGAAGATGGGGGTCCTTTTAGACAGGCTCTTCACCAGCCTGTATCCAACCAGCAGCAGAGGTGTGCCAGATCCCTGTTACTTTTCTGTGACTCCACACTCTGGACAGAGCAAATGATGGCAGTGAAAGCTTAACTGATTGCATTTAGATGTGGAGCTGAAAATGTGGTGAGGGAATGGGCCATGATTCTGGGAGGTCTTGCTGTGTAACAGGGACTAATAATGACTGGTTAAGCTATTGTGACCCCCCAGCATGCTGTGAAATGCTTTCACAGTATGTTGAGGATCACAGGGTTTCATATTCTTCTTGCAGTGGCCACCGTGTGTTGCTCTTTTCTCAGATGACCCAACTGCTTGATATCCTGCAGGACTACATGGACTACAGAGGTATGTTCTGCGCACTTTGATAGGAGAGGGCTTATCCTAGTGATCTCTGCCACATATTTTTCTTGTGATTTTGGTTGATCCGCCTGGGATGGAGAAAGGAGTGTGATGAAGATTTATTGGTTCTTAGTAGATAGGGACCATATTCCTGTAGCAGCTCTGTGAGTTGGAGGGTCTTGAGTTCAGCTCTTTGTTGTTACCAACTTCCTGAAATAAACTGGCAGTTAAGTGTTGTTCTTCAAAGTAGCTTCATCTTTTGTGCCTTGATAAAATAGGGCTAACAAATGGCAGGGTACATTGTTTCATTATGTACCTGTATTCAATTGTGTACTTGTGTCCTGAAGTAATTGCAGTAAAGGCAATAGGCTTGCTCTAGATTCACTTTGTCCAGCACAGAACACAAACTGAGCCACAGTTATACCACAAAATTAATTTTTGATTAAAACAGTTGTTGCCAGTGGGGCCTCAACATGTCTGTGAGGGCAGGTTGGATCAGACCATTTTTGGCAAGGTTAGCAATGTGTTCTTGGGACATTTTCTTTTGTTTCAGTCCACATGGCTCCATGCCTACTTAGGATTTCCCATGAAAGAGGCTTTTGTTTAGTGATTGTGGTTTTGGACGACTAATAATGTAGGATAAAGCCGAATGTAGTGCCATATCCCATCCTGCTTGCTCACAGCAAAGCATACGCTGAAGGCCATGGGAGTTTGGATAAGGAGGATCTGATGGTTGTTGGCCTGCTTTGTGGGGCCAAAAGCCAGCACAGCATAGTCGGAAATGGGACTGTGTGCTAATGTTCTTTTACTTGGGCTCTGAATTTTCCTGTTGTGTTTCCAAGCAGTAAATTAAATGCTAAGAGTCTCTGCTTCAGACTCAGCTAAATTACTCTTTACCAACAGTCATTCTGGAACTCAGGGTCATTGCCTCAGTTTATATGAGGTTTAAATGGGAAAAAATGAGAGGGTTGCAGGCAATAAAATGAGAACAAAGTCAGAAGGATTTGGCACAAAAAGATTCAAGACAGCAGTGAGACAATAGAGCATGAGGTAAGAGGGTAAGAGCAAAGGCAAAATTTCAGAAAGTTTCACATTGTTTGTTTGGAAAGGATACAGCTACGAGCGGCTGGACGGCTCTGTTAGGGGTGAGGAGAGACATCTTGCCATCAAGAACTTTGGTCAACAGCCCATTTTTATCTTCCTATTGAGCACCAGAGCAGGTAAGTAAGGAGAGACAAACAACCCATCTTGTTTCTGCACTCTATTTTATTCACTCTGGCAGGGTTTCAGTGAATTCTGAATCCTTCAGAACCTGCTCATGTGGGGGATTTTTGAGGAAGACAGGACACATCCTGAACTTGGGTCTCTCATTTAGGACATCTGGTTTCTGTGCTTTCCTTTTGGCAGCTGATGCCAAGATCCTTTTCATATTGCAGCCTCTTGAGTTTATTTTATTCCAAGTTCCATAATGCCTGTCTCTGTGCCAGTTTGAGCTTAAGGAATCTCACTACCATTTTATTTCTGCAAGCATCAGACTTTAGGCATGAACAGACTTCTTTTAAGTAAGCTGGTGGGATTGCTTCTCAAGTTTGCAGAACATGGACATGCTGTTTAGTTGGCAGAGAGACTGAAATGAGAACCTTTGCCATCCTGAGGCTGCAGAGAACTCCATGGAACTGCCATCTGTGCTGCTTCCCCTCTTTGCTCGCTGGGCAGATCTGTGTCTTCTACACAGTTTCAAACCTCACTGTTTCTCTACTCAAACAAGTACAGAGCCAGGCTTCTGCTTGTCTCCAGAGGAGGAATCCACACTACTTGGGCTCAAACATCAAATTGGAACTAAGTCTTCCTTTCAGCTTCTGGTTAGACTTCTGGTTTTGCTGAGCCTGCACCACAGTGCACAGAGGGGAGCACGCAGGGACAGTGAAGGGAAGACCCTAATGCTAGATGTGTGTCAGGAGCTTATGTGTCTCTCACCACAGTGCCTGAGCTCTCCCATGCCAGCCAGACTTAGGGTTGTTTTTTACTGCACACTGCTATGTCTGGCCAAAGCATCTTGTATTCAGCTGGGAGCAGGTGTGCTAACAGCATTACCATTGCTATTATATTATGGACAAAGATTTTCAGGTGCATGACTGTCTCCATTTCCAGGGATATTCTGATTGCAGGGAAGGTGTCTTGTCATGACCTGGGGCAAATGTAAGGCATCAGGCTGTCCCCTCTTTAACTACAGTAATTTTTACTAGAGTAGTCACACTAGAGGTATTTTAAAATGTACAATTAACTGGAGTTTTTTATCTTTTTATTTCATGAGAGCCCAAGTTCTAACCTCAAAACCTTCAAGTCATATAAACACCTGGACTCTGGTTATTGTATAGTTTGGCTTGGTGTTTTCCACTGTTTTGGTGGTGTATTTACAGCTGGTTCTGTGCTGCAGCCAAGTCATGGCTTGGGCATTCTGTTCAGGGAAACCAGTCCTTGCAAAGATAATCTGCCTGCTAGCAGAAAAATTATGTCTATGTTCATCAGTCTTTGCATTGGTTCACTCACACCCTATGTTTTTTTATTATATTGCATTGTACATCTTCTTTTTTGGTCTGTTGCAGAAAGGTGGGAACTGGAAATGGAAGGCTTACCCATCTGTTTAGATCCTTATGAGACTTAGATTTGTGTTTGAGAGATGGATTGGATTAGATACAGTTGATCAGATCTGACAGAACTTTGTTCAGCATAAATACTCCAGCTTCTCCTTTATTTTCTGTTGGTGACATATTTTATGATCTTTTGTTTGTAGGCGGAGTTGGCATGAATCTGACGGCAGCAGATACAGTTATTTTTACTGATAGTGATTTTAACCCACAAAATGACTTGCAAGCAATAGCAAGAGCTCATCGGATTGGGCAGCACAAGTGAGAAATGTCACTATTTGTGGTTTGGTTGCTGACTCTCTTGGCCTCTCAGTATTACTTTCCATTTCCATAGGCAATGGAAGGTTAAAGTATGAGGATAGATTGATGATCAAAGGGGAGCAGAGAAGATTTTGTGCAGCTGCCAGCTGTAGCCTCATACAGTCATGTCCTTGTCATGTATCCAGGCTGGAAACTTTGTAAATTTGGAGTAGGAGAGGGAGGGTGGAGGTTTGCTTGCCTTTGCAGTGAGCATTTCTCCTGCGTCAAGCAGAATTGTATCAGCAACACATTTCTGCTGATTATTTTTGCTCTTTTTCTTCTTGCCTTCTTTACCTACCAAAAGAGCAGGTGAACGGATAATAAATACCTCAGTGCACCTCAAAACAAAGTAAGTAATAAGAATTTTCTTAAACTTTTCAAGGCCTGTAAAAATTATCCGTTTAATTGGGCGAGATACAGTTGAAGAAATAATCTACCGAAGAGCTGCCTCGAAGCTCTGGCTGACCAGTGCCATTGTAGAAGGGGGGCAGTTTGCTCTGGGAGCATCCAAGCCTCAGGGAACAGCAAAGTTACAGGTAAACCAGAGTTATATCCTCAGTTTGACTCCAGTAAGCACCTCAGAAATGTTTCTGTGTTTCCGTCAGATTTGAACCTCTGCGAACAGTTGGGCATTAACAGACAGCTTTTGTATGTAGGAACCAAAATGATATGTATCCGCCCCTATAAATCTCGGGGGCTATACTTCGAAAGCCCTCGGTTTATTAGGGCGATACAAGGATGAGGAACAAAAGGACGCTCAATTCTTTCTGCTGAATTCTGTTTAATCCAAGTCCATTCTTAGGCAGAGCGTGGGGGAAGGGAAGGGTGCAGGTAGCTCGCCTGGCAGCAGAAAGGAAAGAGCACGGGCCCAGGTGAGTCCTGGGTTTTTGTCCCCAGGGACAGGGGGACCCTGGGAAGGGACCCCTGGCCAATGGGACCACAGGAACAAACTACCTTTCAGGGATAGGGGTGGGGGGAAGAGGGGCTGACCACCACGGGTAGTGTGGGGGAAATACAGCTACTTAGTGCAACCTTTATATAAACCCAGTGCAACTAGAGAACCCCGTGTAAACATCAGACATAGTTCACCACAACAATGATATCCCAGGTCCAGACTACATCTGATGCTTGAAGACAGTTTTTGCAATTTTGAAGAGTGTTCATTGTGGGAAAAGGGTGTGTTGTCTTGGAGAAGAGAGGAAGACAGAACCTTTCTTTGTCTTACTTGTTTTTAATTATAATTAGTGCAAATTATAAAAAGTGGAAGCTGACTCATTGTTTCTTGAACTGATCTGTCTCTGGTGCTTCCCTCTCACAAACAGAGCTGATAAAAGTCAGGAGATAATCTAGTCAGCTTTTGGTTGTTAATCTGAAACTCGGTCATCCTTCTTTTGGCCTCTTGGCAAATACAGTGTCTCAGGAGTCATGGCATGATTTATAATTCTGACCTGAAAGCGGACGTTTGTGTTGAGAACTTGGCTTCAAAACATCAAGCGAAGTGACATTTAAGGGAATATATCTCCTGTGTGCAGCTAAACGTAGGATAGGTTTGGATTTAGTGTATCCTTTCCACTCTGCCTGCCCTCCCTGCCCCATTTGTATGTATCTTAGCAATTATAGTTTCTGTGGGAGAAGTGGAACTGAGCCCATAGGAAATTCCATGCTGATATTTTGCTCCCCCTTGATTTTTATGGTATTTAGGCTTTTGTTTTAAAGGAGTTGAGAGCAAAAGCAAGCCTAGCCTTTCTGGCTATGAAGGAAGCTGCTTGAATGCAGTCAGTACAGTGCTATTTTGTCATTTAGCCCTGAAGAAAAACGACTGTTCAAGTCTGAATGAGTTATGATTGAGGGAGATATGTTGTTGGGGCTTGTCCCATCAGGTGTTGGGAGAATGGGGAACATTAAAGAATAAGTATTTTGACAGGCAGCCTTAAAGCTTAGGTTCTTCCACTCATACATCCTTTGCATTTAAGCCTGAGAAGCTCGAGACACTGGGATTGACATGGAATTAGAGGATAATAATACTGAACTTCCCCTTCTTTTTGTTAAAGCTGAGTGAAATCTTGAAATTTGGCCTGGATAAATTGCTCTCCTCTGAGGGAAGTACGATACAGGATGTGGAGCTGGAAAACATCCTTGGAGAGACAAAAGAAGGGCAGTGGATAATGGACACTGTGCTACCACAAAAGGAAGAGAATGAAGAGGAGGATACAGAGAGTAAGTTAAGAATCTAAATAGCTGTGTCACTTGAGTGCTGGTAGAGAAGACTTCCCAGGTAGGGGTGGCATTTTTCAGGAAAGAAGAAGAAAAGCAGAATTATAATTAAGTTACTTGTATTTTGTTAGTGGCCTATCCACAAACTTTATTTGTAAGTCTTTACTGGTATTTTTGTTCTTTTTTTGTGTCTTTATTTGCTTGTTTGTAAGATAATGTTAACAATACTTGCCCGATTTTGGTGGTTAAGATTTGAATTCCCTTTCATATTTTAATACCTCAGATGGAAATTCCTGAGAAATGGAGAAATATTTATATTGTAGCTACTGTTTTTCCCACAGAGAACCATTAAGATAGATCTACAGTTTTGGAGATATAGTAGTAACTTAAGGAAAGGCTGTGTAGCAGGTGTGTAATTCTTTTATCTCTAAATAAAATTTTATTGGCTATGAAAATCCAAAGGTGGAGATAAGAAATTCAGAGTCATAGTGTCTATAGAACTAAAACAAACCTACTCTGTCTTCAAACCTCTGCTTTCTAGCCCAAATGTCACCCAATTGTGGTTAGTTTTTCATAGCCACATACTATATGAAAATAAATTCTAAGGATACTTCCCTCTTCCAGTGCCTTCTTTCCCAGAGAAAGATTGAATTTTTATCTGTGTACACAGTAGCACTTCAGTATAGATTTGTGACTGAAGCTGAAATGTGGCTCTGCAGGATAGTCATTATCCATCCAGCAGCAATTGCCAGCAATGAGTAATTATTTGCTGGGAGTTAGCAAAGAGTGGTATTTTCTGGTGGTGACTTAAAAGAGTGGCAGTGGTACCACACTGTCTAATAGGTATAGGGAAAATAACTCACACGGTGGGAGCAACCCTGGGCTGCCAGAGTTCTGTGCTTTCATTTCATTTGGGAAATCAAAAGCAAAAATTTGCTCTCCCGTTTCAAGAGCTGCCTGTAACTACATAGAAGAGCTGAATGAATTCTCCACTGGCAAAGATGGAATGACCAAAGAGAACAGCGATGGAAGCACAGTTTAAAATAATTAATTAACTGAAATAGGAAGAAAGCTTCCTTGCTAGTCTAAACATCTTAAATTACCTTAAATTAAAAGCTTTTGTCAGAGGAAGCAAATCTTGATTCTCTTGTTCTTAAATGATACTGACTCTGGTAATACCAAAAAACTGTGAGAGTGAAGATCTTTCTCTGCTGAGGGTAGAAGAATGTCACAGAAGATCCAGGGTGTTTTTTTTTTTTTTCTTTTNTGTTAGTAGATTTCAGTTCCTTTTCACACTTTTAAATTATTTTTTAAAGATCACATGTACGTGTACGAAGGCAAAGATTATTCAAAAGAGCCCAGCAAAGAAGACAAAAAAGCATTTGATCAGTTTTTGGATCTTCAGAAAGCATTGATTGAAGAGACCAGTAAGGAAGGGAGAGCTCTCCGGAACCAAGCAAATGTAAGGCAGATGTGACAAGGAAGGCGATGCTCTTTCATTTGCTTGTGGAAAATGAAACTTGGCAGTTTTCTCTCTTTACCTACAGCTTGCAGAAGGCATGTTAAAAGATTTGGATGTCAGTGTACTAAAGTTGGCTCTGGAATCAGGGCTTGACAATTCAGCAGTTTTGCTAACAGATCTGAGATACGCTGTACAGGGTACTTCTATAAACTCAGGTTGCAAAACCACATATTATGTGACAATTGAGATCTGATGATTAAGACTTGTGGACAAGTAAACAAATGGGAAAGGAATGTAGGTGAAGAAGGCCATCAGGCATGGCTTTAGGATGAGCAGTTTGCTTCTGTGATACCTCTTTCTTTCTCCAGGTCCTTTTCACAGGCCTTCAGGTGCAGTCGGCCAGGAGGAAGCACTTGCTGAGTGAAGAGGAGCTAGAGGCTCAGAGGAAGAAGCGCCAAGAAGCTGCAGCAAAGAGAGCAAGGCTCATGGAGGAAAAGAAGGCAAGAAAAGCAGAGGCAGAACACAAGAAAAAGTACGTTTGTATTGCATCTATTACTTGTAAACTGATGTCCGTTGCACTGTACTCTTGGAATGTGTCTGATTGATGGAAATAACATGCTCAAACTGCATAACGTGGGGATGTGAAGGTGGAAAAATGGTTCGAGTCCCTAGCAAGGGTTCTTTCCTCCGGAATACCATGCCTCACTTTACCTCTACTTTAATTTAGAGAATGGCCTGAATAAAAGCCCCAGATCTGACTGTACAATCAACGGGCATTTGAGAGAAGCTTTCTGAAATGTCACAATTGGCCCCTGAAAATTGGTCTTGACATCTGTGACTCTCTGGCACATCTTAACTTTCCCCTTGTTTCCCAGGTGTTCTTCCTTTTCACCACTCCAAGTAGCTCCTTGCCCTTTGTTATGTGCTCACTTTTTCCATACCTGCAATTGGCTTATCGCATTGGCACATGGCTCCTAATGTTACAAATAAGAACTTTGGTAACTGTGGTTCTGGCCTAAAATGGGGAGGGATTAGAGGGAATGCAGGTCTAGGTCTTTTGTGTTTCACTGCAATGATTTAAACCAAGCTATGTGCCCCCACCTTTCATTTTCATTGAACATCCTCTTCTCTTGGTTTCAGGATGGCCTGGTGGGAGGCCAATCATTACACATCTACCTGCCTTCCTTCAGAGGAAAGTGGCTCTGAGGAGGAGTTTGAGGAGGATGAGCTGGGGCAGAATGTGGATTTAGATTACAAAGATGGAGACCAGAAGTATATCAAATATGTCATGGGAGACGTAACCCACCCCCAAGCAGAAGAGGAAGATGCCATCATTGTCCATTGCCTAGGTAGGACTTGTGAACAAAACGAGTATTGTTGGGTGGGGTGAACAAGGGAGCTGAATTGTCCCTAATGGTTCAATAATTTCTAATTCTGAAATAATTTGGATTTGAGTCTGACTTAATCTCAAGTAGTGCAGAGGCAGTACAGCTTCTACTCCAGCATGTATAACCCACATAAGTACTAGCAAGGTGTGCAAGGGTCTTTGCATGCCCACTCTGGATTTATGGGTAAACCTCTTCAAAGGTGCCTGTAGGGCTTGAAAATTTTATGTCTGTGGCTAAATGATGACAGTTCCTGAGAGCAGGGCCTTTTGTTTATCCTGTAGAAGCTGCAGGGATCCAACTGAGATACTGAAATTCATCTTCTTTTTCTGCAGAGAGAGATAGACACTTCCAGAGGCTGAGGTGGAGTTTCTTGGTGGTTGTCTAGGCTAGTCTCCTAATTGAAGGCCCTCATAAAAGCTGAGGGAGATAAAGTCACATTATGGACTTCCTTTTGAAGCAGTGTTGGAGCTGCTCTCTGTCCAGGGCCACAGCAAAACGTCATCTGCTTTGGCTTATGTTACACTCTGCACAAAAGCTCCTGTTTCAAGTGCAAGTGCCAAGTAGAAGTGAGGGACTGCAAATATCAAACACCTGGTGTGAGAAGCCCACGGCACCACTCTGAGGAGATACTACATGCATGCTCTGAGTACCTCTGTGTATGTATGTGAGGATACAGTCAGGTATATATATGCTCAGTTGCTTGTTTCAGCATTCTTGGTGGACAAGGAATTGTTCTGTGGAGTTTTTCAGGGAACTGTGATAGGTTTGTTTTCCTCCAGGGCTGAGGTTTATCCTTTAGTATAGTCCCTTGAATAGTGGTTGACTTAAGTTTGTGTGTAGTTCCCATATCTGGTTTTGATAATCATTCATTGCCTGTGTACAGAGCAGGTGCCTTTCCTGCAGGGCTGGTCTCAACCTCACTTCTAAAAGGAATCTAACTTGGTCTTTCATTCTAGATGACTCTGGCCGCTGGGGAAGGGGTGGTTTATTCACTGCTCTGGAGGCTCGTTCTGATCAGCCAAGGAAAATATATGAGATGGCAGGAAAGATGAAAGGTAAGATATTAAGATATGACCTGAGGCCAAGATACTTGAAAGAGGTAAAACCCCATTGACACTGCAGGAGTGAAGTGCCTGGATACCTCGATACTCATGTGTTTTACTCTTTCTCTGGATATGTGCATCCCTAGCTCTGAAAGTAGTACTTCAGCGGGTCCTTTGACTTGGTTTGTTTGGAGTGTGAGAATTTTGTGTAGGGGTTGATCATTTCAATTCATCCTGCAAGTCTGAAAAAAAAAAAAAAAAGGGAAAAATCTCCAAACCTGTACATTATTCACAGAATGTTTTTCACTAAGTAAGACAGACCACTGCGTCTTCTGTCAGTGCTTTCTAGGATGAAAGCCACCTCAGGCACCATTCCGCTGAGCCTTTGCTTCTCTCCAAGCATTAATCTTTTCCTGGCCATATATTAACAGTTTTGAGATACCTGCAGCTGGTTAGGAATGAACATCTTGCCATAAGATGGACCTGTTGATCTTTCTGATTTCCTGGGAGATGCTTTCTTCTCATTTCAGTGTCTCTCTTTCCATTTGTTGTCTTTAACTGGGATGTGTGTGTGTGTGACTGTGTGGCTCAAGGGGGAAAATGTCTTGCTTCCCTGGGCAAATGATCTGACTGCTGAAACCATCATGAGGAGATACAGTTTCAGAGAATAATATCGAATGTGACAGTGAAATCACTGCTTCATTGCTTGTCTATTCTTAAGGACTGATTTTTTTATTGTTGTCCTGTTTTTTTTTCTGGACAGACCTGGAGTTAGGAGGAACCCTGCTATTCCCTATTGATGATAAAAAATCCAGGAAAAAGGGACAAGATTTGGTGAGAATGAGAAGCTCTTTCCTGTTTTGCTCTATCCATATGTTTTTGAAGTGTGTGAAATGAACCTTATGTCTTTTTCACAATAATGGCACTGATTATTGAACATGGCTAAGTTGTAGTTAAATATTAGATATAATGAATTATTTTCTTCATTTATTAAAGCTAAAAGTTAGTAATACAGTTTTCCAGCACTGTCACTGTGTCTCTCAGTACTGTATATAGCTTCTATTTCAATTTTTTGTGTTTTCTCCTTAGCTGGCCTTGATTGTAGCTCAGCACCGGGATCGATCCAACAACTTGTCTGGCATTAAGCTGTCAGCTTTGGAAAAGGGCCTAAAGAAGATTTATGTAGTAGCCAAGAAAAGGAATGGTAAGTGTTTGTGCAGTAGAACAGCAAATCCATATATGTGTGGTTGCACCCAAAGAAGATGACCAATTTCCACCTCTCTGCTGTTTTCTTCTGAAGTGAGATCTCCATAGCAGATAGGTTGCTCAAAAGTATTTATTCTGTTGTTTGTTGGGTAGCTTGAAGTCTTTTTCTAGATTGCTTTCTGTATGTGTATCTTCTGCTGAAGAGTGTGCATTCTCTGTTCCCTCCTTCTCAGCAACAGTGCATCTTCCACGGATTGGGTACGCAACAAAAGGCTTCAACTGGTACGGCACTGAGCGGCTCATCCAAAAGCACCTGGCAGCTCGGGGGGTGCCCACTCTTATGTATCCTTTTGGAGTGTGTCTCATTCTGTTCACCCTCTGGTACTGAAATGATCCTGTAAATATCTTGGTGACTGCAAAGCAAGCAAGTAATGCAAGTACATGCAGGTACCACACCAAAGATTTTGCATTTCAGGTGATAATGACAGATGAGTGTGATTCAGCATTTCTGTCAGGATTTGTTAGAACCAGGTGTTAGTCTTCTGTTGACAGCATGGACTTACCTGTATATGCCATATCTGTGGGGGACATGACTGGAATTTCAGGTTAACGGAAGTGACTCAGAAAGCAGCAAAAGTGAGAACATAAAAAAACATTACAATGTTCCAAACAGATGGAGGCTTGGAGCTTCATTGGCTGAACATGATGAAAGTTGGTGTGTTAGGACAGGCTTAGGAAGGCTTTCACCTTCCAGTAAAGGAAGCAGGTTTACAAGGAGGCTCTGTTTTGTCACTTTTCTTGGAAGACATGCATTTGCTTTACTGACACTGTTAGCAATTCTGTGAAACCAAAAACATGAAACAAAGACAAAAGTATTCAGAACATTTTGGCTCTCTTCCTTGGTAAATCTGTTAGTTGTCTGGTATTTGTTGACACTTGACAGCATTTCCTTGACATTTTATTAGATACTACTTCTCTAGGAATAAAGGTTCTTCCTCTGATTCACAGCCATATTCATCTTCAACAACAGTCTCAAAGCCATGAGAATGCAGTAATTTCACCAAGAACATGCACAAAAAGTGACTATCACTCAGGCAGTCCGTGTGCATTCACATCAGAAGCATGGGTTGCACAGCCATTATTCACACCTGTACCTCCCTGCTATGACTGGCCCCAACATTTGCATGTTGTCAGTGTTTCTGGAGTGGAATGAGACTCCCTCTGGCTTCAGAGTCCAAAGAGGAAGATCTTGGCTCAATCCCAGATCTCTTTTGGAAATGGAAAATTAAACTTTTAACTGATGGTCCATTGTTATCCCTTACATTAGGTTATTGTTCAGGCTTGGAATACAGTATTGTTTAGCTGTATTTCCCTGCCCCCTCTCTCCCTCTCAAATTTCATACCTTATCTCACCATTCCTCTTTTCAGTCAGCTTTATAGTGTTACCTGGCATTCAGTCTACATGTAACTCAGTAGAGAGGAACCTGTCAACTGTATGACAACCACACAGGATAAACTGTTTATACTCTTCTGATTTCTCAGAAATCTATTTGACTTGCTTTTGTTCAAATATAAAATTTAGCTACCTAATCATGTTATTATAGTCTAGCAAAATGCTGACCAGTATCCTTGGCAAAGGTGTGCAAGGCTGCTAAAATTTGAGACTGACTATAAATGATACTTTTCCTTCTTCCGCAACTCTTATTTCATTACACAGCTTTTTGTTGCAGCTGTAGGGCAAAACCAGTTCCTTACTGCTGTCTAAAAAACTGTGTGAAAGGTTCCATGACCCTTTGATTCACTTTTTAGGGCCGAGTTTTTGATGTTGGCTTTGCCCTATTGCAAGAGAACTTTCCTGTTTTTCACACTGTTGACACTATTTTTAGCCAACATATTTTTAGGGTATTTTTGTACAACCAGGCAATAGTAGCTCTTCTAATAAGTGCTGTGACCAGGTAGACTATGAGGTGCAAAACTTAAATCAATTTAAAGTTCATCTTCCAATAGGAAATCACCCCACAAGCAGTGGGAAGTATGTTCCTAAATATCTCATTGCCAACATACATCTCACTGGCTGCATTTATACTGCCCCTGTGGCACCATCTGGTTATTTAATAATTCCAAGCCTGCCATGGCTTATCGTGGTGACTGGTGTGCTCCACATGAAGAGAAGCCCTCCCGAGCTGGATACTCTGTCGTTCACTCTTGGCTGTAGCAGAAACCCCATGGGATTCGTTACCTCCTTTGACCCTGCTGGATGTGAGGGCAGCCAGTGCTGCACAGCACTCTGTGGGCAAGACCTTTCTTGCAGCTGTTCCCAGGAACAGCCCCCTGTGCATTTGGCAAAGTGCCTGCAGGATCCTAGTCCGACTGTGAGAACTTTGAGGGGTGAGAGGTGGTGTGTGGATGTACCTTGTTTTCCCCAGTCTCTCAAACTGGCCCTCTTCCAGCGGGCCGGCTGGTGGCACTGTTAATCAGCTGCAGCAGCTTACACTGCTTCTCCAGCCTGGAAAAATGCTCCCTCTTTCCCAGAATTAAAACACCAATTACGTTTTTTTCTTTGGCAGCTTGACTGAACACATAATTTCAGTCTGCAGACTCAAGGCTCTGTTCCTCCACCTCTTCTTTTTCCTGCATATTTATTGCTCTTTGTTAAAAGCTTTAGTTCCCAAGTATTCCATTGCGTGCAGTCGTGTTCCTCAGCTTCACGCACCCCTATTAGTTCTCTGGCCACAGTTGCACATGAAGAGAGGACTTGTCCTGTGGCTGGGTCCCCCAGAACAGACTGAAGTAGTGTGTGTGCCCCAGCTATTCCTTTTTGAGGCCTCGTGCTTTCCTTTGTTTCAGCCTCTGTCCTGTGCCCCCCACCCTGCTATGACTGACTAGAGTTACAAGGGAGAGGAGGGCTGACTGTTAATGTCCCTTACTCCTTAAGGTCTACAGGGAGCTGAGAGGTACCTGTAACACAGAGGAAAGGTCATGGTATGTAACAGATTCTAGCCCTCTAACTCAGGGACAAGTAAATAAATCAGGTTCTTTTCCTCTCTGGTCCTTTTCAACTGTACAGATGAAATCTACCTTCCATTTAAATATACTTAGGAAATGCTTCTGGTGTGTGGGGACTTTGTTGTGGGGTTTTTGCTTTCCTTTTTTTTTTTTTTTTAACAATATTTTTCAATATTCTTTAAATCTGCTGAACCCAAAGAAAAGCTCTACCTCTGACTGTCTTAAAATGAAAGTGAGATTTCAACTGAATCCTGAATTGGGTTTTGCAGAATCTCAGCCAAGTGAAGTTTTTCTAGTGTTGCTACCCACCACCATTTCTCTTTATTTGGGCAGAAATCATGTATTTCAGATAATTAATTCCATAAAGGGCTCAGCAGCTTTTATACAAGTTACTATACAAAATAAATGTCATGCTGTTTCTTCAGCTGTGCAGTACTACGCATTTTCCCTTTCTAAATAGCAACCACTCCAAATGGGAAGGAAGGAGTTCCTTTGTAGTCATGTCCCTCTGGCCTCTCTCTCTCTCTCTCTCTCTTCTTCCAAGTAAGCATTTTTGCAGCAGAAGAGCTGAAAAGTGGCACCTTGTGCATTTCTGTCATTGTATGTGTACTTAAAGTTTTGATGTAAGCTGCTGGAGTGAGGTCAGCAGCTGAGAGCATAGTCATGCACAGCTCACATTGGCTGTACGAGCAGTTTCATCAGATAGGACCTATGAAGTGACATCCAGTCTCAGGAAAAAATCTTTGCACCCCCTGCTGGAGGCTCCAGCTGATGCTATATAAAAGCAGGCTGTAATTCAGAGTGACATTTATACTTGTGCTGGCTCAGCTCATGCTTGTGTTTCTTGACAAAGCACTGCCTTTGATTCTCAGAGCATTATGCACATAAATTTTGTCTTTAGTGGCCTGTAACTTGAGAATGATCTTTCCCTTCTATTCAGGAAGTAGTAAAAACAATACCAAGCTCTCAGAAATCAATCAGGTTTTGTGGGCATATGTAGGTATGTGATTTTGTCACTGAATTTTGTCAGAGACAGAAATTATCTGGATATGTCACGGTGTTTGAGGGAAGGTGGAGCCTGGATTTTGAAGAAAGAAGACGACTGGTTTCCAAGGTGATGGAGAAAATCTGCACCAAATTGAACCTCAGTACCTTAACAACAATATTATATGTGTGTATCTCCAAACACAGCAGAATCTGACCCACAAAAGTGATCAATAGAAAAATATAAGAAGAATGATTTGTTTAAAAATAAGCCAAGGTCCTGGAGGAAAAAGAAAAGCCAGCTTTTGAGCTGAGAGGTGACTTAAAAGTGTAACGTACATGTCAAGTTGTGTGAAAACTCCCACCACTTTACAATACATGATCCTGGGAGAGAGAATGTAGACCTTTATTCAGATGATTTCAGTGAACAGCAGTGTTGCTCATGCAACAGAAAATCAAAATGTAAGACACAATGATTCAAAACCCTAATGGATTTGCCATAACAAAGAATAACGTCCACATTTCAGAGAGTGCCTCATCTCCCTGGTTTTCTATCCAGCTCATGCTTTTCACAGTGAAAAGTCCAAGCCTGAGGAATGCAGTAGTTGGATTAGTGGAATTACATATGAATGTCTTCTCTAGAATGCAGATGTCTGTATCATTTAGAATTTCCTACAAGTGTGTGTATTTCATGTTGGACTACAACATCTACCCATCTTGGCCCTGGTCAGATGGTACTGCATTGATAGGAAGGCACATAGACCCTTCGAAAATGTGATGAAGAGAGGAACTGTCTAGATCCTCATGTTTCAGGCAGGAAGAGAATGTTCCTGCTCGCACTTGTAACATTTTCCTGTGTGTTTCTTCAAAGCTAAGGATAGAAACAACCCCCTCAAGGAGCTGTATGAAATGAGAATGCTAATTGTTATGAATAAAAAACTGGACAGGAGATTTTACTCCTTTTAATGCCTTTATTAGGAGAATTCAGCTCTGGGTAGGTGCAGAGATCGAAATCCGCCGCTGCTTCCAATTACGCCAGCTCCAGCGAAGGAGGAAGTTCTTAGCCCTGCTGATGAGCAAGGCTGAAGCCTCCCGTCCTCACGAGAGTCGCCCTGGGAAGGCTCGTCTCAGCGCTCATTGCTGGCCCAGTCCGTATTCCTTCGCGTTTCCCCGAGGTTACAGCGACACTTTACTAAAGCGCCCCCCCCCCAATCTATAGTCCCGCATTCTCCCGAGCGAGGCGCGCTGTTATTTTCTTTAAATAATGTCTAGTTTTGGAGTTTTGAGTCCTTTTTCCCTTTCGAGTTGTTATCCCGTGTTCCCGCGCGTCTTTATTTGCATATGAAAATGCTCAGTCTTTGATTGCGAAATCTGGGTTTCTGATTTCGCAATCGAGGTTCTCCTGTGCGCCTGCTCGGGTCTTTCCAGCCGTGCCTCCGCCGCCACACGCAGTCCTCCCGGTTTCCATCGGACCCCGCTGCCGTGCCGTCGCTCTTCCCTCGCTCCCGTGCCGCTCCGCCGTCTCTCTGTCCGTCCGCGCTGCCCCGGCCCCTCGCGGTCTCTCCGCCACACCGTGCGCCGANTCCGCTGGCCACGGCTTGGCAGCTCCAGCCCGACTCTGGTTCTCCTGGCCTTTTGGGAATCTTAGCAGCTGCTTAAGAGATTATTTTCCTACCTATGTTGTTTATTTTAGAAAACAGTGTTTGCAGGGAAGAAAAGGGGAGGGGTGAGCTGGCACAAAAAAACCAGTAACAAATATTTCAGAAACTTATTCATCACACTAATCGTGTTGCTGTTGAAAAAAACAAATCAACAGAGATTTAAGGAAAGACAGAAGTTGCTTTTTGTAAAATCTGAAAAATGCTTGGGTTTTGGTGGCTTAAGCAGAAAAGTATTATTTTATTAACTTACTTACTGAAATAAGTGCAGGGCGTCTACTAGCCTTTCTCTGCTGCTTCCAGTGAATTTGAGATTGCAGCAGTGACATTCACATGATAAGGATTGCTTTTTTTTCCATAGAAGAGAGACAAGTCAAAGAGCAAAGAGCAAGACAAAGGTGTCTGTTATCTCATAAATCTCCTAAAATATTATCAGTCTGCCTTGGAAATGGATGAAGAATCTGAAATTATATCCCTTTTTCGTGTGCCATTTCATGAATCAGTTTGGGCCTGGCTTCATATGAGTGTCATAGTTACTCACCTATCTGTGTGTGCATCTAAGATCATGCCATAAAACAGTGCCAGACCATATACTTGACCACTTAAAAATCCTTGCTAAAACATCTCCTGGCCACTGTTCCAGCAGAAACAGGAAAAGATCAAAGCAAAGGAGAATGGAACAGTGAAAGTGTATTGCATTACAGGTACACTCTGGACCAGAGACAAACTTTGTTTGACATGGTTATACTGGAGTCCACTAACATGATTCAAGGATTGGTGCATCTGACACACCAGGAGCTGGGATTTTTTAGCTTTGAGAAGAGTTTTCAGGTGGAGTTGATGTGTGTAAACCTGTATCAATATATATAAATATCAGTTGGAAGGGAGTAAAAAAGTAGAGCCAGACTGTTCTCAGTGGGACCTAGTGAAAGGAAAAGAAGGAACAGGTGCAAACTAAGATACACAAAATTACATTTAAATGTGAGAACACCCCCATTGTTGTTCTGCATGTGTGAAACCTTGGAACAGGTTGCCCAGGGAACTTGTGGACTCTTTGTCTTTGGAGATGTTCAAAACCTTGCCTGGCACAGCCCTGAGCTTTAAGTTGACCCTGTTCTGAATGGGGAGACTGGACCTCCAGAGGTCCATTCCAACTGAAACAATTCTCCTGTGAATCTATGAGGTACCTTAAAGAAAACCCTAATCAACTCTAATTTTACCTATTCAGTAGTGTACAGGAGCAGAGTGCTTCACAAATTTCTGAACCATGACCCTACTACACAGGTAGCTTAACTCATACGAAACATTTCTTCATGTCTCAGAGGTTCAAACATATGATGAGAGATAAGCATGTAACAATATCTCAGAATCTGCCCCTGAGCCCATCTTCAGTGTATTCCTCCTTTGCCAGTCTTCTGTGTAACACCTTGACCTAGTTAAGGTCAAGGTTGTGAGGGGCTTCACTGCTGGGTTTAACAGATACCACACCAGGTCTGGGCAGGGAATGGGTGCTGGTCCTCACTAAGGTTTGTGTACATCTCTAGCAATCTCCTTTCTGTGGGGTACTGCAGCAAGTCCTGCTGCTCTAAACCATGAAATGAGTATTGAGAAACCCTCTAAATCCTCTTGAGCAGCTGCTGGGGCAACATGATAAGAAAAGAAATAGATTTAGCAGAGTTTCTTTGTTGCTTTCAAAGAAGTCTAGTTAAAGACGATTGGTAAAGGCCTCTTTCCCTTGTTGATGTTTTCCCCTGAGTTTCCACAGCCTTTCAGGCAGGGCACTATCTCCCCCACACAGCACAGGTAAAACCTTGCTCCTTGTACTGAGTCTCTCCCCAGCCCCAGATATGTGTCCTGCGTAAGGTCAAGCCTGTTGTCTTTTGTCACATTTTGCTCACCTCTGAGCAAGAACGAGGCAAGCCCATGAGCTGTGGAGAGTCCTTAGCAGGCAGTGAGACTGAGGCAGGCTTTCAGCAGGGTGTCAGACGCTGTTCAGGGCAGACAGTCCCTGGAATGCAGCAGAGTACTCAAGCCTTGGGCAAGTTTAGACACATGTTGATGCATAATACAAGATGGAGCCTATCAGTTGATATCAGACTCTTCCAGTCAGTCACAGGGTTGGGTAAGCATGTATGCCATGCAAAATAGGAGGTAATGTAACTACCAAATCAGAGCGATATGGAAAGGTTTCTTGACGTTCCTGGTTGACCGTTTCATTGTGAAGTCATTCTGTGGGATATGGGTGTTGAGTAGGGGGCAAGCACCACAAATAAAACTGGCATTATTTTGGAAAAAGGGAGTAAAGGCAAAGTGGAGGGGAAAAATAAAAGATGCCATCTACACAATAATGCAAAACATACACTAATATGAATAACTTGCGCTTTTTCTGCATTTGTTCCATTTCTTTCTGGGTCATTCCTGAGCGGTTCAAAGTGCAGGACTGGAATCTAGGAGGTCTAGATTTTCTTCATATATTCCCAGTTGCTAGCTCATTATATGTCCTAAAAACTTAAATATTTTTAAAGGATAAGACAACCCAAAGGTGAAATGAAATAGGAGCAACATTTACATGTAGAAAAAGTGACTTGTGCTAACATACTACTCTCCTTCCCACCTGCCCAAAGCAAGTGGTGCCAGGAATTTGGTGCCCAAGGCAGGCTTCAGGCAAACCAGGCCCTTCTCCCTGGCGGCAGGAGGTCCTTCCTCATGGCAGTCCTCCTGTAACCAGGGCCAAAGGGCGCTGCAGCTGCAGGCTTTGGGTGGGAGAACAGACCAAGCCGTCCAGAAAACGAGGCATTAGAGTGCCTGGCAATACACTTAGCCTTGGAGGAAACCCAAGCACGCCGTAGTCTGGGATGGGATAGCTCCAACGAACTGATCTTTCTCCTGGAGGGTGACGGCAGAGGACAGGCGAGGAGCATGGCTGAGTGAAAGAGCTGCAGAGCCTTAGAAGAGCTGCGGGGCTCTGGGGGTGGGCACCGGGAGCAAGGAAGGCGGCGATGGGGAAAGCAGCGGCAGGAGATGGGCAGGAGAGTGTGTACGGCCCGAGGTGCAGAGGAGGCTGCAGTGCGAGGAGAGGTTCAAGCGTTAGATCAGGCCTCGGGGGGCTGAGTAGCGAGTCCCGCCGCAGAGCCCCACCAGGTGCGGCTGCAATAGGGCCCGGCTCCGGGGGGATTTAGGGGCCAGAGTCTCAGAGAGCGCGATGGCGTCCGCTTCTCGGGAAGGGAAGCCTCGCCCGGGGGCGGTGGCTTCGGCGGGAGAGGGACGGGTGCGGGGCGGTGCCGGGCACAGGAAGCGGAAAGCGGCAGCGGCAGCAGCGACGGCGGCTGCCGCCGGGGAAGGTGGCGGGGAGCGGCGCGGCGGCGGCGGGTCGGGTTGGTACCGGCAGCGGCATGGGACGGCCGCGGGAGGGAGGTGAGTCCGTCCATCTGCCCGTCTGTCTGTGTGGGGCCGGCCGCGGTGCGGGGGGGCGATGCCGCTGCCNGCGCCTGGCCGTAGGCTCGGTGCCCGCCCGCCCGCCCGGCCGGACGGGCGGTGCGGCTGAGAGCTCCAGGGGTGCCCGCTGAGGGTCCATCCCGCCGCGTCCCGCTGCCTGCCCGGCGCTTTCCGGGCTGCGCGCTGGTTCCCGTGCCAGGGCGGAGGTGGAAGGCGGGCGGGGGCCTCCCTCCTGCCGGCCGGGGCTCTGCCTGCCCGTCGTGAGGCTGCCGGGGCGGCGGGTCCGCGATCTCGGCATCCCGGGATAAGCTGCTCGGTGCCGGCGAGGGCCGTGGGCGCAGCCCCGCACGGCGAGCAGCGCTCTGGCTGCCGAGGCTCGCCTTGCGAGGAACCTGTGTGCTGCTCGTGCGAGAGGCTTCGCGCTGGTGTGACTGCTCTGCTGTGAATGATGGTGCCTTGCCTGCCCACGCCGTGCAAAACAAGCTGCTCTGTGTCTGGGCTCATCCCGCTGGGCAGCACCGGAGGGGGAGCAGATGTGACGGGAAGGAGAGCCGCTGCGAAATAACACAGCGGGGGTTTGGTTTTTATTCAGAAGGTTGTCAAGGTGGTGAACTAACTCTGTTATGCCAAGGGTTGAAGTCTTTGAATTTGCAGAGTCTGTGAAAGCATAAGTGACTTGATGGCAGGGTTTTCGGTCTTGGGAGGCAGGTGGGTGATTCTAGGACTGTTTGGAGCAGTGGGATTTTTTTTGACCCCGGGTTTTTGAGTAATGAACTGCCCACAGGATCTGTGCAGCTATAAAGAGTTAAGAAATGGAGTCACGCTGGCTGGAAGTGCAAATTAGGAGGTTGTGAAGTGTGTTCTGTGATATCATTGACTCTGAGCTCAGTTTGACTTCATGGAGGAGAGTTATGGAGAAGGGAGCTTCAGCAGTGCTTTGCCACCTTTGAAAAGCTTCGTTTTGACCATGCTTGGCTCTTTTCCCCTGCTGGGGTTTGGCTATTTAGCTGGCCACAACTCCGAGGCCAGTGTTTGCTCTGTGATCACTACAGTTGCTAATTTTGAAAAATAAATGTAAATGGAGTCTTCTAGAAGGCCTCCTTTAAAAATATTCCCTATAGCTGAAATTTTGGAATAATCCCAGGCTGTACTGGAAGCAGCCAGGCAAATATCTAACTGCTCACAGCCGCTGGCCAGCAGGTCCCAGTGGTTGCTTCTGGCCTTTTGGTTTTGGTTAGTAATGGTAGTTGTTCCTGGTGGCTGTTGTCTTATGGATATGGCTGGAGAGGGCTTAAAGTCATTACAAGACTGGGATACAGTACTAGGAAAACGCTACCAAATGGCTGCAGTTATCCTAGCAGAGCTGCGTCTTGCGTTGTTGTAGCCTGCCTTCCTTGTACCCCCAACTCTTGGAACCAAAGCAAGGATGGTATCAGAAATGTGGCTTTGATGCTACAGGGCTTGTGCTGCTGGGTGTCGACCTGAGAGGCAGACCTGAGTGGAGAACTGTGATGTCCAGTTCTGCTGGTGGGAAACAGTAAGCTTCTGTTTCTCCATGTCTGGTACTGCTCTTCAGAAGAAGAAAATGAACCCGTGTAAAAAGTATCTTAGTACTTCTTTTAATTTTTCATTAGCCTGTATGTCAGAATTTTCTGACTTGGGTCAAATTAAAAATCAGTGTTTATTTCCTCGGAGGTCAACACCTCTCTCCCTGCAAGGACAGAGTTGTACAGATTTGATCACAAGGGAGATAGAAATTCCATACTGTGGAATCCCACTGTGCTGTGTACTGGGGATTTGCTCAGGGTCTGTAGACTTCTTTTTTGTTCTAAATGTAAATAGAAAATGCTGACACGTATGCAGTGTCTTAAAGGAGGGGATGCTCTTTCTGTAGAAGAACCTTTTGCAGTTCATACCTGTTAATGCTAACTCAGTATCTAAGTGCTGTTGCTAAGAGTAAATATTGAAAATGAGGGTCAGGTGCTGTCTGCTGGGATAGGCAGAGTCAGCAGTGTCTTGTGAGGCTCTTTTCCCCATTTGTTTCAGTATCGTTTTAAATGCCGGTATGGAAAAACTGTACTGTGCACAGTCCCAGGTGCTCTTGTGTCCTGAGGCTGAGGCCACAATACCTTGTACCATGTTGCATGGCTCTGGGGTTAAAAGGAGCACTTGAAGGTCTGGCAGCACAGAACAGACGCATGAGTGAGGAAGCACAAGCTGTCACCAGTCTGACCGGATGGCACTGAGGTTTGCATGATAGTCTTGAATGCTCATTGTGCTTCAGAAACTTGGAGAACACAGATGTGGCTCTTGGAGTGGGCAGAGGACATTCTCCAGGGGAGTGCTTCACAAATGGGCCCCACTGGGGGGTGGTTTTGCCTGGGTATTTCTCTTGTCAATTGCTGTGTTTTCAGACCTGTATTGTTGCATGTTCTGATTAAACAGGGGATTGCTTCAATAAACCAAAGTAGCTTTTATTTCTGAAATACCCATGTCATGAACTAATGGTTTTCAGCTTTGTGGCTGGAGATTCAAGGGGATCAGTGAAATCTTTCTGAGGAGCCTCTGAAAAGCGAAAGAAAAGAGAACCTATTGCTAGAGGGCTTGAATGTGCTGACTATTAAACAGGTTTTTTTCAGAATGAGGGGCTTGCAAGTCAGGAGCCACCACCATAGAGTAAAAGCTCTGGTTTACTTTCATGTATATATATATATATAGATGTGTATATTGAAGGCCTAAATTGACCTTATTTAATAACATGCAAAAATAAGTGCAACTGTTTAAGAAAAACCTTCTTTCCCAAAGCTCATTGCCCGCTAAAACTGGAAGTCTTGGCTCTGTGAGTAGATTCGTGTGGATGAACTTCTGTGCTTACAGATCAAGTTGCTGGATTGGGGCCTGCTCAGGAAATTCAAAAGCAAGAGGTTCCTGTGGCATTGCTCATAGGTCTTAGTATGTCTGCAGTTGAACACAGCAAGTTACGCAACTTCTGTCGTTTTCCTGAAGTGAATAATGGGAATGTGCTGCAGCAGTACTGTGCAGCCAAGCCAATGCCAGAGTTGGAAAAGCTTCCTCACTGCTTAGCCATCTTAATTGTTTTTTCTTTTGAACCCTCAGCACTTGAGGTTCGGTTTGTTTGATTTGCAAAGCTCTTCGTTTCACTAAATGAAGGAAAAAAAGATTTCTCAGTGCAACAGCTCGTGGGCATCCATTACCCCATAGACAGCTGGTGCTGTTTAACAAGTGAGGCTGGCGGCGTTTGGAGCTGAATTGTGCGCACATCCTCATGGACACTTGTGGCTGCTTGCGCTCCAGATGGCACTTCCAAATACATATAACTTCATGAACTGACTGGTAAACCAACTCTAATTGATTGCAAGTTTTAAACAGAGCAAGACTGAAACTGTGCAAAGATTTCAAAGATGAGCTGCTCTGGAGTTATTTGCCTCAACTTCACAGGGGAAAATCCATTGGGAAAGCATGGGATGTAAAAGGGAGCTGTTGTTTGCATTTGCTCTCTTTGATTTAAAGATGTAACTTGCTCTTTTAAATTTCTCTTGGGCTGGGAGCCAAACTGTGCTCCCTTGAAAACGATCACAAAGCAAACTTCATTGGAAATAGGATTGGGCTTCCAGTGTGGAAAATAGCAATTCAAAAGAACTTTTTTTGAGATTTATGAGCATATGAAAAGAGGGAGTTACAATGAGTTGTGTAGCTGCGTAGAAACTGTAATTACAGTGATCTCTGCGGTATTCAGAGGTAACTACATTTCTTCACTGTCGTGCAGGGTGCGGCAGGCCTCCTTGCTAGCACAGGGTCCCAAAATTTACTTTGGAGTGCCCTTACCATTGTTTTCCATCTTGTACTTGGCTTAGTTCTGTCATCAGTGAGTAAGAGAAAGGCAAAGTGAGAGTGCTGGCCCCACTGGGAGCAAAGTTTGGGGTGTATAGTTTATACAGTTGTCGTGGTGGAGCAGAGGAGGCATTCCCATCTCCCCTCTAGCTGTTCGCTTGTGCTGCTATTCACCCTGATGTTGGTTTTGATGTTTTGAGCTGTGCTGTGAACTAGGTCACGGAAAGGATCCAAGACAAAAGCATGGCAGGGGGGAGAAAATGGATTTTTTGTTTTGTTTTCCAGCAGTGCTGTTTGCTTGGTGAGAATTGTGTTGATACAACTGAGAGTGGTGAACCGTGGTGCGGAGGTGGAAGTTACTTACACCAGCTTTCTTGTCAACGCTGAAATACAGTGTAGCTGTGCCCTCAGGCCAACAGAGCTTTGTTTCATGCAGGGCCAGAAGCTCTGCAAGCCGACCATGCCTTCAGCGGAGTCCTGCGAGATGTAATGATCTTTTGTGAAGCCATTTAGATTGGCTACATTGGACTCTGAATTCACGCTTTTTTATGAAGGGATGAGGCCCCAACTGATGGGGCTGCTGCTTTTAGCAGAAGGGTTGCTCTTGCCCAGAGGGGCAGGGTAGGAATCACCATTAACAGTTATTTATTTAGTAGTGGAGGTGTGTAAAGGCTGTGTTTGGTTTGGATATGGCTGTGTTATGAAGGATACATGTACTGCTTGTCTTCTCTAGGTCTCCTCAGGCTCTAGTAGTGGGCACTCTTGGGGTGGTAGCTAATCCAGGGTTGACTTCTGTCTTTGCCATTGGAAGGGCTCCAACCCAGAGATGTATTAGCATGGAGTTTAGCATGTTCATTGTCTTTTGGTACCTTCCTTACCTCTTCCACAGTAGTTTCAAAAGCTTTTCTGATATAAGGCTGTCCTGCCTTCCTGCTATGAAATAGACCAGGAGGTGGGTAACTGGCTTGGCATGGCTATTGAGGAGTGTGTGTTTGAGCTGTGCTCATCCCTCCTTGACTGGGAGTGGTATTTATCTAGCAATCCAGGCTAGCCTTTGTTGGACAAATATAGGAGCCTTCTTGACAATCAGTCTCAGTTGGGCACCAGGCAAAGCCAGTGGTCTTCTGCTTTTTCCAGCTGAGATTGGGCAGATAAATTTTGTTTCTGACAGCCCTGTGAGTGCCTCAACAGGAAGATCTATTTAGCCACCGGTATATCCTGCAGTTGGGGCAAGGAGGAGGTGCAGAGTCCCTGAGTTCATCATAGAATCATTTAGGTTGGAAAATACCTCTAAGATTACCGCTTTTGATGGTGATCCAGGAGACTTGATGGTTTTTGGGGGCCGCCTTGTTGACTTTTCACAGAGCTGTGTCAAAACCGTTGCTCTTGCTTGCACAGAAAGGGAAAGTTGGCATGATCCAGCCTGCCCTGATGTTCCTGTGTTGGTCTTTTCTGCCTGGTGCCCAATCCTGCCTTGCTTCACTCACCATCAAATGGGTACTGCTTGTTCATGGTTCCTGCCCAGGCAGCCTGTGCATTTCCACGGCAGCCTCTACCTGCAGAAATGTTCCTGGAGGCCTCCAGAGAAGTATGATCCTGTGCTGATGGGGTGAGAGAGGTCAAAAGAGGAGCTGTATTCCCATTCCCGTCTCAGCTCTGATTCTTTTATTTGGGATTTGGGGGAAAATTCTTTTATGTAGTTAGAGGAAAAGAGTGCGAGTTTATACTTTCCTAGAGGGCTAGGAAAAATACATAACCCTTACTGATGTATGCCAGCAGCTCTTCTTGCTTTTCCTATTCCTGTAATGCAGTGGTATGTATCTGTGAAGGTAATGGTTGTTCTCAAAGGGACTCCAGTAACATCACAAACAGTGGTTTAAGGCTACAATAACTTGTTGCCTTTTGTTCACCTGAGGGTGTTTCTGGTCTGTGGTGGCTAATGACTGCAAAGTTGTGTAGCCATCTCCTCAGAGTGCTTTTTGAATGTAAGGGGAGTCGTGGCCTCACCCCCAGTTATCAGAGGAAGACAAACACAGAGAAAGGATTTTTCTGTGGTTGCCTAGCAGGACAGTAGAGGTAAAAATCAGCTTTAATGAGTCACAGCCTATTGCTGGAGCCATAAGGTACAGGCTGTGTGCAAATCTAAGGAGTTAATGAGTGTTAACATCACATCCTAGGCTGGGGGATTTTTCTTCTTGTTACAGTAATGATGCCATTTTCCAAACTGTGCTGTGGCTTGGCTTTATATTTTACTGTGTTTAAATCCTTCCTTATTCCTTTCCTCCTGAAACTGGGCCTTACGGTGCCATCCTTATTTGTCCTTTCTGTGTTCTTGGATGCCTGAAAGTTTTCTCTAGGCACAATATGCCCTTAGAGCTTGGGAATCCTGTGCACAAAAGGTCCTCACATCTTTCTGCTTTCCAAGAGCCCTGGAAAGCCCAAGTGTTGTGCAAATACCTGCAGCTCTGGATGCAGTGGAGGTGCTGCTTTACTTCGTTGCAGAGTGCACTACCAGCCAAGGAGCCCTGTGGGGAAGAGGCTTCATTCTTTGGCACAGCTTGTGTATGGTAGAGCTCTCTGCTCTGCTACAAGCTTTTCTGGAGGTGTTAATGGAGGAATCTTATGGCTGGCAAGAATAGTTGGCCAAAGCAGGATTTCTGTTGTTGTCCCTCTGTCTTTGGGGAAGGAGAGGGATGAAGGCAGTGGTTGCCTGTTTTATTGCTAACAGCTTTGAAAAATGCTGTGAGCAGAAAATTATGGAGGGATCTAATTTAATTTTAAAGTGGTCATTTGCCCACTCTGAAAGCACAGCATGGCTTTAGTCCTGTGTTGGCTGGAGGCAGCAGTTGCCTAGGCAGAAGGAATGTGAGAGTGCTCCTGTGTGCCACAGGAGTGCTGGGCAGTGCCAAAGTATCTCTGTCCATAGCTGCAACCCTTCCCTCTTCCTTATTTGCATGTGTTCCCCCAAACTGGTGATTAACTCCTTAACGCCCTTCCTTTCCATTTCTCTTCTCACCTAATGCAGGATGTGGATTTGGAAAGTGGGATGATGTCTACGCTTCCTTCCCACAGGGCTCAGGGGTTTTGACTGTTAGGAATTGTTCTAATGTTGCCCTCACCCTGTTCCAAAAAACATGACCCTCTTCTACCCTTTAGAGATGTGACTTAAGCTACTGTTCCAAATGGAAATACATTGTGAGAAGCGTTGGCCCATATAAGCTAGATGTGATCTCTAATCCACTCTCCCCAGTGTTATTAGTATGTGTATATATAGAGGTGCTTTTTAATAAAATTGAATTCTTCAAGGCCTGAATTAGCTTCTAGAGGCAAAGGTTACAAAGAGAGTGAGGTGTTCATTGTGCCATTGATTGTACAGTAACTGATGCATGTATGATAGGCACACCTTGCAGTTGTGAAAACAAAGCGGGTTCAGACATGGTGGGCTGGTTCTCTCCTAGGAAAGTTGTCCTCACCTCCACTCCTTCCCCTTGTAAATAGGCTATAATGCTGCTGTTCTGAATCTGCAGTTATTTGGGCTGTGTGTCACACAGGAGAAGAGATGGTGTCAAAGCCAACTCTGGTAATTTTTCTGTGGGTGAATTTTGGTACGTAAGGCTGCTGTGCCTTCTCTGAGTCACTGTCTCTACCAGGTGACCTAGACTGTCTCTTCCAGATGTTTGGATGAATGGGCTAGACTCTGCAAAACTGATGCATTGAGTTCATTTAAAGCTCTTCAAATGCACACGTTTCACTAGATCAGAAGGAGAGGTGTTGACCAGGACTGGCTTGATGAGTGTGATATGTGGCCAGAGTGAGGGAATTCCTGCAGTAGGAATGATGTCTTGCTTTGCTTAGAGTGCACTTCCATGCCTGTTTCTCGTTTCTTAGGTCGATTGTGAGAAGCCAAGCACCCTCCCTCCCCTCCCCTCTGATCAGATTCCTTTTAAGTGAAGCTCACTCAGTCTCTGAGGACCAGATCACACCGATGACTAGGAAGCAAAGAGTACCCAGGAAAGCACTTTTACCACGGACTCCACCTCCGGAGCACCAGGAACTCATCTTGTGAATAAAATCTGTGCTCCTTCCGTGCAGACCCAATGTCTGCTGCAATGGATACAGAATCAACATATTCGGGATACTCCCACTACTCAGGTCACTCCAAAAAAGCTCACAGACAAGGGTAAGGAAATGTTTGTTTTTGATTACTTACTGCTCTAAGTTAGGACATGTCCTACAGGGAAAAAAACTGTAAGCCGGGATAAAATCAGTGGACCCATGTCTCTGGAGGAGATACACATGGAAAGTCCTCATGGGGAACCCAGTGAGGAGTCTTGAAGCTGCTAACTCAGTGATATTCTACCTGTTAAATGCATGCCGGGGTTATGTGTGACCAAAAAGATTGGGATAGTGCCAGCAGAAAGAGAAGATCACCTAACTTCCCTCTTAAAGGGTGAGGGATGAGTACAATATCTGGAGAGAAGATGTGTTAGACTTCCTAAACTGGTAATTACTAGTTGTCTTCTGATGCCATTTCATTATTCTGTAATAATAATAATAATGTTTCCTGCCTCTCCCCACCCTCCTCCAGGATACTCTGTTAATGGTGTGTTGAGGTTTTTTAAAATAGAATTTGAGTGGTACTTGAGTCGGCAACAAGTCCTTTATCAGCGTTGATTGGATTAGAAGTCAGGCTTTTCTGAACTTGAATAGCAAGTCCTCTCAGTTGTGGTGGTTCAACAGCCTGAAAACCCATCTGCTCTGAAACTTCTGATTATTTTGGAAACATTTTCGTTTCCTTCTTTTTCTACATCATCCTTAATTTTGCATATAAAATATGTGCCACTTAGTGTTTGCAACTTATTACTGAGCTGGTCCAAACTAATTTTGCAATTCGGAAGCAATTATCCTGTGTGGTTGGAAAAATAATTTTTCCATGAAGTCTCTTTGCTCACAGTCCAGTTATTGGGTAAAGCATATCTTGTTTGCCTTTTTTCCCCTTCCTTAGCATCTGACCCCCAATACAGATTGCCCATTTAAACTTAGAATGCTATGTGGAAAGACGCCTTCAGAGTTCCAAAACCAATATAAAAATCCTAGAGCCTTTAAACTGGAAAAAGTGTCATCCCATGAAACATTTGGGGTTTGAAAATTCCAAGAGAGGCAGAGCTGGCCTACTCATGAGGTTTAAGCCGGTCTCTGAGCACAGTGAGGGTTTCCAGTGCAAATGCTGCTTTCCTGTCCATGTGGGAACAGGGAGGAGAACACTGGCGAGCAGATTGGTGGGGCTTAATTCGTCTTGAGACTTTCTCAGATGAGAAGCTGTGAGGTCTGCAAGGGTGCTCTAGAAATAAAGACTGGCCTTGTACCCTTGATGTTCTTGCTTTCTTTGTGAGAGGTTAACTTGAGGTTATTTACTAGTGGAAATAAACTTTGCCAATTGTCCTACAGTGTTAAGGTCAGATATGACAAGACTCTGCTTTGCAGGAACTAAAGCTCTATTGATTAATTCCTTGCTTTAACTGGGCATGTCCCTACAAGACGCTTGTAGGTGGAGAACTGAGTAGACTGGTAAATTCCAAATGGAATTGCCAGTTGTTTGGAGAATGCAGGCTTTCCTTTTAAGCACAGTGCTGATGGAAAGCTGTTTTAAGAGAACATGAGGTGGTGGGCATGGATCTGTCCTCCCCTCTGCTATCACTGAGGGGGGTGGTCTGTCCCAGCCTCCAGGCTGTCAGTTCGTCTGGGCAAGGTCTCCTTCTGCCTCCAGAGCTTGTTTCGTCACAGCCTTGAGTCTGTGTTGATCAACAGATGAACAAACTTGGCTGAGCTAATGCTTGGGGCACTTGTTGCAGGGGGAGATCCAGCACATTTCAGGCCCTGCTCCATAGGCTAACTGGTAACATTGTTCTCCTTCTATTGTGTTTGAAAAAGGAGCCGAGACAGACACAAATCTCCCCGAAGCAAAGATGGCAGTCGGTCTGAGAAGTCCGTCACTATCCAGACACCTCCTGCAGAGCCGCTGCTCGGGAATGACACCTCCCGGGCAGAGGAGGGCCAGGTAAGGAGGGCGTGGAAACAAACGTGCAGTGTGTGCTGTGGGACAGAGCATGTGACTTACTGGCTCGTGAGTAGGAAGAAAGAATTGCTTGCATGCTGTTTAGTAAAGAATCATGGCTTATGGGTGCCTTTTATTTGTGCATTCAGCCAAGCTCTCAATCAATTCTTTCTTGTTCTGAGGGTGTTATTTCTGATAGCACCAGTGCTGATGTGGCAACTCCTTGGGCACTAATTTGGCTCTCCCTCCAGAGTGTCATTTGCCAAGCTCTATTAGAAACATCTGTTTCCATCATCTCACTGTGCATTATTCAGGTCAACCTTTTCAACTGTATGTGTATTTCAGTTTTTAATCAGTATTTGCTCCAGGTAAGCATGTAAAAATGTATTAGAATCAGGATCCTAATAGGGAAAGGAGTCAAGAAATGTAGAACTAGTGTGAAGCAGCTGTGAAGGGGGTTAAACTCGGAGAAAGCTTGTGCATAACAGTTGGTTAAGTAAAAACTAGGATAATGCTGCATTTGGATTGTACTTAGAATGGATCCACTGCTCTCTCTGCTCTAGCAGGTGATGTGAAGGTGTATATTCATTTTCCAAGAATGGCTGTTGCTGCAAGACGTAGAATGCAGGATGCTTAAGTACCACCTTGGCTGTGGGGCTCCACTTCTGCCTTTACAAAAAAAAAAAAAAGTAAATCAGTGTGCAGTTTCCAACCAAGCTGTGTATGGTGGTACTTGTAACAGTGTTCATGTAGCTACTGGTGTGCTCGTTTCATGTCCTGCAATTTGGTATTTTGTAATCAGATGCTTGTTTTCATGAGTCCTGGCTATTATTTGAAATAGTTCTAAAGGTGCTGATGAATTCCTAAGTCCTTGTTTTCATGCAGACCTCTTCAACTAAAGCCAAAGCTAAATAAGTTGATGTGTGAGCCCAACTTTTCTCCTAGGGAGCAGAGTGTCCTCAGTTAGGTCCAACAACTGTGTACCACTAGAGATTTAGCCTCATATTTCCTCTCCTGTGAGGAAAGGTTAAGACAGGTGGGGTTGTTCAGCCTGGAGAAGAGAAGGCTCTAAGGTGACCTTATTTTGTGGCCCTTCAGAATCTGAAAGGAACCTACAAGAGAGCCAGGGAGGGACTTTTTACACGGGCATACAGTGATAGGACAAGGGGGAATGGCTTTAAACTAAAAGGGGGTATGTGTAGATTGAATACTAGGAAGAAATTATTTGCTGCGAGGGTGGTGAGGCATTGGAACGGGGTGCTCAGAGAAGTTGTGGGTGCCCCATCTTGCAGATGTTTCAAGGCTGGATTAGATGGGACTTTGAGCAACTTGGTGTGGTGGAAAGTGTCCCTGCCCATCGCAGGAGGATTGGAACTGGATGATTTTTAAAGTCCCTTTCAACCCAAAGCATTCTCTGAGTCTGTGGTTCCATATAAATGCACTTTTTTTGCATTAGGCTGTAGTCCACTTTTTCAAGTGGAAAGAGTTGTAAGGGCTAAACTGACTAGGGTTGCCTGTTGTCTTCTGGGATGTAGCCTTAAGCTGCTCTTGTGTTCCTGTCCCTTCTCTTTTCTGCACAATTTTGCAGCTCATCAAAGGGTGGAAACTATGTAGAACTATTTAATGCATAAGCATAAAGTAGTTGAAATGCTTAAATTGCAGAGATGCTGTTAAAGAGGAAAATGTGGTAGGAATATGCTGCCTTTCAGGACATATTACAATGCAGATATCTCTTCTGGGGCCTCTGCTTTGGTGAGAAGTGACTCAAAAAAACCCTGATATTAATTCAAGATGCTGACTGTTTGTGGATGGTCTGTCTCAAAACCTTACTGCTCTAGGCATGGGAGGTATTCATGTCTTGAAGTGCATTAGAAGTTAAATCCCTGGAGTTGTTCAAAGTAGTTGCGCTACTTCAGTCTACTCCTTTCCCAAAGACTCTTTTCTCTAGCTCTTAAAATAAGTGAATAAAGTTTAAAATTGTGCCTGTCTCTTTCAAATAAGTTGTTTTGGTCAGCATGTGCAGTTGGAGAAGTCTGAGGGAAGTTGTAAATCGTATTATAGGCACAGGCTTCAGGAAGATATTCTCAGGAAGAAAAGCAAAAATGTGGCTCTGAATGAGCATTGTGGCTACAAAGGTGCTAGGTACCAAGCAGCACAGCCACATGCATTGCCACTCCTCGGCATGCATTTGTGGGAAGCATCAGGAGCCTCTGTGTGCGTGAGTCACTCCAGCAGCAGCTGTGAGTCAAATCCATACATGTCAGTGTAACTCTTTGGCTGTGCCAAGACCTGGAAGGAGCAATTGGAGGCATTGTAGCATGGGAGAACCAATGCAGACATTGTCTGATGTTAGCTAGGGAAGAAATGAGACTTTCAGAACATGTAGTGTAATCTGAAACTTGCCTGTATGGTGACTGTATTTCAAGTAAGCCTCTTTGTGAGTAAATAGCTTCTGACAATGGCCTGGGTTGTAATACCAGAGCTACTTGACAGTCTAGGATTCTCTAAACTTAAAAGCCCCATACCTAAAAATATCCTCTGTGATCACCTGTAATGTACTGGTTTAACTAAACTTATTAGATTGTCAGCTACTGAGGGCAGTGTCTGAGAGGAGAATAAAAGACAGTGAAGTGGTGGAACTTGCTGGGGGTGTGGTTGCTTCTGTTATGGATGGAAAAAACAATGTGTGAACATGTTTTTGATTGTGTAACAACAACAACTGGCTTGAAATGGTGAAATGAAAATTTCCCTTCCAGGTGCTTTTGTGGTGCAGTTGCACTGCAGATTTTGTGGGCTGGAAGAATACTAGTTCTTGCCCTGGACATGAGAACTGGTGATTACTACAGTTTCCAAGACTTATGTCATGTTACTCATTAAATGTGCTGGAAGAAGAACCTCTGGGGGTACAGCGAGTGGCACAGCAAGCTGAGCTACCTGCTCTGCAGTTATGGGCTTTTAGCACCTAATGTTTAGTCACTGTTTTGGACAAGTTGCTGTTGTTTCCAAACATTTTCTAATTGTCGGGGTTGATTATTCACTATGTTGAAGGTGTTGCTTTTACTGTATATTTTTTCTGGAACTTAAAGCTGTCTTAGCACTCTTTCCAGAAAAAAATAGAACAAAAAGAAAAATATAACATCTGGAACGAATAGTCTGATTGTTTCAATGTTATTTCTGTTTATCTCCTCCTGCTTCAGGATGACAACTGGGGTGAGACCACGACGGCAATCACAGGCACCTCTGAGCACAGTATTTCCCAGGAGGACATTGCCCGAATCAGTAAGGATTTGGAAGACAGCGTTGGGTTGGACTGCAAACGTTACCTGGGCTTAACAGTGGCAGCTGTTCTCGGACTCCTAGTCTTCTTTACCCCCATTGCCTTCATTCTGTTACCCCAGATCCTGTGGCGAGATGATCTGGAGCCATGTGGTACTGTCTGTGAGGGACTGTTCATCTCTGTGGCGTTTAAACTCCTCATTCTCCTGATTGGGACCTGGGCTCTTTTTTTCCGCCAGCCCAAGGCAGACCTCCCGAGGGTGTTTGTGTTTCGTGCTCTTCTGCTGGTCCTCATATTCCTCTTTGTGTTTTCCTACTGGCTCTTTTACGGCGTTCGCATCTTGGACTCGAAGGACACCAACTACCAAGGGATAGTGCAGTATGCCGTGTCTCTGGTGGATGCCCTGCTCTTCATCCACTACCTGGCCATCGTGCTGCTGGAGCTGCGGCAGCTGCAGCCCATGTTCACCGTCAAGGTGGTGCGCTCCACCGACGGAGAGTCGCGATACTACAGCTTGGGACACCTGAGGTAGGTGCAAGCCCTTGGAGTCTGGTAGCGGAGATACGTGTGGCTCTGCTGTGGTGTGAAGCATCAGCTGCATTTCAGTATGTGGTTCCTGAATCTTCCCTCAGAAGAATTCCTAGAGTTTTTCCAAAGTTACCAAACTGAATCTCTCTGCCTCCTCTCTGAGTGTGGGAGAGGCTGTACCTGCCTCAGATGAGTCCTGTGCATTTCAGTAAATGAAAAAAGCTGATGTCATAACTTTAGGATGGTCAGTAGGCGATGTGTGATGAGATCTTTAAGATCCTTCTCTGGACTTCTTTCCCTGTCTCCTTACTGGAGGAAAATGGAGAGCTCCCCTTGTGTAGTTGGGGCTTCCTTGTGCGTTTGATTGTAAGGGCCAGGCAATGCTTTGGGAGCAGCCCTTCAGGCCATGCAGAGCATAAATGCTCAGAGACTCCTGACAGCAGGCCAGGCCATGTGGCAGAAGCTGAAGGTTTTGTGGTGTGATGCTCTTTTTGCCATTAAGTATGGATCAGTTTGCTGGGTTGATGTATCTGGGAGTATTTGGGAGCTGTAGGTATGACAAACACATGCTGCTTCCACCCTTCTGCTGGCATTAGTGCTTCCCTCAGCAACTGTACAAAAAAGGACAGGTGTCTGAATTGCCTTAGTTCCTGTGTCCTGCAAAGCTCTCCAGAAATCCCTTAGTTCCTGTGTCCTGTGAAGCTAGCAGCTGAGCTCTGGAGATGATTCCTCAGGCTGAATGTGCACTTAAACATCTATTCAGTTTATCCTGTCCAGACCCTGATGGCATGCGTATCTGTGGCAGATGAAGAGATTAGCATCTGCTGGTTTAAGTGGATGTAGGAGCAGTCTCCTGCAGCCATTAACTTAGCAGTGGAATTGCTTTGAAGATGATTTACTGGTTGAAGCTGAAGTCTGTGAGTTTTCTCCTGGATAAAGAAGAACTTGAGGCCTGTTGGGTAAAGTAGGTCTTGGACTCTGCTTTGTTTTCCTTCTCTGTAAAATGTGAAGGGAGAGCCTCTTCTCTGTAATGGAAGTGCACAATTGACTTAATTAAATGTCTCTTTTGGGATTTCAAGAAATGTATTAGTATCTATTTGCTTTCTTGTGAAATCAATTTTTTTGAGCTTAATTGCTCTGTGGTCAGTAATCCAGCATAACCTGTACGATGAGAGAGATGGAAAGATGACTACCAGAGTTTCTCTGTGCTACAATACTGTGCCTTGAGGTGTGATGAGGCAGTTCAATCATGAGTGAATTCTGCAGAGAAAGTTTGGTATGTGTCTGTATTTATCCATGTATACACACATAGCAGATTTGGTTTGAGAGAGTTTGCTTAGTGGTAGATTGTGGGTGTGTGTTCAGAGGAATTGAGATCCTACACCTGCTAAAGTCTGCATGTCTAACTTGCCATTGGAGGCAAAGAATTTGCTTGAGAATCAAGGCTTGAATATTTAACAGTGTGTGTATTAGAAGCAGTGTTTTCTCCAATTCTTTCTTTGCAGCAGTATTTTGAAATGTCTTGGGTGGTGTTAAGGCAGCAAAGAGTTGTGAAACTTCGGGTAAAATCTGAGATGTATGCAAATTTCTCATTTTTGGCAAGCTGATTTCAGTTTCATTTGGTACATTGAATGCAAGCCATGCAGCACATGGATGCTCCAGTGTCTTGTGTTACAGAAGAATCTCATCAAGTGTGTCTGGTAATGCTAAACTATCACTGCTTTTTCCTTAGTTTGACAGATGAGCATAATGTTTATTGACATGTGTTTTGAAACTTGTATGTCACTCCATATTTACTGCTGCAAAGGTAAAGCTGTAGGGTTTGATCAGGGCTGGGTGTCTCCCAGCTAAAGAAGAGTTTGTCCTTTCTGTGTGTTACTTGTGTGTAAGTGGTAAGAGCTTCTGATCTTGATAGAGAGTGTGGCTCCAATGTAATAAACTGTGTAAAAAGGTAATGTAGTTAATAGCTCCTTCAGCTTCTAAGGGCTTAGGATTGTGAGATGTTTGTGAAACATGAAGAAAAAATGAGAACTTGGTCATCTTCACAGCATAATTTTGCAGAGTCTTCATTAAGGTCTTGTTATGCTTGTTGATGAATGCAGGTCGGGGTCACAAGGTGCTGCCTGCTGCCCCTGATGGCTGAGGCATGGGACTGGAGTGGGAGGTCTGTTGATGGGGGAATGTGTGAAGACATGAAAGGACAGTCTGGATTTCAGGAAGGCTGGAGAAGCAGCCTTGTGGGTGTGCTGGAGAGGTGATTCTAACTATGATGGAGTAGGCATATACCACTTGATGCTGCCTTTGGACTCTTTTTGCTGCCATGCATGCTTGCCTTATCCTAACACTTTAAAAGGGGTCTTGGAGAGGTTTTGAGCTGCCACCTGGAAGAAAGTGACTTGCTTTAACAGGTATAGCAATCTGACTGTCTTCTGAAATCAGAACCTTTTGTCTCTTTATGCTGTCAAATACATTAAAAGTTTTGATCACCAGCAATCCATGGAGTCTGTGTTCCTCAGCAGTCTAGTGTGCTCTGGAGAAGCTGGTGGTGAGAAAGGACTTGGGACATTTTATGTTGTTCGGTGTTGCTTCTTGGAGTAGTTCTGGGTTTTTTTTTCTTCACAGCAAAATTGTTGATATCACCCTTTTTAATCCAAGATGGAAGCTTTCCAGTTCTAGGTCTTTTCTGGTGTGGCAGAGGGAGCTGCTATGTAAGTATGAGAGCAATATGTTTTCTGGGGGAGAAGGGAAGAAAACAATAGCTCAGCCGCCCTTCTGGCAAACCATGTTTTTGCGAGACAAGATACAGACAGGATTTTCCACCCTCCTTGGCTCCAGATGCAGTAAAGAAGTTGAAAGTGCTGAGTTAGGTATTCCACTCCACCCCTGAGAGCCCTAGGTCCAGGAGGGTAAGCATATTTGGGAGTAGTTCCCCAAATTCATATTATAGTTAGCCTGTTAATTGGCTGGCTTGGTCCCACCCCCAGCACTTTGGCTATAACTTTTCTTCTGGGAGCCTTGACTGCCAAAATGAACGTTCCCTTTGGCATTGATTCAGGAGCTTGGAGGGGGGAGGTAAAAATTAAATAGGAGTCTTGATGAATGTGATGCCACGGACTGCTCTGCTGCTCCTGGTGGGAAGGATTGCCACACAGGGCAAATGCTTTCTGGTTGTATGTGTGGGTAAAGAGCAGGGAGCAGCAGAGATGCAAGAAAGGTCACACCTGGGAAAAATGCAGGAGGTTTGGATGGAATGGTGGCAAAAATTTGAAAGCAACAACAAAGGGAAAGAAGGGTGGGGAGCACAAAAGTAGATAACTTTTCAGTTAAAAAGCTGATACTTTTGCAAGTGGAGGCTTGGATTTGCAGCTTCGGTTTTTCCCTGTGAATAGGGATGCTGATGACACTCATCATCCAGAGTTCAGTACTATCTTTATTGCTTAGAAACTATGTAGGAAGGATCTTGCTGGAGAAACCCCTCCTTTTCTGTAGTTAGGGTGCTAACCATATTGCCTTCCTATCCAGTGGATACTCTTTCCCACCCTAGAGCTTTGCTAGTCTAAACAGCTCAAGAAATATATGTCTTGTAATATACGTGGTAATTACTGATGTGTCACATAGACTGAATGTTGGGCTGCAGTATAGTTAGTCTTGGTTTTCTGAGGTTAGAAATATTTGAGAGTGAGTCCTTCTCCTCAATTTTGCTCATCCTTGCAGCACAGGTATATGAGGAGTAGGGCTGTGGTCGTTCATCTTGTGTCGGGCTGTTTAAAGGAGTAGGAGTTTCAGTCTTCTTTTCTGTCTGTTGTGGTTTACCCCAACTGGCAAGTAAGTTCAACACAGCCCCTCACTCCTATCTCACTCTGTAGGATGAGGATGAGAATCAGAAAAAAGGTAAAATCTGTGGGTTGAGATAAGAACAGTTTAATATTTTCATTAATGTAAAATATAATACTAATTATAATGACAGTGATAATAGTAATTGTAATGAAGAGGGGAGACAGAGGAAGACAAGTGGTGCTCAGCACAGTTGCTCTCCACCCACTGACTGATGCCCAGCCTATTCCCAGGCAGTGATTGGTGGCTCCTGGCCAGCTGTCCTCAGTTGATACACTGAGCATGATGAGCTGTGGTATGGAATATCCCTTTGGCCAGTTTGGGTCATCTTTCCTGGCTGTGCTCCCTCCCAGCTTCTTGTGCAACTCATCACTGAATGGCAGAGAATGGGAAACTGAAAAATCCTTGGCTTAGAGTAAGCAGTACTTAGCAACAACCCAAACATCAGTTTACATAGGAAGAAAAGTAATACAATCTCAGAGAAAACCAGGATGCTGTTCTGGTGTGGGCTTGCCTTTATGAACCAGGTGGCTAGGAAGCTGATAGGGAAGCCTGAATCAGGGTTCAAGTTTTGCAGATGGCTGTGAGCTGGTCAGTGTTCTCTTGTCAATCTAATCAAGAGAAGCTTGGTACTCAGAAATAGCAGTTCTGTATGGTAAAAGCGTGATTCAACATTCCCTGTACCTCTGTTACCCATCTCCGTTTGCATGGGTGTTTGCTGAACTGTGGTTTAAAAATTCAGGAAGGGAACAGCTGCTTCCTCAAAATAGGTATCTGTCTCTGAAAACCCTGTACATCCCCTGCTGGAATTATCAATACCTTACTGAGAGACCTGGTGTCTTGCACACACTCACAAAAGAAAGGAGGTGCAGACATTTTCTGTGGAAGGGGGGCACATTCAGCCTGTCCCCCCGGCTGCTTTGGGTGTTTGTTGGACCTGTGGCTCATAAAGCTGATCTCTAGGTTGTCAGTATTTACTTATGAATCTGGTGAGTGCTCTGTTGTCAGGCATCCCTTGGTGCTACTGCTACTTTGTTCACTACTAAAGGGGGTATATGGAGGGCTAAGGAGTGGGAATAGGCTTCTCCATATTCCAGCCTGCATTTGTAAGCCTTGACATCTGATCTTGTAGCTCAAATATGCCTCCCCATATCAAGAGTGCTAATGAAGAGCCACATTTGAGATCAGCATTTGAGCTGTACAGAGTGCTCTTGCCTGGAGTTGTGTCAACACTTAGGCTCTTTTAAAGTCTTTCTACTCCTCAAAACGAAAGCTTCCATGGAATATAGACACTGTTTCTAGCATGGTTGTAAACATGGGTTTAGGCAGTTGGATCAATTCCCTCATCAAGAGCTGCTGAAATCTTGCTGATTTCTGGTGAAGGACTGAGCCCACACATACATTTCTGTGATATTTGTTTGCAGTAGGGCAGTCAAAAGGGACTGCAGGACAAGAATTGGTGCACCACACTGCAATGCTGTACCTGCCGAGCTAAGTCCTGCTGGAAACACTCCAGGCTTTTCCTTCTCTCCTGTGTGCAGTTTGTTTGGTCTGTGTTCCCAGGCACTTGAGAAATTACACTGACTCTCCTTTCTCCTTGGGGTTTCTTCAACCTCACCATCTTCTGTAGTGATGCACACTGATGAAACAGATGGAGCTGATGAGTTTTTACCTTGTTCTGTAGCAAAACATATTATTAACTGTCCTGCTGCTTTGATTGCGGGAACTTGCTAGAACAGCATGTTACACATACTTTGCAGACCAGCTCTGTTGCTGGAGCCTCCGGTCTTTATGAAATTAGCCTTGTTCTTGAATACGTTTTCCCTGTCCTGAAATAATGTACAAGATGTCCTGATGCCCATTTGTGTGAGTTTCTCCTGCCCATCACCAAAGGGGATGAGCACAAGCACTGATCACTCTCTCCTCCCAAGAAGCTCTAGGATATGGGTGTTAATTGCATCTGCAAGTGTGAAGCTCCTGGAGAAACTGAGGGATCTCCTCCAGAGCAGCTTCTTTAGCACTGAGAGGTGTCAGACTTCTGACCCCCAACCCAGTGTCTCTCCAGCAGCACTTCACAGAACTGCATTTACAACCACCTTTTTGCAGCTCATCATCTCTGCAACTTCTTGCAACTCATCTGGGCTGCTTTTCCATGCTCCTAGTCCTGAATGTGCAGAACTTTGTTCACAGCGGCATCTGAGCATTAGCACCTTCCAAACATGTCATGCCATGAAGTAGTCATGCAATAAGGAAGAAAGCTCTGACTTGTGGAACTCAAATTGATAATGACTTATATGGGAAGAGATTTTTCAGCCACATTCTCAACCATTTTTAGCCACAGGCCATACTTCTCCCCCACCTCCCGCCATGTCTGCTGCCTCACCCTCCAGAGGATGCTGCTGCAGAGATATGATTGCTCTGGTCAGGAGGGTACCTGTGGAATTGCAGAAGGGAATTTTCCAGTAGCCTCTGTAAAAAAAAAAAAAAAAAAAAAAAGACTGCTATTCCCTGCTCGATAGGGAGCAGTCTCCTTTGATGTTCCAGATGAGTTATGGGAATGGTGCCTTTTTCTGTTTTACACGGGTCTGGTGGTGCAAGGGGCATGTTGCCAGCAAAGTTCAGCTAGGACTTATGACAAGGGTCAAAGCAACACCTTATTAAGAAGCTGCTTGTTTGTGACAGAAGTGCACAGCAAGCTCCGGGAATACCAGGTACTCCTCATTAGAGGTGAAGGGCAAGTCTAGGACCTACTCACACCGTGCACAGCTTGTCTGGGAGTTTCTGATGCAGTGAAGTCTGTCTCCGAAGCTTTGGAGGGTGTGCTTTTCTGAAAGGAGCATGTTTTCCTAGCCTCTTACCTTTCTGCATACAGTTTCCAGATTTTACTTACAGCTTTTCAAACAGAACTGCTCCATCTTTTGATAGAGGGGAGAGACTTGGGGGAACTGAAGTGCCCCCATCTTTCTACCCTTCTCTCCTCCCTTCCTTGTTGTTGATCTCTTATCCTCCCCAGTACCCTCTGTGCACACACCATCTCTCCTCCTCATCAGGAGGAGCATGAGCTGAGTGCACCAGACACCAGGCCAGGTACCAGCCTTATTTGTGCTCCTGCAGATGCACCAGGCAGCAAGGGCAAGTGGTGCAGGCTGATTCGTATAGCCTGGAGCAGTCTTGCATTTTTGTAATACTTAATACTTTTAAAAGTTTACAAGCCTACTTGTGGGTGAAGTGCCTGCTGTCAATTATTAACCTACATGGCCAGTGCAGTGTTACTTGCTCCCTGGTGAGGAGCTGCTCGGCTTCGTCTTTCTGAAAGAGATGGTGTGGAGGAAATGCCATTGGGTTCATCTGCAGGGATTTCCTTTCTTGTTGGCTTGTCTTTGAAAACCAACACTGCCCAGAAGTCCAAGAACGGTATGCGCTCCAGCCTACCCTGTCATGGAATTGCTGTTCCACTGCTGTGCCCTATGAAGTGCCTGTGTGTACCACCCACAGAGACAGATGGCCTCCCTAAGCTGCCGAACAAATTTTGTGGCCATGAAGGTACTTTTATCTTTGAATGCTGCAAAAAAAAAATCCACCCCCTCAACCTTTGATGTCCGTTTCTTGTGGTGAATGATGAAATACAAATACTCTGCAAAGAAGTGAGCCATGTGCCCTATGGGGGAAAAGAAGAGGCTCACATTTTGCTAAGAGGACAGGGAATTGTGAATTTACAGTTCTCATATAACACAAGTAAAGTTCCAAGAAATATGGAAGCTAATTCCTGATTCTATCCTGAAGGAGTAAGGAAAAGTTAATAGGGAGCTGTGTGGTAGTAATAGATTTTAAAATCTGTTTTTGTTTATTAATGGCTATAAAATTGAGGGCAATAATTTCACCTTTAACTTGATTGTCCCTCCAGTACATGCTTAAATGAACTTCAGTGCTTAAATTTCTTTTGTTCAGCGTAGGTCAAGTGGGAACATCAGCTGACAGTGTGGGGAGAGCTATTCCCTGGCTGACAGGAAAACAGATTCCTGGCACAGCAGTAAGGACCTTGGCCGTGGTTTGGAGCTTCAGGCTGCTGAGTCTGGCTTGCATTCCTCTAGTCCTGGTAGAGGGTTATCTGCATCCTTGCCGGGGCTGGATTTTTTCTCAGCTCAGTACTGCAGGTCATGTCCCCATGGCCCCAGCGTTGTTTGTAGGGTTACTGAGTGCTAGTTATAAAATCAGGTGGCTCTTGCTTGTGCAAAGCTTGCTGAGGTGGAGCTTTGTGAGGTATGCTGAGTAGGGAGGACTGGGCTGCAGTGTGAGAGCTGATAACTCTGTGTGCAGAGGTCTGCTAGTGGCTAACATGGATGCTGCCTCTTCAGGCCTGTTTGCATAAGCTTGCAGGAGAACAACATTCCCAGGTGTTTTGAGAGGAATCCTAGAACAAGTTAAAGCTGCTCTATTGACTCAAAAGACAACTTAATCCAAAGTCTTGCCACATTAATCCTATCCTCACCTAGGAGTTAAATAAGAGATGGTCCACTTTCCTGAGAGAGCATCCAGCCAAGCAGCTGTAGGATCAAGAACTGAATGCTGCTGTTTTGTGGCTGCAGCATGTAAATGTAAAGTCCTATGACAGCACTGGAGTTTTGCTGCCAGTAGACGCTTTGAACACTGTGTTATTTCCTTGGAATTAAAGTTGTACTTCTTAGTTTTGACTTAAAAGAAACACCCTAAATCAGCAACTAACCCCTTCTCTCACCCTCAAAAAAAAAAAAAAAAAACCACTAACCAAAAGCCCCACCCTTAGTTACTTCATAACTATTAATGTACCTTGAAGAATTCCTTGGCTTAAGAGTGGTCTTATTTGAAGCATGAACAGGCTTTAAATTATCTTTTATGAATGCAGACTCTTACTAATCTTGCCATACCTGCCAGTTTCTGCATGTACTTTTTTTTTTTTTTCATTTGAGGCTCAGAATATTCAGAGGCATAGCAAGCATGTATGCTGGGAAGAGGAAATGTCTTGCTGTCATGGATTATGCTGCTCCAGGGAACTGGAAATGGTAATCCAGGGTCCCATATGTTGCCAATTTCTGCAGGGTTCCTGGGTGCTTGAGCAGGACACAAGCTTGAGCTGGAAGCTGACGGGTGCCCTGTAGCTCAGGGCTTTGGGGGTGTCTGTATTTTATCCCTTGTGTCTGCACTAAGTGCCTCAACTCTCCCTTGCATGCAGGGTAAGCTTGTGATCCAGCTCATAACTCCTGTGTTCAGAAGGTTAAGCACCCCTTGGTATTGTTCTGTCCCCCTGACTTGCTTAAAACTCCCTGAATCCTAAATACAACCTCAAGCGTGTAGAAACTTTTTGAAGAGATTACACCTCCCTCAGAAATACTCAGTACACCCCTCAATTACGTAAATGTTTGATCATAGTTCTGCATCACTTCTTAAGCTAATGCTGCTGCAGAAAAAAAAATCCTGTCAGCAGCCCGATCCTTCCTCACCCCTCCCAAAGAAATATTGTCTAGTTGCACAGCAATGCAGTGGTGGAATTGGGGAACTGATAATTTATATCTTTCTTGTCCATGTAGCTTTGCAGATTTTGTGTGTTTTTTTCTACCTGGATTATTTTTCTCAGTCTTCTTAATTACCCTTGTGTTGCTTAATGGTTACAAGGACTTGTGGTGGCAGAGGAAAGGTTTGGTAGAGCTGAGGGAAAGATGCAGGATGGAATTCTCTCATGGCCACTGACTGATATTCAACTTGACATTGACCAGGACCCCCAGGTCGCTTTCTGTGGCACTGCTTTCCAGCATGTAATTCCCCAGTCTGTCTGAACATCCGGAATTGCCCCATCCCATGTGCAGAATCTGTCACTTTCCCTTGTCGAACTTCACATGCTTGGAAATTGCCCAGCCCTGTAATTTGTCCAGGTCTCTCTGCAGGGTCTCCCTGCCTTCAAGGGCATCAGCTGTTTCTTCCAGTTTTGTATCACCTGCAGAATTGTGTAGTATTCCTTCCAGTCCTGTGTCCAAGGCATTTATGAAGATGTTGAAGAGCACAGGGCTGAGGATGGAGCCCCCACTAGTGACAGGTCTCCAGTCTGATGTCACACCATTCACTGTAACCCTGTGTGCCTGACCCAGTTGCTCATCCATTGCATGATGTGTTTATCCAGCTGAATTCTGGACATTTTGTTCTGGGAGAGGCAGTATCAAAAGCTTTACTGGACTCCAAAAAGATGACACCAACTGGCTTCCCTTGATCAACTAGCTGGGTGGGTTACCTTGTCATGAAAGGAAATGAGATTTGATAAGTAGGACTTTCCTCTCATGAAGCTGTGCTGTCTGTGAGTGATGACTGTGTTGTTATCACACTTTCAGGTATTTTTCCATATAGAATAATCTTCTCCATAACTTTACCAGGCACTGAAGTGACCCCGACAGGCCTGTAGTATCTGGGATCCTTCTTGCCTTTCTTGAAAATCAGGGTAATGACTGCTCAAAAACCCTCAAGAGAGGCTTTGCAATGGTGTCAGCCAGCTCTTTGAAGAGTATTGTATGAATCCCATCAGGCCCCATAAATTCTTGCAGTATATGGGAGCCCCCCTTGATGGGGGGCTCTGTCTGCAGAAGTTTGCCCCTCTGCTGAGCCCTGGGGAAAGGAGAGCCTCTAGTCCTTGCTTCTCCTCCATCAGTCCATCTGACCTGCAGGGGACCAGCCTTGGCCCAAGCATGAGAGATTGTTCTTAAGCACCTCAGGTCATGTCTTCGAAGGTTCAGAACTGGACGTGGTGCACAAATGGATGGCAGCTTACTTCTGTGGGTTTGGTTTGTAGTCCTATCTCCAGCTATGAGACTGGACTTTGTAAATTATTATCTTGAGTCATGCAGGTCTCCTTCCACAGGGCTCATTGGCCTCAATAATCTGTGCAAATGTTAACGGCAAGATTGACTTCGGCTGTGTCCCTGGCTCTCTCAGATTGGTCACGGGTCTGTGTTGAATTGGATGTGGACAAGTGGATCCCTTTGGACTGCTGGCAGCTGGCAGCTGGATATGTCACCCAGAGTGCCTGGGGAAGCCAGCTTGTCCCTGCTTTGTCAACACCCGTGTATTTCTGGGGTGCCTGTGTCTACCATGCTGTGCAGGTTTGTGGGGAAATCTCAGCAGCAGCTTCTTCCCATTACCTTTTCACTTAGGTTATCTCCATCTGCTTTCCTTCCCAAACTGCCAATTTGCTCAATAGATGACGAAAGCCTTTCACAGCTTTGGCTTTACTTTAGTGTTGTGGTGGTCTTCCTGCCCAGCCTGGGACGCCACAAATGCGGGGATCTCCTTAACCCCAGGAGACCCCGCAATATGTAGGAAAGTCCAGGTTTCCGGCCCGTGCTGTTGAAGGAGTAGTCTGGAATCGTTTGTTCGTGTTCTCAAGGCAGTTTATTAAGTCCTTATCAAAGATTAGATTTCTCTGCCCTGCCAGGGTTGACACAGAACACGTCCAGAGACACACTGCGCCCACCCCAGGTGAGCTGTAATCTTTTATACTAAAAACTACGTATTAAATGTTTACAATTAAGTACCAATCTATGCCACTCACATCACCATGTCCAGATCTGTGTCAAACCAATCCAAAAGTGCCAGCATCACCAAGAAGATGGAGGTTATGAAGAAGAACATAAGATAACATGCCACGTGTAAAAATCCTCCATCTTGTGTCTCAGACCCCCCTGTACAGATCTCCAACCCCCCTGTACAGGGCCCTAAACCCCCCTGTACATACATTCAAATTACCTTCTTTTTACTTATAACTACTACTATTTTACTATCTAAGTTTTTGTGACCTGAAATTCCTCATACAAAGCTGACAACCTGTTCCATGGGTTAGAATCAGAGTTACAGGTATTTTTAGTATCATTCCAGGGTCTCTGACACCTCTGGCAAGGCTGAAAAGCCTCCTGACCAGGTTTTGGGTCGGCCAAAGGCATCATAGGAACCCCCTGGGTTCCAACAAGTGTGAGCAGATGATACTGGGTGGTTTGCTTGTGAGTTTTTTTCTCATGAATAAGCAAGATAGTATTCTCATTAGCTCCCTTGAGGAGACCCCCCCCCCCAGCACTTGGCAAAGCCATGTGGTGCTGTCCTAGGTTACAATGTAAAATATTTCAGGTCTGTATTCTATCTCCATCTTCATGAACATCATCCCGTTGTGTGGACCCACCCCATGACTCAGAGAATGACATAAGCCCATTGTGAGAAGCTCTGCCCAGGGGGAGGAGCCAAGCATTCCCACCTGGATATAATCTGGGCATTTGGACAGAACAGGCATCTGCCTTTAACTGGATTCCCAGAGGAGCAGCCTTCTTTCCCACTGGATTCCCAGAGGAAGGACCAGACCCTTCAACATCACCACTGGACCATTGGAGGAAAACTCCGCCCTTCTACAGGATCTCTGCTTCAGCAGAACCATCTGTCACCCCAGGAGGACTACTGGAGCCACCATTCAAACCGGACTGCTACCAACACCCTGACTGACAGGGTGTCAGGTTGTATTCTAACTGTCAGGGTTTGTTTTTTGTTTAATACTGCATCTTGTTCTAATTTTCCTATTAGGTTGTAGTTTGATGGTTTGTTTTACTTTATTTTGTTTATACATATTAAAGAACTGTTATTCTTATCCTCATATCTTTGCCTGAGAGCCCCTTTAAATAATTTAGAGAGAGGGGGTTTGCATTTTTCTATTCCAAGAGAAGCTCCTGCCTTCCTTGGCAGGCACCTCTCTTTCAAAACCAAAACACATGGAAATGAATGCTTGGTGTGCTGGCAGTGCCCTTGGAAAACCCTCTTCTGAGCCCTAGCTCCTGGATCAGGTAGCTGCTGCTCTCCAGGTCCAGTTAAACTACTGGTGGCTCCTGAAGGTGCTGGGTTAGGTTTGAGGTGCGGAACTCTGGCCAGGTGTTGTTTTTGGTTCACTGCAGGTGTCTGGGACACTACAGATACGTGGCAGGGCACGGGCAGCTCCTTTGCCTCTCATATTTCTTGTCTGTGTTGCAGCAGACCCTGGAGCAATGGCATGCTGGTAGCAAGTTCTCTTTCTGCTTGATGAGAAGGTAGTGCCTTTGCCTGTTTGAATGTGTTGTATGGCAACAAAAGGAAGTGGGTGTCTAGTGTGGGAGCTGTTGGGGCATCCGCATGTGGTTACTGGTGTCTGAGGAACTGGCTGAAATACAGCCCAAGCTGTGAGTGCCTGAAAGCTGCTGTTGTGCCCTGGCTAATCCATGAGCTGTGCCATTTGGATTTAGTGGTTCTGCTAGGTATCTGAATGTATCATGCAAGGTACATCTGTATGCATCATGCAAGGATATCTGCTAGGTATCATGCAAATACTTGACAGCACTTCCCCACACACACTGCTTCCCTTGGAGAGGTGGTCTTGGCTTAAGAAGATGTGGGCAGTTTGCTTTGGAGCCTGCTCTCCTGGCATTTGGCTTCCTCAGCCTTCTGAGGGAGAAGTTTGTTGTACCACATGTTCAGGCTTTCATGAGCTGCTCTTTCAGATGCAGCTCCTGAAGTTGCTCTTGTTGTACACTCACCCATCCCCATGGATGGGCTGAAGTAAATGGGGCCATGTGGCTTTTCCACATGTTAAAGTCCCTTTGCTATTCTGTGAAAGGCTGGAAAGCAACCTTTCTAGGCTGACCTGCTGCAATAAAGCCTCCTAGACTTGTATACAGGGAGCCTGGCAAGAAGCTTAGTCTCAAAAAGGGATTAAATCTTGGTGGTTTTTTTTCAAAGAGAGTCCTCTGCCTTCCATAGGAAGCTCTTGTGGTGCTCCAGAACCTCCATTGTTTGTAAAACTCACGTTAGATTTTTACAGCTTATTTAATTTTCTGTCTGTTGAATATGATATTGGAGGTAACAAGCGTCCTTATGATCTTTGTGTCCTTGGTACTGCATACTGAGATGTTCACTGTGTTACTGAGGAAGAGAAGTGTGGTGCTGTCACAGCATCTGACCTCAACACAGAGATTGTCCTTTCCTGGCTAATTGTATTATTGGACCTTTTGGACCACTCCTTGAGTGAGAGCACTGTGCTCTCTTCCTCTTCCTCCTCACGACATATTATCAGTAGTGTTCTGGGTTTTTTTTCCTAGTCTGTTATGCTAGCTGCCACCTTCAGCTGTTCGAAGTGGAAGGAAAGGCAGTGCAGCTGTTGGGAAAGCATTCATCAAGTTTTGAGGTTCTACCAATAAGATTACTGGGGAAAACATTCAGGCTGTGTTCTGGTTCCCTAAAGACCAGTTAACTTCCTGAGGTATGAGGCTTGAAGTTTCTCAGAAGGAGAACTGCAGTGGGAGCATGCCATTGGGTTTACTGGGGTTTTATAGCTGCTGGCTAAAACTTTCTGCTCCTTACTTCTGTAGCAGCATCTTTTTAGTGCTGGCCTGGGAGTGCTTTTATAGGATTCCTCAGGAAGGCTTAAGTTAGTAGCTTGTTTGGTTTGTATGAGGTAAAGGAATTGATTTCCCCCCAGTCCCCAAGTATGGTCATACCCTCTTGTAAAATTCTGTTTTTTAAAAGTACTCACAGCTTCCCTTCAAAATAAAAACATTCAAATGTAACAGCAAAGTTAGTAGGAGACTTGCAGGGATTTTTTCCTTTTTCACCTGTACTGGAGGGTTTTGACTAGGCTGCTTTTGAGGTTTGAGGAAAATAAATTGCAAACCCAACCTGAAAATGAATTTTTACCTCTCTCTCTCTTTCAGAAAACTTCTGTGTTGAAATCCCTTCTGTGTCAGCAGTGAACTCTTTTAGTGCTCAGCTGGTGTGTTGATTCTGATTTTTGTCTGGCAAAAGATGAGACTTACACTGTCTGTTGGAGAGCAATGTGTTTTGGACTGCACAGGGCAGAAAAGGAGAGATCCACGGTTAGAAACGGGGCTGGTGCTCTCCTGAAGTGTACAGTAGTTATGTGTTGTTCAGGTATCCAGTGTTGGATACAGAGGGGGACACACTTTAAATTCCTGTACTTTTCTTTCTGTGTTGTTAAAAAAGACTGTGAGAGCCGAGAAGATGGAGATAGGTCACTGCAAAACTGGGACAAACCTATTTTGTGTATTTGGGTTCCATAAAAATTACACAGTTAACAGATAGATGTTTGCTTCCTTGGGGGCAGTAGCTGTGCTGCTATCATGCTGACAACCTGCCGCTATGATGGGATTTTCTTCCTTTCCATGATAAAGGTTTGACCTTGCAAATTCTTTTCCCTGCTTCACCAAATGCCAGAAGTTGGGTCTCTAAAACAAACTTGCTGTGTCCCGGTTGCCTGGTACCTGTTCCAGGGAGGACAAGGATTGCAGTTGCCTGCCTTAGCCAAGTGGAGATCTCAGTTGTGGTTGTCTGACAAGATAATGTGGTTTTCCTTTTCCTAGGAACTACAGTCCTGTTCTCTGAACTGTACCAAACTTAAATGCTCTTGTAGTTATGACGATCAAAAGGCATTTTTCTGCTCTGCTTGTTTGGCCACAGCTGCTGGAGAAGTTCCTTGTCTTGGCATCTCTGCTGAGATCTGATTCGGGCTCTGTTTACTGCAGAGGACAAAACTGTAGCCAAGGCATTTGTGCTTCTGCCAGCACTGCAAAGTGCTTTTGCGTGATCTTGGTCTTCTTGGGAACTTTGCTCCAAGGTGTTGCTCGGGAAGGACAGAGAAATCCCTTGCATCTTGCCAGCTCGTGGCCCCTGGTGTGACAGTGCTGCCTGGGGTCATCTGTCTGGGCAGCCTGTGCTGGCCTCACCTGTAACTATGACAGGCAGAGTAGAGAGGCAAGTCTGCATAGAGTATGGTGGCAATCCCTCCTGTAACTATCGTCAGCAGGAGTGTCGGTGTGGGAAGCATTTTGACTTCAGTTATCTATTTCCAGTTTTATTTCCAGTTCTGGTGACTTTGCTCTGGGAAAACAGACCAACATGGTGAAGGATCAAGAACTTTAGCTCTAGCTCTGTGCCCTGGCAAAAGTGTATGAGAATGGAGAAAAGGGGAGTTTTCTGGGAGGGAGATGTGATTGTATAGCAAGGGAAGACAGAGCAGTCCTCTGAGCCTGTTGGATGTGAGCTGACAGCACTGCCAGAGAAGGCAAAGTGCTGTGGATGAGCAGCTCAGTGCCCCAGCAGACCTCAGTATATCTTGCAGTAGGCAAGCTCAATGCAATTGTAGGCTGGAAACATCTGGTAAGGCAAAGCTGGCTCTCCTTGGAAGGCTGTGTTGTGGAATCTTACCAAACTTCCCAGTTGGTGCCAAACTTCCCAATTGGCTGTGGCAAGTGTTTTATGTGCCCAGAGACCTTGGCTTGTTTTGATACTGTGTCTGTTTTGGAGAATGTTAAAAAAAATGCAGTTTGGAGGAGAGGAGTCTGTGCTGGTACCCATTTGATTAAATAACCCCAGGCTTCCTCAGCCCTCAATTAGCACCACAGTCATCAAACATCTGACAATCCCTGTGTATTTTAGGTGTGTGTGGCTCACTCTAAACCCTGATGCTGCAAGATCTGCATCCATAGCAAGAATGCTCTGGTAGCAAACAGCTCAGCTCTTTCTGGATGTCTACATAGATCTGTTGCAAAAGTATGGGGCACTCCTGCCCTCGATGATTCTCATTGTAGTACCATGACAGGCTACATTTCTAGCGTAGCAGGAAAGCACAAAACTGCTAAAACCATGTAAGTGATAGGTGCATAGAGGTGTGGCTTCGATTTTTAATTTTTTTTCTCTTTATTTTTAATTTTCACCAACCCTTTCCCACCACTTCATAAAACTCAAACCCCTTTTCCTAGAAACCGCCAGTGTCCAAAGCCAGTATTCTGATGATATAAACAGGTTTCTTTCCTTGTGCTTTGCGTCAGTATAGTAATGGCCTGCTTTCCTAGAAATCCACTAAGAAAAGCCAATTTCAGTATTGAATGAATTCAGTATAGTTGTGTCACAGAAGGCAAATAGCAAGTCAGAATGGCCTCTGATGCGCAGTGTATGGCTAGACTGCAAATACTCGAGTCTTTCATAGCAGCAAGTACTCAGGCAAAACTGCTCTTGACTTACCCTTTTGAGAGAAAAAAAATTAGTTGCTACCTTTGTGTCACGTAGTCCCCTCCTCCACTTCCTTGGGTGCTCTGTGAAAGTTAATTCATTACTGTTAGTAAAGGGCTCTGCATTTCCCTGCTGCCAAATGCCACTGAGGTACCCTGTGCTTCTGTTGGGTCTGCTTGTTTGCTTTGCCTCTTGGCAGCATGCTGTGATATGGCCTTCTTCAGGGGAGTAAAAATAATAATTAGAAACAAGCAATCCCTCCAACTGCACAAAACGCAATGCAACAAAGCATTGAGCCTCACTGGCACTGCCTGCAAGGAAAACTGTGTTTCCAGCAGGCTTTTGGGTTGTGCAAGATGTTTTGAATCTGAACTGTTGTGTGGAAATGCTTTTTGTGTCCTGATTTTTGTACTCTCCCCATGGCGGGGGTGGAGGGGGATGGGGTTAAAACTTAGATCATCTTTAAGGTCCCTTCCAACCCAAGCCTCTCTATGATGATTTCTGTGTTTCTGAACGCTTTTTCTGCGTCCTGGTAGTTTGCTACAGTGCCTGAATTCTACTGGGCTGCCAGACTCTCTCGATGGGACGTGAGAAAGATCCTCGCTCTGACCTCTTTCACACGGGCGATTAAGTATCGAAACTTTCTGTTCGTTTTCTTCCTGCCCCTCCCCATTCTTTCAGAGCGCTGAACAAAAGGAAAGGCTAGGCCCAGCCTGCTGAAACGCGGGGTGAATGAATGCAGTGACCGACATGGTGCTGAACTCTTCCCGAGACAGGGCTGCGGGGAAGCCGCCTCTCCAGACGCGGCGGCCTCCAGGAAGGCTGCCATTTCCCATTCCCGCTGGAGCTGCCGTGTGGGTGGGGAGAGGCGGCTTCCAACAGCCGGTTCACCTTGCTCGCAGGCCCGCAGAGGGTCTGCCCTGCAGTGGGAAGCCCAAACAGCCTGGATTGCTGTCGGGAGGCAGCAGGCTCCTTGGTGTTTGCTTGACTGCTGCTGGCTCCTCTGGGCTGCCCTGGATGCTCGCACGGCTACGATTGCCCTCTTCCCGGTGTGTGGTGTTGCCCAGGGGCACCGTGTGCCCTCCTGCCGTGCGGGGCTGCTGTGCCCGGTCAGGGTGTGGGTTCTTTCTGGTTGCCTTTCACGGGGTTTGGTTGCTTTGCACGGGTTTTGGTCGCTTTGCAGCATCGTACGGGGCAGGGCTGGCTGTCCTCCGCCGGCAGGGTGAGGCTTCCCCTTGATGTGGGTGAAGAGGTTGAGCAATGCAGCCTAGGAGACTCTGATTCAGCTTTTTCCTCACTCTTGCAAATTATTGTGACCCTTTTAACTTACTCGTCTGCAACTTCTAAATTTTTTTTTCCTGTAACAAATAATTTGAAGAGTTGTAGTTGTAGCTGTTTTCCTAACCTGCCATACTTAGGATGGACTACATGGGAGACAGAAATGGACTGTTAGAAATTCAGGAAAGTGATGTTTATTACATTTCTCTTCCAGAGAGCAGATCCCCTATGTGACTGGGGTATCTCATGTGTGGGGTTGAGCCTGTACTGGATTTGCATCAGCAACAAATACCTGGGCTTTAATTTTCAGGGCAATGATTGTTGCTTGCTGCAATGTAAAAGCTTTGTTGTGTTTGGATTTTGTGTGCCCGTGCCAGTGAATTCCTGGGGAAGGTTATTTAATGCGGGGATGCAGAGGATGTTAGGTGGGGAAAGCTGGCATCCTGATGATAATGCTGTTGATGGGGTCTGGGGAAAATGTGTATGTATAAAAATAAATTATTCTCTGCTGTGTTGCGTTGTGTTTTGTCCTAATAGAGCTAGTTGGTCAGTGGACCTCCCAAACATTTCCCACTGCTGGGATGGAAGTTCCAGTGCTGTTTGAAATGACTACAGTGTATTAACAGAGAATAACTCTTTATCTTCCCGTTTTGAGTTGGTCCTAGTTTTCCAAATGTTGTTTTGTGATGAAACTCTAGGGAGTTTTATCTTCCTGGGAAGTGGCAATGGGAAAACTTAATCGTATTTGAATGCAGTCAGAAGGGGGAATATTTGCTGCTGCCACATGATTACTTTTATGAAATTTTGTTTATAGGATGTGGCAAATTCACAGTAAAAATCAGGAGCATGGCAGGGAGAAATAAAACATCTTTCACCTGTTCTGTGTCAGTATCTACGTGCGTCTGGCAGTTGGTCAGTCTGTATTACTTCATCAAAGGAAAATTGTTTCCTTGGTTAACTAGTGGCTCTTTATCACAAATCAGTAGGTGAGTGCATAAGTGGAGTTACTTTTACCAAATGTAAGGTGAGGAAATATGAAGGAGTGGCACCTGAAAGGTAAAGCTTTAGTAAGACACTCTAGCTGGATCCAAAAGACCCCTCCAAACAATCCTAAGGATGGAATTTGCTTCAAAAGCCAAATTTGTCGTCTCGAAGGTACACAGCAAGTGAATGGTGATGTACCATAATACTGACTGGTGAAGCTACTCAGTGAACAAGTCTGGGTTTGTTCTTCTTTCTCAGAATCTCTTGAATGGGCTGGCATCTGTGCTTAATTCACTGATGAGTGGGAGTGTGGCAGCTGTAGAGTGAGGATGGTGGGGTGTGCGTGTGTGTGCGTTTGAATTACTTGGGTGTGATGCAGAAGTTTAATATTAGCACAAAGCACGGGAAAATTTAAATTGCTCCTCTGGGAACGCGTGCGGGATCTGTGGTAGCGCTGAGCACTGAATTTAGGGTTTAATTTGTTAATGTCTTATTTTCCCACGTTATAGTCCTTGTAATGTTTTCTTCCTATGTTGTAACATGTGTGAGAACACTTTGTTGCTTTCCTTCGGAGAGGCCTTGTTGGTAAGTGTAACCTTTCTAATTAACTGGCAACAAATGTGTTGGCAGTTACACTTTAATTTTGAACGCACAAAGATTATATTTAGTCTGTGTCCTTGGCAAACTCTAGCTGGCTGAATGGGTGATCCTGGCGATTTGCTGAGAGTGCCGCTGCCTGTCAGGTGCGGCACACAGCCAGAGCTGCATGTAGAGAACTGTGTCCTATTCCCGCATTTTTAAACACCAGAGCTCAGGCTTGTTTTGAAATGCTGACCTATTTGTTGGTTAGAGAGACTTCTCTCTCTCTTTCCCCGTTGTCAAAATGATCGAAATGGAAGATACCTCTGGTTGAGCCTTTCCTGCTGCCGGAATGTGTTTGTTTTGCTCCCATGTGTCATCATTTTATGTAGAGGCATCCCTTCAAAGGGATGGAGGGAGTGTCGCTGCTCCTCATTCTGTCCCTAGCCGGGGATTTAACAGGCAATACTGAGGTAATCCTGTCTCTGGCAGCTGTACTCCTCAGGCAGCGATCTTATCTTGCTGTGAAAACTGAAGAGATTGCACTCGTGTCAGTGCTGGGATGGAGGACGTCTGAGGAGCTGCGTGGTGCAGCTGGAAATGATGCAGAAGGAAAAGCATCCATCCTGAGCTGGTACCTCCATCCAGGCTGGCCGGCTACAGCAAAACCCATGTGGTGTTCTGGTCTTCAGCCTGAGCGAGGTCTCTGCAGCGCGGTGATTGTACTGCCGAGGTGGACTCAGCTCTTGTTCTGTAATTTCCCATGCTGCAGGCAGCCTGGTGCTTCACTTTATGCCCTGCTCTTGTTTAGGGATTTCCTGACATCCTCCTATTGAGCTGAGGGCAGAGATACTTCTCTTGCATCTCAAATGAAATTTCAGGTCCTAGAGAGAGTAGTTAATATTCTGTGTATTGCATGGTCCTGTAGTTGTGACACCTCTGTTCTGAGTAATATCACTGTTCTTCCTTTTTTTTTTTTTAATAGATATATTTTATGGAAACAAGAGAGCTTGTTTCAGTCTGAAGGGATTTGTCTTATTTTGTTTATACTTCTTTCCCCAGCATCCAACGAGCTGCACTGGTAGTTCTGGAAAATTACTACCGGGATTTCACAGTCTACAACCCAGCCTTGTTAACAGCCTCCAAATCCCGAGCAGCCAAACACATGGCTGGCCTGAAAGTCTACAATGTTGATGGTAGGTGAGGTAAAATGTAGTCTCTGAGACTGGGTGGGATGGGGAAGGGCTAGGTTTGCTTTATGCTTTGTTATGCACACATTCTCACCTTTTTGCTTTGCCAAATCCTTGTCTCTTGCTGGAAATCTTCCTAGCATACTGAGTTTGCCAGTTCCAGATGACTTTACAGATGTGTTTTAGGCCACAATAAGGCTTTTCTCTTTGCCAGGTGAAATGGCCATGTTTTGGGTCATGTGGCTTGATACTTTTCAGCACCACTGCTTGTTTCAAGCAGCCTCTGCTTTTTGTCGCTCCTGGGTCATCTTTTTTGTTGCGATAGTACAATAAACACAACTTTTAACTTAAATCAGCTCCCCGGTCCTTTACTGTGCTGATTTCACATGCAGCCTTCAGGAAAGTGAGGGAACCACGGTATAAGCAGCTGTAGCTGATGAAAGTGATGCTCATCTGCCTGCAGCCTCAGCACTAAGTGAGCTATGCCTGGCTCACCCATGGCCATGGAAATTTAAACACAGATAACGATCCCCATTGAGCTTTGCCTTTCTACAAACCGTTTTCAAGCTTTGGGGCTTTAGAAAAGCAGATGGATGGATATATGGATTCTCAGAGCAGTGAAAATTTGGCTTAATAATTTGACACTCTTAAACCCTGTCAGTGAAAGCCACACGTGTTAAGCAGGGTGTGCCCAGCAGCTTTTATAGAGACGTACATTCCTTTGGAAGAGTCATAGTTGAGTAGCAAAGCTTTTATGGTGGAGGATGGCTGAAGCTGTGTGACAATATGTGGTAAAAGGTTCATCCTGCCCATTAATTTGTTAGTATTGAAAAGCTTTGGGAGTTGGCAAGAAGAGACTGAAGGGACTTAGCTGGGCAAGGTGGCTGAGTCTGCATGGTGTGGAGACTGAAATATGAGGAATATCTGTCATATGGAAAAACATGAGACATGATTGTTTTGCTTTCAACAAAGTTTCAGTGCCTTATGGGTGTGAAATATTTTGTTTTCATTTTCCTTTTTGGTTGGTTGGTTGGTTTGTTTGTTTGGATTTTTTCAGTTTGGTGATTTTCAAAGACCTTAACCTAAAAGCTTCTCCAACCTCATGCAGCAGTACTGTGTCCATAACATTAACTGGAGGTTTAGATTCTTAAAATGAGATATTCCCATCCTGACAGAGGAAGGGGGAAGGACAGTTTGCCTATCTTGTGTCCTTTGCTGCCGGGAGTGATGCTCTTGGTTGAGTTGTGTTGGAGTGGGGAAGCAATCAGACTTGCAAACAGAAATGCTCTGCATTTTTCTACAGGTGAAATAATTCGTTCCAGTGGCTTGCTCTCAGTGAGGCCTGGTGTAGGGAAGATGAGGGCTTCCCACCCCACAGGTGCCTGCACACTATTCAGACCCCACAGCCTGCCAGGCTGGCTGCAGGGTGTGCCTGTCTTCTCCTGCGCTGCAGTATCTCTTCAGGAGTTGCTGTGCTCTCTTTTCCTGCAGCACCTGCTGGGACAGTGGGACTCCCAAGCTCAGAGAAAAGACTGTCAGCCGGGTAGAGTGAGTGGCTCAGAAGATGCTAGCTCATGAGGCTTCTTTAGAAGAGAAGGAACCAGAAGCAAGCTGCAGATGTGGCTGGCAGGCCGTTCCAAGTGTCAAGCTTGTGAGCCTGCCAGGGCCTGGAAACTTCTGCCTTCCCTTTTGGGGCAGCATCATTTGCCTGGGCTGTTCTGTGTACAGTGCTGCTGCCTTTGTGGTCATGAAAATCTCAGGCTTAGAGGCATGTCCTTAAGAAGATTCCATCCATCTCACAAAGCAGAGTGTAGTTCTGGCTGCAGCTCACCCTGGCAGCCTGACAGTCTCTTATACCTTTCTTGCAAAGAGACAGTAATGCTATTAAGGCAGCCTAATTTGTTAACAGCCTTTGTATTTGATACTGTAGCAGCCAGGAAAGAAAAACATATTGCTGTAATCATTCTTATGCAGAATGGGGAGGTTTACCTTCAAAACCAGGATTTTCGTTGCCAGGCATAGTCAACTAGGCAAATTGCAGATGTAACCCAAATTTGGGAGCTAGTGTTTCCTTTGAGTCGTATCCTTCATTTCAGGGCAGTCAAACAAAGTCTGAAATGTTTAGACTCTTAAGAAGCAATTTGTGTGAGTGCTTTTTCCTTCCCACTGCTGAGTTTCAGGCTTCTGTCTTGGGATCTGGTTTGGGCTTTTTAGGAAAAAAATTAGAGTTGCCCTTGCTTGAGCAGAATAATTTTGAGCATGTCTGTGCAATTGATTGGCTTTAACCACTGCCAGCTGAGAGTGTGGGCTTTCAGAGCAGTTTGGCACAAATCAGGTTTTGGTGGCTTGGAGGCAGTCCTAGATTACCATTTCTCTCTGGGTAGACCCACCTCTGCCCTCTATCTGGATAGAAGGGTTTGTAAACTCTTCTGGGGCAACCTTTTTCCTCTCCCTGCCTGACAAGCCAGAGCTGAGGGCTTCATGGGAGAGCCGCAGAATCAAGGTCTATATTTTAAGGTCACTCTAGTTAAGATCTTGTAGTAGGCAGCTCTGTGGACTGACAGGGTGATACATAGCAGATTGCAGCTTCCCTGTTCCTGTGGCTGTGTAGGATCTGTTAACAGCAGCAGAAGCTCTAATGGCAGGTGCTGTTCAGAGTGCCATGAGAAGCTGCTACACATAGAGACCCCTTCTTACCCTGTTGTGGGACTGCTGCTCTGACAGCATCTGCCCTTCTGGGAAACCCTGTGCTTTGTCTAAAGGCGACTCTGCTGTCCCCTTCATCCTGTTTCCCTTTCCTGCAAATAACTGTCTGGAGTTTGGCTTTCATTATTCATCTCCATGTCTCATTATGTTCTTGTGTTTGTCTCTCTCCTCTTTCCAACTTCTCACTTTTTGTGCTCTCACACTGTCTTGATGCTGAAATGTGATATGCTCCAGCTGCCCTTGCCTTCAAACTGAAAGCATATATAATGGGGGGTAAGTTGCATCCTTGGCATGTTCACCTCACTCTTCCTTTGTGTATATCGTGTGAGACCCTCCATCCCAACTAACTTCCTTCGTCCACGTGCCAGAATGCCCTCTCTAAGCCTGTGCTGCCTTGGAGGGTTTCTACTAGAGCTCCTGAGGACCAGGAAAGTGTTTATAATGCTGGCTGGGAAGGCTGGAGCCCCAGAGCACGTGTGACAGCTGCTGTGGGGCGCTGGTCCATCCCAGCCCCAGCCCCGTGGCACTAACAGTGCCTTTGTCTCCTTTGTGCTCGCCCTTGCCCCCGCAGGCCCAGGTAACAACGCGTCGGGGCAGTCCCGGGCCATGATCGCAGCTGCCGCGCGGCGCAGGGACTCCAGCCACAACGAGCTCTACTACGAGGAGGCCGACCACGAGCGCCGTGTGAGGAAACGCCGGGCGAGGTAAAGATACCCTGTCCCGGGGGCTGCCATGAGGGTGGAGCCTGGAGGGAGCCCCCAGCCCACTGTGAGGGGCCGGCTGGAAATCTGTAGCAAGGAGGAAGCTTACAAAACCCAGATGCATAAGGGATGGTGACAGCTTGCAACTGGAATTATCTGAAGAACATGCATGCAGCTGAGCCCATGTATATGAGGCAGATAAGCTAATGCAGTGTCGTGGATTAGGGAGCAGTCCAGTGCTTGACAAGTCTGTAGTTACTTGCTGTAGGAAATCCCATTATTTTCGCCCATGCCCAGTCTTGTCAGTTGAAGTAATCCAGGGACAGGATCAGTGGAGTGCTTGGTGTTGCCCATTAATGGGTGAGGAGAATATTTGTGTTTTCAGGCTAGTCAAAGGGACAGTTTGACTGGCTTTTAATGAATTGAGGAGGAAAGACTTGACCACAAGCAGTAGTTTTAATTTGGAACATAGGTATGTCTTCTGCCAGTCATGCTCAGGCTGCAGAGTTGATGCTTTTTTGAGGTGATCTGAGAAAGAGCCTCTGTTTGCTCAAGAGCCTAATTGCAGTCTGTAGTTAGCATACCTAACAGTTTGAGGCAGGTTGCTTATGGCAGGCTCCCCTGAACTGAGCTGTCTTTGGAAGGAATGTGTCATAACTGGAAGGAGCTGGCTTGTTTTGAGTTTTCTTTTGGCAGTTTGTTTCACTGGGAAAGTGCTGGCACTATGTCTCCTCCTTGCCTGCTTCAGTCTGACCTATGATCTGTAGCCTCTGTCTTTTAGGCCTTCTTCCAGCCTCGGAGCAATAGGAACTTAAACCAGCCCTTCTGTGAAGTGTAGCATCCTAACTTGGGCACATCTACTGTGCTTGCTGAATTTTGTTAGAACAACTGCTTAGTGAGAGAGAAACCATCAGTCACTAGATAAGGCCAGATGTTTCAGGGTAGGAGTTTAAAACTGATTTCCATCCCCAAGTCAAATTAAACAAAATGAGCAAGGGTCAGGGTTTCCTGTGCTGTTCCTCACATGCAGTCTGAATGCAGTATCCTATACCTCTGCTTGTGGTGAGGCAGATGCCCCTGGCTTTAAGATGCATTGGATATTGATATTTAAGATGCATTGGATATTGAGATCATTGTGGACAGTCATTGGTGACTTGAGAGGAAATTAAGGATAAAACAAGTCCTGTCTGAAGGGGCCAAAGAGTTCTGTTGGGTGGCTTTTCCATTATTGTTTCTTCCTCGCTAGCTGCAGTGTAGCCCCTCGCTTGCAAGTTAGCCCAGTAGTAGATAATGAGTGTCATAAGACATCTGTTTCCCTTTTCTGGTGTGTTCTTGGTGTTTGCTCACCTGTGCCAACACAGGAATGGTTTGCAGAGGATGCCTTTAATACAGTGTTAGGAGTGAAGATGGAGGAGTGTTTTCACCCTTGCTGTTCCGGTGCAGGGTAGTCATTGGGCAGCACGAGCTTTGCACTCAGCTGGTGGAAGTGGGAGTAGTCTGCAGCTTGTGAGCACAGAGTATCTCAGAGCAGGCTGTGTCCTGGGTCACACTGGGGTCTGGTCAGCCTTCCCCTGAGCACTTGCCTGTCCCATGCTGCAGTGCTGGGCGCTGGAACCGCAGTATGCAGGCTCACGTTAAATGCAAGGGCAGCCTTGTGCCTTGTCTGAGTCACATCACTGGTGTTTATGCTGTGCTGGCAGAACCAAGTGCAGTGCTCAGGGCTTTATAATCTTAATCCTGGTTTATGGCCTCAGGTGCTGGATGGCTTGGGCAAGGAAGGAAAAGCTGCTGCATACCCCTCAGACTGTCAGTAGAGAAGATTTTGTGTAAATTGGTGGCAGGCAGTGACTTGATGGCAGATGGGAATAGGAGGCTTATAAATTCTGACTACCAGGCTCTGCCTTAACCACAGACCCATCCTACTTCTTGTTATGACTCTTGCTGTCCTGATTTTTCTGCTGCAGGCTCGTGGTTGCAGTAGAAGAGGCTTTCACTCACATCAAGCGCCTCCAGGCAGAGGAACAGCAGAAAGCTCCAGGAGAGATGATGGACCCCCGAGAAGCAGCCCAGGCCATCTTCCCCTCCATGGCAAGAGCTCTGCAGAAGTACCTTCGCACCACCCGCCAGCAGCAGTACCACAGCATGGAGAGCATCTTGCAACACTTGTCTTTCTGCATCACCAACAACATGACACCAAAGGTAATGCATGCTTTCTCTAATGCTGCTGCAGGAGGGAGGGATGGCACAGTGTGGGTACCAGCAGAACAGAAAGTTGTCAAGGGAGGTGAGTGAAGGCTTTCATAGTTGCTCCCTGTAAATTGACCAGTGTGGTGTAGGTCACATCAGGTCTTGAAGGGAAGTCATATTTCCCCTGCAGCATCTTCTGTCTCTTTTTTTGTCTGAAAGTGCCTATGAGGTATTAATTCTTGAATCCAATTCAGCAAAGGGAATGCTTAATAAGTATTTGAAAGGGTGGCTTTGAGTCAGAGAGTTTTTACAGCTGGGTTGTGGTACCAGGTTAATGCAGGTGGCAACCTGCAAAGCCTCTTTTTTTGTTTTCTGCCCCCTCTGCCTTGCTGCATTTTGGACTGCTAATTATTGCCTACATCTCTGTTTCTCTGATAGTGTTTCTAATTCATGAGTTGCTTGATCAAACACATTTTGCTGCTTCATGCCCAGGCTGTGACTGTTGACTTGTAGACACAGGGAGGGACTGAATGATAAGGGAAATAGGTCACACAGTTCCCCTCCCACTCTCTACCTTCTCTTCTAAGAACATGCCACAGTCCTAGGGAAGGGTTATTCTTGGACATTCATCCAGGACTTAGTGCAGTAAGAGCAGAAATGCTGTCAAGAGATGGGGCATAGCACCCTCTCACTGTGTGCCACCTGGGACCTTGCCCAGGTATGCAAGGGGATTTCTGCTGCCATTAAGATTGCAGAGGGACTTTACAATACAAACAAGGTCAAATGGTGTTTTGCGTTCTGTTTTCAGTTTTGCACCCTCAGGCTGAAAATGTGGAGATTATCTGTTTACCATCTTAGCTTGGCCTGAAGGAGAGAGCCAGCTATCCTGTCTGACTGTCCGGGACTGTAGTTTTGGGATTGAGTATGGGGCTGGTAGGGGAGAAATGACCTCTGCTCTACTGAACTGCTGCCAGATGGCTGTACTGATGGCAGAAGTCAGGCCTATAATTTTGCAGACTTGCTGGGATGGACTGAAAGAGGATGTCCTGATGTTTGTGTCTACTCCTGGGTCTGAGAAGCTGAGAGGGACTGGGGAGAAGATGTCTTCTGAAGTGTGAAAGCTGAAACAATTTGCAGTGTGGCAAGCCTGTGCTCGCGGAGCTGTATTTGGGGGTGGGAAGAGAGCAGGGCAAGCTGTGGGGCTGGTGCTAACGTGTGTCCCGCTCTTGGCAGGCATTCCTGGAGCGTTACCTCAACCCAGGCCCAACCCTCCAGTATGACAGGGATCGCTGGTTCTCCAAGCAGTGGACGCTGGTCAGCGAGGAGGCGGTCACAAGCGGGTTACAAGACGGCATCGTGTTTGTCCTCAAGTGCTTGGACTTCAGCCTTGTTGTTAATGTGAAAGAAATCCCCTTCATCAAACTCTCAGAAGAGTTCATAGACCCCAAATCTCATAAATTTGTGCTCCGCTTGCAGTCTGAGACTTCAGTCTAAGGGATTCTGAGGGTGGGTTGTTGGGAGATTTTATTTTTAATTTTTTTTTTTTCAATATCGTGCTTTTGGGTTTTAATTTCCCCAATGCTGACTGAAACTGGCAGATGATGGACCAGTAATATTTGACCATCTGCACTTTATTTGGAAAGGGGAGGGGGGACTTGGGATATCTTATCTAGGAAGAAGTATCTTAAGAGGCAACAGGGCAACTTGGCTCAGTTAGCTCAGCCTTGAAGACAGAACTTATTTTTTTCTTTGCCCCTCTTTACAGGCATCCTGTAACTCTCACGCTCTTTCTCTGCATGGCTGCAACATCAGAGTTGTTGGAGTGCTCCCTTACACCTGCACGCCTGTGCCCTTGTGTCTCTGCTTTTGCCACCTGTGGCCGCTCCTGGGGGCTCATTGCTCACCTGTCCCTCACAGAAACCTCCTGGCACAGGGTGCCACAGTCCCCCCTCACCTGGGGAGGAGGGAATGTCAAAGGGTTGGAGGTTCAAGGGGGGTTTTATTCTTTATTCTTCATCTCCTCTCCATGTGACTCGTCTGTCAGTGTCAGGCCTGTATGGGCATAATGGGATGGTTTCACCCTCTGTGAAATTGCTTGTCTTGAATTGGATCAGCCCATTTGCTGCTCTTCAATTTTTTATTTTTTTTTTTAATCAGTGCTTGTTAGTGAAGTTGTTCTTCATGTCACAGCTCCCTGTTATCTCTCCACTGCTTCCCTCTGTCCTGCTTGTCAGCATCTTTCTCAGGCACGCCCAAGGCTTCCTGCTTCTCTCTCCTCTGTCTGGCTTTCTGAATGTGTTTCTCCAGGGCACTGCCGCTTCCTTTTGCACCTGCAAGGGCTGTGTATTTGCGCTGAGACAGGGTCATTAAGTAGATGGCTCCTCCTCAGATAAATCACAGACCCTCCCTATGTCTGACAGCCTCTTTGAGGGGAAGAGGGTGCAGGCAGGAATGTGCCCCTCCCTCTCTAGCCAGCTTCAAGTGTGTCTGGAGAAAAGAGGGGCAAAAAGCAAGACTTCCCTCCTTCAGGAGAGGAGCCAGGGAAAGGCTGACCTCTGCCCCATTCACTTGCTCTGTGCTCTGGAAACACTGCATTGAGTCCTTCCCCACTGTACGCCTTCAGCTGTAGTTAAGAAATACCAAACAATGCCTGAATGTGGAAAGTCTGCTTGCCTTCCTTGGCCTTGCTGTACTGTAGGAGTTTCTGCTCAATGCTAGGATCTGCTTCTGAGAGATGCAGTTTTGTTTGTGAGGCTGCCTTTGCCCACCAGTGCAGCTTTCATGTGTGAATTTGGTCACCTGAGTTTGGAAGGTATGTTTTTAACGGCAAGCCTAAATCAGTGTCTAGAGTCTGATTGCCAGCACAGAGCATGGAGTGACTGGAGCCAGCTGCAAGGCTGGCAGCAACCTGAAGGTCCCTTGAGATCCATGTGAATGTAAATGATCAATTCATTCTGCTCAGTCTTTTGCCATGCAAATACTCCTTATCGGGCAGGATCTGGCCTGCCCTCCATATGGATGTCTTAAGGAAGAAGGCCCTAGTTCCACTAGTGTTAAAGTCAGTGCCTTTCATTGCCAGCCTGCAGTCTTCTGAGGAGGGCTGTGACAGCCCCTCCTGTCCCTTTTGGCCTTTCCTAGTCCTTCCCACAGCAGGCATGGGCTGGCTGGTGCCCACCACAAGCTAGTGGGAGGGAGCAACCACCTTAAACAGGGATGCTGGGGACAGGGCAGGAGGGTCCCTCCTCTTCCAGCTTCAGCAGTAGTGGAGATGCCTGTCTGACAGCACCTATGGGTAGTCCTCTTGGGATTGAGGGAGCACCCTAGTGAGTGAGGGTCCAAAGTAGTGATTTCCCACCCAAGTGACTCCTGCAGCTTCCTATGCCTTTCTCACAAGCCACCTGGTGGTTTCCTGGGTCCTTTTTTGTCCTTGCAGGGTGCCAGATGTGGTTGTAAAGAAGCTGGATGGCATGGCATGTAATGAGATTATGCCCTTTGCCCTTAAAGGATGGGAAGTAGGTAGTATTTTCCCTTCTCTAAGCTCCGTGTTTCAGTTTTTTGACAGATCAGGCTTTCTGGTAGTCTGTATGGGGACTCCTTTATTGACTGTGGCCTTCACAGTGTTTTACTTTGAAAAATAGGTTGGTTTATTCCTTTAAAAGAAAAAAGAAAGAACAGACAGTAACTTACACTTGGCTCTCCTTGGAGATGCCTGCACCTGGCTTTTGTGATGTGCATAACCAGCAGGGTGGGAGAGACTGGGAGTAGCTTGGGAGACTGTGGAGCACTTAATACCTGTGTGGAGCCTACTGCCTGTGGCTGAGTTGGCTCATTTCTGTGAAGCCAGAACAAGAACCACCTTGCCAGGGGCTTGGGTGTGCCGTGTATGTGAGAGCACCTTGTCACAGGCACATCTGCAAAACTTTTTTACTTTCCCAGGATTTCCTTCCCCTTTCCTTTTCCCTGCCCCATGAGGAGGGGTTGTCTGACAGTATCTGCTCAGGAAACTCATGTCTTAATTTTGTTAAATCCTTTAACACATGAAGAACCAGACGGAAGCAGTGTGTGCTCAGTCTGGGTCTGCTTCTTCATCTTTGTGCTGTGGTTCAACACTGCCTTCTCTGCCTGCTGCCAAAAAGGACACTGTTAACAGGGGCCAACTCCTACATTAAATGCTCTTCTCTATATCAGCAGTATGAATGCTTTGCCTGATTAAGTCTGAAGGAGAGGACTCTCTCAAATGGTCTCTTTAGAGATGCAGCCTGCTTAGAGGTGAGGACAGACCAAAAGGGGAATCATGATTCCTGGATATTCCCTGTTCTGGTATTTTTAGTGACATTTTTCAGGGTCTCTATTGCTTCCCTTCTCCATGCAAAATCAGGGGACCACTGTCATACCTACCTCACTGGAGTGTTGTGAGGCTAAATTCAATTTGCTTTCAAGTGCTTTTGAGATCCACAGTTGGATCTGTGGCAGCTGTAGGAATTCAAACTCTATAAAAAATACTGAGTGGTGAGTGTGGGCTGGTTTGTTTAATTCTGTTTATAGCCAGTTAATGAGTAAGAGTGGAGCCATAGGGAACGAAGCTCTGATCCAATTCCTGCAGCCCTTACTTCTGCTGAGCTTGCCAAGAGCTGAGCATAAATACAACTTGTAGGATTTGCCAGCTAAGTGCAGGCTGTTCCTCCAAATGCCTCTCCTTTCCTGCACTGTCTCCTTGCACATATTTTACTTCCTCTCTCCCAGTCTGGATGTTTGTACCTGGTTGGGTATTTTGGGGAGTTTATTAGAACTTGAGGCATTTTTTTTAAGACAACCCTGTTGGTGATGAAGTGGTCAGTGTTGCCCTTGGAGAAGATCCTTGCACTGGGCATCCTTCACTGGAAGCCGAACCATTTGACAGGGCGCTGTGCTGCCTAAGCAGGAGTGGTTGTGCCCCACTCCTCTCTTCTACAGGCATGTTTCCTGTAACTCAAGTATGCTGCTCAGATACTTTAAAGGCTTTGGGTTTTTTGCTCTCAGATTTGATACAGCCTAAATCCAAAGCCGTGCTGAGATCTTGCATAACCAGATGCACCTGAGCATCTGGTTCTAGAGCAGATGGAAGTGGCCAGGGGTTTCCATGAAGGCTCACTTTCTCTTTCCTGGCTATAAATTGAAAGATTTTAATTTCTTGCAGCTTCCAGGAGTGTAGGGGCAGATTCTACTCTTAACACTTTGCCAGTCCTATAACTGGGCATGGGCAGGTGGTGTTGTCACATCTGTTGGCCTCTCGCTGCCATGTGGCTTCAGCTGTGGGTGCACTCTGTGAGGCTGCCCTGGGTCTCAGTGTCCTTTCCCACACCTGGAAGCCGAGCAGGCAGCACCGTTGGAAGTATAAGCATTGTAGCACTCCCCTCCATAGCCTGTCTGCAGGGCTGGGGGGTGCTGAGGCTGCGCTTGGAAGCTTGGAGGCAGCACACAGTGAGGCTCAAGACTGGAGATCTGAACAAACCTTTTCCTTTGGTATGGGGCTCTCTGTGCAATGCCTTGGGAATCTGCTATTGCTGAGTGCAGCCAAAAGCTGTAGGGAAGGAATATCTGGAGCTGGTCCTGCCCCATAAGTAGCTTTGAAAGGTCTGGTTTGAGATGTGCTCACTTCCAACACTTGTTGCTGAAGAAACTGAAAAGATCCTTAACTTGCTAAACATAGAAACCTATTCAAGCCAATTTTATCTTGCTCACCAAAACTTGTAATTCTGCCCTTTTCAAAGGATAAACGAAAGTCTTGCAGTCTTTTGCAACAGTGCTGTAATCTGGTTCCAAGCTGGCTCCTCACTTGGGCTCAGTGCTGCCCAGCCGTGTGAGAGCTGCTCACAAGGTGTGTGTGCAGGTGTTTTCTCATTCAGCTTGTGTGTGTCTGTGTGCTTTCTCCCCTCTAGTTTGCACATTATATGTGTTTAAAGCCTCAAGCCAGACTTGGTGGCTCAGTGTTTCAGCTGTCCTTAAGAAGGAAGTGCTCTTGGAATTGAGCTGGTTTTAGAAAACAAAGAAACAAAGAGAAAGGAAACCCCCCGAATTTCTGTTCTGAAGGAGATGGCTTTGGGCCATGATGTCTCCTGCAGGGAATGTACATCCTCCTGCATCCAGGCTGTTGCCTCCCATGGATGATGACAGACGTTGCCGTTTCTGACAGCCAGGAGCGGTGCGGGTCGTTGTGGGCCAGTCCTGCGCGGATCCCCAGCCATGCCCGCGGTACAGCTGCTGTTACCCACCCCTCTGCATCCCTCCAGCGCGCTGCGTTTGCTATCCCTGTGTGAGCCCTGTGGGCAGCAGGCAGCCGGCCCTGCCCTGGGTGTGCTCTGCCCAGGGAGGGAGGGGATCCTTTCTTCCTTCCTTCCTTCCCTCTGGCTGCTTCCCGGGCACCTCTCACCAGCACTAAAAATGCTAGGGGGTATCTCCTGTGTGCACAGTGGAGAGATGCTGTGGCCACTACCTGAACAGGCATAACTGTGAAGGAATTTTACACTCTTCTGTGCCTGTTTCTTTGATTCAGCATTATTGTGTCTTGAGGAAGGGGGTGGGAGCAAAATGCCCTTCCCCCACCCTCCTTTATCACTGTGTAATAACTTTTTCTACACACACTGTATATAGTAAGAAGGGTTTTGCCAAGGTTTTCTAATTAGTAGACACTAACCAGCATTTCTTTCTTTTTTCTCTTCTTTGCACATGTGACTTTAACTGCAGTGGTACATGGTCTTTCTGTTCTTTTCTAATTGTGAACTTAAGTAAGCAAATTCCTGGTGTCTGTGACATTAATGCACTGTGGGTTTAGCCTTGTAAATTGTTCTGTTCCAAGCTGGGTTCTCTTAAGTTATAGCTGGATGGGGTTTTGTTGGTTTTTAAACTGAAACATAAAACCGTTTTACACTTTGCATATTTTGTACAGTAAAATTCTGGAAATAAACTGAAACCAGATTTGATTGTCCCATTCCTTTCTCCTACCCTTTCAGATGAAAAAGGTCTTCTGGTCTTCAAGTATTCCTTAGCTGTGGGCAGGAGGGGCCCTGCAAACATGTGGTTTAGCTTTTTTGAGCTTGTCTTTTTTTCACCCTCATTGTAGGCCTTTCTGGTCTCTGTGCCACAGTAAAATGCAAACTCATTTATCACTCCTGAAGGAAGACTGGTAAGTGACTGCTTTGAACACCTGAAATCTCAAATGATGGGGAGCAAATGCAGCTGGAGAAGTGGGGGGGTGGGGGGGTCAGCATGACTGGAGGGGGAACAGGTTTTTCTGCCTCCTGTGTTCTCATAGTTTGCACACAAATTATGAAGTGCAGGATTAGCTCCCGAGTTCCTTATTTGGCTCTGGTGGGGAAAGGAGTGGCGAGAGGCGGAAAAGCCAGTGCTCCTTGTTTGTGTGGATGCAAGCCTGGGCTCTGCTAAAAAAAGGTGCAGGCATCTCACCTCAACAGCATCTCTGGGTACGCCTTTTGCCACCATCAGTTTCCATCTCCAGCACACCAAGAGCTCACAAAGATCAAGCAGCTGTGGCCAAGGAAATGTGGGAGCAGCTTTTTTGTCTAGATGTTATTTGGTGCCCACTCTTCAGGCAAGCCCAGCCTAGCACATCTCCTTGGTGGCTTCAGCTGCTGGAAAAATCCACAGGATGCTGCTCTTCAGTGAAAAAGAGTGCAGCAGTTGTGAAGATAAGCAGCACAGACATAAATGCCTGTGGAGAGAAACAGCTATGTGGGTAAATCTCTGCTTGTGGGTAGACATATGTGGGCTAGAGAGAGCTGAACTAAGGCCCGGGAGGAAGCAGGAAGGGTGGGATGGGGCTGTGCTCTGTTCTGTCTCCTGCCCTCCCTTGATCTCTGCTTTTGATCTGCCCCTCTCATCCTGCTGGTGCTTTGGCAGTGCCCAGCCCTGCACTGTTTGCAGGTCAGCTCCCAGAGATGGCCAGGGAAAGGGAAGAGCATTGCTGCTGCCCTGCAGAGACTGAAATGGGGGTGCAGCTGGTGCTGGTCCCCTCCTGCCCATCAGAGGAAGACCTGACTTGTTGGACTGGAGCTGTGGAGGGAAAGGCTCTGTGGGAGTTGGCCGCAGGTGTGTCATGGGAAGGTGTAAGCAGCAGGAATTTGGCATAAACAAGATACTGGGCTTGTCAGCCTTGTTCCAGGCTCTTAGTCTTGAGAGCTGTGTCTTTACATGTGAGCTCAGCACGCTCTGTTTCATTTCTGGGATAGCACTGATACCAAATCAACACCTGACTGCTGCCAATTGTGGTGCTTTCTGTCCTGCTGTGGACTGCGCAAGCTGATGGAAGGAACAGGCTTTGCTAGAGGGACTTGTTCCTTTGGCCTTCACCCAGAGCTCACATATCTGAATCATAAAGGGCTGTGGTATATAGCTCAGCAGAAATTAGAACTGAGGGAGCTGGTCTAGTTTGGTCAAGTCTTTTCACTGAAGTTGCACAGACCTTTGAGGTCTGATGGGGCCTCAGGTGCAATGTTGGCTAAGGTATTACAGACCCAAACCTCTGACAGAAAGGAGATGAAGGTTTTTACTGGAAAAGAAACAACCACTTGGAGGGACCTGGCGTTCTGATCCAGAGATAAGCACTTTTTGCTTGAGGGACATATTGGACTATAGGAGGAGATGCCTCTCCTGCAGTGCCCTTCTTGACCATATGGGCATAAGATGCTGGCTGCCCTGAGACAACACAGCACCAGCCACTGCTGTGGGTATTTGGTGGCTGAGCTGTGGCTTAATTCATGTGAAGGTTGGCTCTGGTAGGTGATGGGACCAGGCCTCACAGCTGTGGACACTGAGAAAACATCGGCTGGGGGAATTAAGTAGGAATCTGTGGGGCAAAGGGGCCACATGCAGTCAGGGCCTACCAAATGGGGTAAGAAAGGGATTGGTCACATTCAGCAACTGGCTCCAGAGTCTTGCTTGAAGCACTAGCAGCACCTATTGTTAGCTAAATTAATAGTTTAGTAGGATATCTGGCTGTGGAGGTTGGCAGGGCTTCAAACCCCAAAACATCTCCTGGTGCAATGAAGTGGCCCTGCTGTCTCAGCCCCAGCTCCTGGAAAGTACAGGAGGGGATGAATTTGAGGGCTTCCAAGGGGTGCTGGAGCTCGGGACAGTGGGGTAGGTGCAAGGGGAGGGGATCTCTCAGCAGGACATGGTGTCTCACAACAGCATGCAGGAAGGGAAAGTGCTTTGGGAGTTGGCCAAGCAGAGTGCTTTAATTTGTCTTTCAACAGCACTCCTGAGTTTATGTTGGATTGGGAAGAGGATGGGTTTAGGTTACAGTTTTTTCCGGTACTGACAGATAATCCACTGGGACAAGGGCATCCATCCCCTTTTCGTGTGTGCAGCCATGAACTGGTGGGTCAGGAGGTGCTGAGAGAAAAGAGAGCACTGAGCATGTGTTCTGCAGAAGTAGGGATGGTGTAGTGGGGTGATGGCATACACATAAATCATTAGCTGTGGACAAGGTTACCCAAATTGCTTTGGAAAGCTGTTTCAAGTTTTACAGCCGTGCTGTGAACTTGTGTGCTCGGTTATGCTGACATGGTGCTAGGAAAGTGGGGAGTACCTCAAATGGGAAGAAAGTTGTTTTCCTGTTTGCCCCCATTTCCCTGTCCCTCTCCATAATGAACTTGTAAAAGGCTGTGGGTTGTTTGGGTTTTCCCCCGACTTCTGCTAACATCATAGTCTGTGTTCAGCTTGGGGTATGCTGCAGAACTGCTGGCCTGCTCCAAAGCCCTGGGCTGATCTTCCTCCAGAATCTGGGGACCTGAATGAAGATGTCTGTACAGGGCTTGGGCCTTGCTCTGGTTCCAGCTCAGTCAATGTGAACAACCTGAGGACCCCAGGAGACCTCCCACAGTGGCACTGCTGCTTGCTGGCTTCTCGAAGCCCACAGGAGAAGGAGAACAGGTGTTTGCTGCAGAGACCACATCCAGGACAGAAGCAACAGTCTTTGGGCTCTGCAAGGGCAGCGCTAAGTACAGCTTAAAGAGGAGAGAGGAAGAAAATTTTTACCTTGTGGATGTGCATTTGAGGTAGCTCAATGCATCCATCTTGCTTATGTATAAAAATATGGAGCAAGAAGCAAAGCCTCGAGAGAGACAGTAACACAAGGCAACGTGAAATCAGTGGAAGAAACCTTAGAGACTAGGGTGTGGGTTTCCCTCCAGCATCCTTAGGAACATGAAGGCACAGAGATTGAAAAATACTGAGACATCACAAATAGCTCTAGGCATGAAGCTACTTTGTATATTGAAACATTTTAAGTGTCTTCCAAAGGCAAGAATTGTGCTTACAGATGTTTAAACGTCTAGTATTGGTTGTCTTTTTTTTCCTTTTTATTTTTATTTTCCTTATTATTAAAAAGTAGCACAAATGAGAAGTGGACACATGGGGAGAAGGGAAAATGTGTTTGTCAAAATAAATTTGATTCAGCCTCTTTGAAAGTTTTAAGAGACTTTCAAAACATTGCGGCTCTTTGGACCTCTCTTCAGCACAAGTCAGATGTTGTGGGCATGCTTTAGAAGAGGAAACAAGAAGGAGCTGATTATATCTGGGCCACAGATGTGAAACAGATTTGCAAACCTTTTAGCTTCTATTTTGTGAAAGCTCATTCTTGACTACTCATAATATCAGATCCTACATTTGATTATAATTTTGCTCTGTAAGTGGTTGTGAGAAACTGGTTTAGTAATTCAGTAACTAAACTGTGGGAAGCTGTGCACATTCCTTCAGCAACTTCATTTTGTGGGGACTAAAATGTTCCTCAAACATTTAGCTACTTTTGTTGTTAAATAACCTCTCTCTTTGTCACTAGCAGGAACAGGACTTTGAATGTTGAATTGAATTTTAAAGCAAAAATCGAGGTGGAACATCGCTTTAATTTTCAACTATGTTACTGGGGGAGGAACCTGATACAAGGTTTCTCCAAGTCCAAAAGCCCATGAGGTTGCCCATGTCTATTAAAGTGATTTACCACCCACGACCAAGGGAGGGCCCAGTCAGGACAGCCAGCAGTAGTCTCTGGCAGAGAGGTGGCTCTCTGGCTGCTGTTTAACGTGGGATACCCCTCCAGCAAGCTCGGATTGTTCAGCCCTTAAGGCTTATTTCTCATATGTGAATTCATGACACTTGTCTTTGCTCAGATGCTGTGGTGGTGTGGTTGCTGGTGGCACTGGGTGTTACTGGTCTCTTCCCACAGTGACAGCAGTCAGGGTTTGGTTGCAGGATGGTGGTTCCTCATCTAGATTTTGGGACAGTGGGATAAGAGGTCCACCAAAATATTCTGCTGCTTCTGCCCAGGCTGGTGAAATGGCTTTTCCTTGATCATGCCCTGCCTGTCCCCCTCAAAATAAAAGCCAGCCATGACAGCCTTGTCCAGACATCTTTCTCCTCCGCATAGAAATGTTGTCCCTCCTCATGTTCACAGCTGTGGGGACAGTTAATGGCAGTGGTGTGAAGGATGCTGCTGTCTCCGTGGGCTGGGGAAGGGGCAGGAGGGGCTCTGTTCTTCAGTAACCCTCAGTACCATATGCTGTGGGGGTGGGTTGAGAAGAGGAAGATGGGCTACATAGAAATGGAGAGAGAAAATAAATTCAGGGAGCCAGTGGGGGTCAGAAGAGTAGTAAGTCAAGAGGCATGAAAAGAAGGTGAAAAAGCTGATTTCATGTTTTCCATAGCATTAGGGACAATGCCCTTTGAGTGCTTTGCTGATCCCCTTTATCACAGGGGCTTGGCAAGAGAAAGCGCAAGTGGGGAGCGAGGCAGTGGAAGGATCTTTGCTCCATCCCAAAGGCGGTTTGTAATCTGATTCCTGAAATGGGTCCTCAAGCTGCAAGGAAGCTCTGTAGCTTTTCTTTTTTCTTTTTTTTTTTTTTTTTTTTTTTTTTTCCTTTAAATAGCTTAGCACCTTTTAAACCTGCCAGAGTGTGCTGGGAGCTGGGCCAAGACTCTACCATGGGCCCTGCCCTATGGTCCCCATTGTCATTAGATGTCATCTTCTGCCAAAGAGGTGTGAGAGTCATTCCACAGCTGTTCCCAGGGGTACTGGCCATCCAAGGGCTGCTTTGCTGAGGTTACTGGTACAAGGGAGTGGGGAGAAGGCAGGGTATGCTGCAGTGCAGTGGGTTGACCCAGAGTTTTGGGTCTCAGGTAGGACACAGTCCTGCTGGCACAGCCTCATTACTGAGGCCAGTTATCCATCCTGCTGTGCTCTGCTGTTTCCAGTTTCTAGCAGCTGGTCTTGTCCTGCATGCCATGGAGGTACCTGGGGTGTGAAAGCAGCCAGGAGGCAATGAGCTTTGCCTCAGAGGGCTGGGATGCTTCTTGCCTGTTTGCCCATCCTCCTCTTCAGCCCCCCAAGTCCAGGCATCAGTGTGCAACTGGTTGTGTGTGGGACACCCTCAAAACCAAAGCTTTGCTGCAGTGGAGAGGAATCCAGATGCAATCTTTGCCTCTTTTCACAAGACTGTAAGTCAGTAGCAGCTGGGAATTGGTATGTTCCTGTCTAATTAATTATTTTCCTGAAAATAAAAGGCGGTGTTTTCTGTTTGGTCTCTGTAATGAATCAATCATTTCTTTAGGTATGATGTGCAGACAGACATGGAGAAGCAGCCGCTGTCCCCAGCTCTGAGTTTATGCTGATGTCTGGCTGAGCAGCTTCCTTGTGGGATGGGAAGCAGCTGAGATCTCTGGTTTCACTATGGGGCTGTTCCTTTCCCAAGGGAGAGAGAAGACTCATCACCCCTCAGAAACATCACAAAAACTGCTGACCCTGAAAACATGGAGTAATCTGCAATTTCCAGACTGCCTCCCTTGTCCTTTCCTCCTGCAGCTGTTTCTGAAATAGTTGACATAAACACTGAGCACTTTTGAGCTCACAGAGCCTCAAGATCAGTGACTGCTGCAAAGGCAGAAACTTCCTCCTCCATGCTGCAGTATGGGAGCTGCAGTGTGTTGCTCCTGATGGGTTTCCTTTTCCCTTGATTGTTGCCCATGAACAGCACAGGGTGTGCTGTGGTTCAGCACCCCAAACAAACCCCTTGGTTGTGCCCTCCAGCCCTGTGTCTGGAGACTGAGAGGAGGTGCTGCATAACTTGGTGTTCTTGCCACATACCATGTGTTAGGAAGGTCCTCACTATCACTGGAGAAAGACAAAATCAGGTTTTGGAGTATTTTGGGTATTAACTTGACAGTTTTGGGTTAATAGTCAGACTCAATGATCTTAGGAGTCTTTTCCAACTAAAATGATTGGATGATTCTGTGACGAAGCTGATCAGCTTGAAGCACTCATGGTTGGATGTGGGCAAAATAGAATTCCTGTCTCTATCTGTATGAAGACCTGTTTAATATGTCTAGTTAACATGCTGGAGCAAAATAACTGTGAACAGAGATGTGCTTGTTAAGCACTCAATGCTGCCCACATACACAAATTTATATTTTTTTAAAATAAAGGGGTTTTTTGCAGGTTCCTCATCTAAATGTGCTGAATGTTTCTTCTCAGAAGAAAGAGTGGGCAGGGTTAGGCTGGCTTTGTTCCTCAGGGCCACCAGTGCCTTTCTAATGGCAGGTTTTCCTATTTGTGACAGAGAAGCCCTGGAGCACATGGGCCTGGGGTGCTGTGTGTCATCCTCATACCACTGTCTTACCTGTTCCTGCAAGGAAAACACTCAACTTCAAGCTGCCATCTCCTTCACAAGGGCCATTGCATCATTCAGCAATTTGGTTATTAGGATCTTGGGGCAGACAAGGTGTTACAGTTAAATGGGAAAAGCTTTGCTGCCCACCCATCCTTATTGCTGCAATCCTTCCTCTATGGCAATGCCTTCCTAACTTTTTGTGTGATTGTCACAAAAGCTGACAATAAACAGTTCCTGTTTGCGAGCAAAGACAATGCTGAGAACTGTAATGGCAGACTGAGGGAAGAGAGAAAGGGCAGCCCCATCCCTGGCACCATGAAGGAGTGGCAGCTGTAGGATTAGCTCTTTCTTGCATAAGTCAAGGGAAACTTTCCATAAACCACTGGCACCACTCCCCAGTATGGGTTCAGCCTCTACACTTCTGCATCATTTATTTCTTTTCCCCCAAGAGGTATGTTGCTTTGAAGTGTTTAAGTACATGTGAAACACCTGTGTGCTTGAACATGTCCCTGGTGCTGTTTGCAAGGTCTGCCTGCTCTGCTGGGGTAATCTGTGCCTCTCAGAGCATCTAGAGTGGGCACTTCAGAGTAGAGAGGCATCCACAGTGGGAGAGGAGCACACAGAAAGCACTCAGGCATGTCTGAAGATTGTGCCAGTTAGGAAAGGCAGTAGAGGAACTTTTCATTATTCTTCATGTTTGGAGTGACTGATGAGGAGGCACATGGCCAGTGCAGACTATCACCTTATGGAGGGTGAAACTGTGCATGTTTTGCTCCTGGGAATAGCCCAAAGGTAAAGATAAGCTAGTTCTTCACTCAGGTCAGTAGCTGAGGAGAGGCTAGGAGACTACCAGAGACTACCAGAGGCTACTTCTGCCTCCTTACCACTGCAGGTGAATGGGACCTTGAGTCCCGCTCACTCCCTCTCTGAGCTGGGGTCCTCCAGCAAACCTTTTAAGGAAGAAGCAGAAAGAGAGTGCTGGGCCCCTGTTGGCCAGCAGAGAGTAGGGTGTGAGTGGAAGAGAGGAGGAGACCTCCAAGGCTGAGAGCACTCTGAATTTCAGAACTTTTAAAAGTTGTTCATCACCCCAGAGCAACCAGTTGATTGCTCTCTCTGAAGAAATTTGGTTCACCTTCCGGGCAATCAAAAGGAAGCACAGAAGAGCAAATGGTTGACCTGGGGGCTTTGCTGCCTTGTCTATTCTTCTAACAGGCTCTATCTGAAAAGCACACGGGTTTGAGGGTTTGATGCTCAACAAAGAGCTGACTACAGTTATCTGCCATTTTAGCACTGTATTCATTCACATGCATAGAGAAATCCAGCTGTGTTGTTCATACTGGCATTTTCCACCAAGGGGATATGACACACATGGGAACATATCAATACTTCAGTTTTTTTATATCAGTAGTTTCAAATTTCTGTTTCAGCTAGCGTAGAGAGAGAGAGAGTCGAAGAAACTGATCAACAGGCAGGGAAAAAAAATGTATAAAATCCTGCTTTGCAGTTTGTCTGATCAAGGAAGTACATAGTGTATAAACCTTGTTTCTCATCAGGCTGATTCATGTTTGCGTAACTGATTCTTCTGTACCTCCCACTGCTATTTCCCTCCAAATCACATCTGTCCTAAGCCAGTATAAGGATGGTCATAACAAAGATTTTTGTTTGTAGCAAGAGAAGAGATGTGTACACTGCCTATGCTAGCAACTCTGAACAACTGGAGAACATCTTTATAAATGTATTTATAAAGATAAAATCATCTCTAAACTCTCCATTCATTGCACTATTGCTAAACATAAGAAGCTAAGACAATTGAAATCTGCCAGCATGGGAAAGCGGGATACCTTATGCTGCCACAGTGACCTGCACATGGATGGTGCTGCACTCGCCAGGACCATGGTACAGACCCTTGGCTTTGTGAGTGACTCCCCTGACTGCAAACTGGCACCCTGAGCTCCTTCTCAGCCTGCAGTCAAAAGAGGCTTCTCACATGGGATATGAGTCTCTAGCAGGGAGTGACTGTGCAACTAAGTACTCAAAAGCAAAACAGCTTGAATCCCTCCACTGCTTACACCCCAAAGCACCTCATCCACTATCTAACATGTTTGGATGGATGTATTTCCTCCCAATATCTTGATCGTGGGAAAAGATGCTGCACAGGCTTTGGGTGAAGAGTCAGCAAAAGCTGGAAGGTCATGGGGAATAAGAGTGCTTCAGGGTGGGCCCCTATGGATGTTTCCATTGGCTTGGCTCAGTGCCATGACCTTCAGACTCAGTGGTTTGGATTCACATTGGACTCAGAGCTGGACCAGCCTGTCCAGCAGTTCAGGAACTCACAAGCTGCGTGTCTCATATCAAGCCCCCTGCACTGACTCCAACTGTGGCCTGAGCTTTCAAGAAGAAAGAGGTTCAGACAGGGGACCTGGTGTTTGGTTTTGCATTGCACTGCCAGACAAGAATATCCTGTTGTTATGTGGAATCACTGAAAATTTTAATAGCATCCCTAAAACCTCCCTCCCCTCCCAAAGCATTTTTCTGGCTCTTAGCATGTTAGGAAGTAGCTACTGACTCCCACAGCAGAACTTGCAGGATTGAGTGGTCTTGGCAGAGTAGTTGCAAAGGGTGTTTAATAAAAGGGCTGAATTTTACAGTTAGGGTTTTCCCTATATCTTGAAGTGAGATTTGGTCTTTGGATGTTAAGTGTTGGGCCAATGAACACAGAAAATGCAAACTGGCTCCCTGCGTCCCTCTGGCTGCAAGCAGGCAGGCACTTTTCTCCTGCCCTTGGACACTTGGGGCAGATTCCCTGCAGTCCTTACTAAGGAGGCATGATTTGCAGCAGTGCTGGGTGCCTGCAGGTGCTGCCCTCCGCAGGGGCAGTCCTGGTGGCTCAGTACTGCTGGGAATCAGGTGAGGGGTCCCAGCAAGGGCAGGGGCAGGGGGAGCGGGGCAGGGGGGAAAGAGGAGTAGCGGTGCTTGCTGATGCTCAAACATGGGTCTTCCAATGGAGGGACCTGCTGCAGGGCGAGGGCTCTCGGGCCCCACAAGTCAAACTGCACAGAGTCACAGTTAGTCATCATCATCGTCATCATCATCATCATCATCGTCGTCATCATCATCATCGTCATCATCGTCATCATCATCGTCATCGTCGTCATCTTCATCATCGTCATCGTCTTCGGTGTTTATCTTCCCAGAAAGTACATCCTCTATCCAGTCCTCCAGCTCCTCGGCTGTGGGCAGGTCGTCATCATCTCTGATGTCCATCCAGACGCTGTCAGCCTGTGGGGACAGGTGAGGAGGGCTTAGCTGCCCTCAGAGACACAGGGAAGAGGGGTACATGGCTGTTGGGGGTGAGTGTTGGAGCACAAGTGGGATGCAGGGCATTGGCTCCCTCTTTCTACAGCCCCTGGGCCGGCTCAGCCAGAGCGTCTCTCTGCCTGTGCGTTGGGATCCCCGCTTCCCCCTGGGGTGCTGCTGTGTCTGACCAGGGGCAGTGGCACTGGTCAGCAGGTGTACAGGAGTGTGTGGTGCTGTGTGCCCTGATGTGTGCCTGCTCCTATACCTGTGAGCAGCTGTGTTGCCCACCTGGTGCATTCCTCACTCTATCTGGACAGTTCTGTAGACTCCAAGTCTACATAAAGAGATATCAAAGAGACCTCTGCCAGCACCCCAGTTTGCAGGACATCACAGTGTTTCCCTCCTTCCATCCAGAGCCCTTCTGGGACCTCTTCCTTGGAGCTTTCACAACCCCCTGTCAGCACCCATTCTCCCCAACCTCTTTTACAATCACCTTTGCCTCAGGACCTTGCTCTGGACTCTCCGTGTGTGACAATGGCTCCTGCCCTTGAAAGATCCTTCCCTGAGATCATCTCAGCCATGCTCCCATGACACACCACGCATCTCAGCTGAACAGTGCTGAGAAACACCAATGCCCTGGACTGCAGGTGCCCCTGCTTTTTCCCTCTGTCTGTCAGCATTACATCCGTAAACGAAAGGGGATGGGAGAATTCAGTAAGAAGACAACGACAAATTTTTGACTGTTACCCAGGGACAGCAAACTTATTTGGTCTCTGAGGTCTAGAAATGAAAGTTTTCCTCTGCTTTGCTATAGGTTCCTTGGGTAAATGCCTGGATAAGCTCCTTTCCATTCACTGTCTCCCCTCCATAAAACAGGATCAGTCTCCTACTTTGCTGAGGTGCTGTGAGGTTATCTCATTCAGCATTTGATATTGCAGAAGTATCTTCACATATCAGAAGATAACTATCAGCTTTTGCAAATGCATCCAACTTCTTCCCCTGTCTGTGGTACTTAATTCTCTTTGATCTATGGCTTGCTAAAAAGCCAGACCAATTTCTGCTCAAGGAAAGCTGTGTCTCCCATACAATATTTTCCTCCTAAATCACCAAAACTGTAATAAAAAAGAACCCTGGAGAGGCACACAGCTCTTGCTTCACTCAAATGCTCATGTCCCTAACTTCAGGACTATTCATGTGGCAAAAAAGTGACACTTTTAGATAATGGGAAGACGAGTGGCCCCATTTCACCTTGAGAAGGTGCTGTGCAAATAAAGCAATGATATTTTGCAGGGCATCGTGGCCCTAGTCCTGAGCCACAGTCACCACAATGTGATGAGCCAGCTGGGGCTGCTGGGAGCTCTGTTGTTTGCATTGGCAGGTTTTTACCGAAGTGATGGGGTCACGAGGGTTATGTCCACTGAAGCCAACAGCAGTGTTTATTTTCACTCTGTTGTGTAAGTCCCACTTTGTACCTGTGTAACTTGGCTGAATGCAGTGATGTAACGCTGAAATAACAAAATGAGCTCAATGTTTGTTTTAGATATCACCTGCCAACCTAGAACTTTCTTAAAGAATCTCTCGAGAAATAAAAAAAGGACTTAAGAGGAATGAAATAAAACCTGCAAATACTGTAATCAACCACCTGAAACATTTACTATATCAAAGCCAGATAATGCATGAGTTTTTACAGGTCTCTGAGTGACTGCTGAATAATAAGGCATATGTTGTTGCCTAATTCTGCTTTCTATATGTTTCTCATGCTGCTGACAATCCTACTTCCATGAACTTCCATTGATTGCTGTGTAATGTAGCTTTGATATGACTTAAACATGACGAGTCCCAGTAAATATAATGAAGGGAGATACTGTATTAAGGGTTAGTATTATGGGCATAAGACTGGAAGACTTGGGCTTCCTTTCTGGCTTGTACATTCATTTCTCTCATGATCTTAGGGGACAGGTGATATTTTGGCCCTCTTTCCTTTTGTTTCCCCTTTAACAATTCTGCTAAGAAGCATTAACTCACTGGGTCTTCACTCTCTAGGTGTCTGCCCCGTGGTCTGGTGGAGTACTGCTCTATTACAGGCAAAAATCTCACATGTAGCCAGGGCTGAAACTAGTCAATGACTTCCAAGTCAGCCTCTCAACCCCCTCAGGGTGATGAGCAGGATCCAGGGGTTCTGCTTTCTTCACATCATTGCTTTGCCTTCCCCACCACATCTCCCATGTTACAGCCTTGAAGCATAACTGAGGCACAACCATCCAGTACTGTCCCTCTTTATCTAGGGTGATACAGGAGAGAGAATGTGGAAGCTGGAGGCAAGGTCAGTGTTGAGCCAAACCAGCACCCAGCCACACATGCTTGTCCCAGTTTTCAGTCCCTCACTGCTCTCTTCTGATTAAACTTCAAGTTCACTTATGACTCAAATTTCAAACATGAAGTCAAGCACCAATTTACAAACACTTCTGCGATGGAGAGATTTCTGTTTCCAGAGACACTTACATACCCACACAGGCTCATTTTAAAGAGATTAAAACAAACACCCAGCAGTTAAACATTAAAAATAAATGAAGATAATAGGTGAGCCAGGCAGGAGCATGCTGCATTGTGGGCTGTATGATCATCTGGACTGTTATTGTCCAGAGTGCAGTACATTGCACTCAGCAGCACTTCTGAGATCTCTACTGATGAGAGTCAGACGGGTCCCTCTCCCACCTGCCTTAAAAGCTCACAGTGTGTGGGCAACATGGGATCAGTCCCATGGCTTCCTGGCTTGAAGGCAACCACAAAAACACAAAAACAGTAGCTGCTAGAAAGTTGTCCCAATAGTGCAGCTGTGGGTACTGTGGGTATTATTACTCCCTCAGCTGTGCCAAAGTAGCACCTGTCTCTGCAGGTCTCCCTCTGCAGCTGCTGCCTGTGGGATGGTGTGGAAACCTTCACTGCCACCAGGTGTGGGGCAGGCAGGTATCCTCTTCCCACTCAAATCCCTCCTACCTGCACAGAAGTGGCTGAAGGGGAGAAGGGCCTGGATGAATCCCAGTGCACCCTCCTTACCACAGCAGGATCCCTTGATTACCATTTTATGCTGTACTTCTGTTAAATGTGTGTATTTATTTAGCTTTTTTCAAGCTGTGCACTTTCTCCCTGTCATCTGTTGGGGACAATCTTTCCCTCCTACACTCAAGCTGTGCCCTTTAGCTTCGGTAGAAAAAAAACAACCTCTTTTTTCTCCTCTTCTCCTCCCCTAAGCATGGCTTTCTTCTCCCCCTACACACACTTCTACACAAAGCCGCCCAAGCTGTCAGAGCAGAGAACAGACAAAGGTGTGTGCTGTGAGTCGGGATGGGAATGCAAGATCTTAAAACCAAAACTGGGCAAAGCCCTGAATCCTAGGCCACAGAGGCTGGTGCTGTCCTCAGCAGAAGTGGTTTGTGTGTGATTTGGCAGCAGAAACCCACTCAGACTAAAGCCCTCAAGCCCAGCCTTGGAGGTGTTAGAAACCCTCTGGCAGGTGTTACAAACCCCTAGTGAATTGTTTTTTCCCAAGTAAAAAGCCTGCACTTAACAGTGGAAATCCCACTGTTTCCAGTGTACCTCAGGATCCAACCTTTCCAGCACCCTAATTTTGGGATCAGTGAATTTTCTGGACACATGCTACTCACGTCCGTGACGTTTACTATCCCAATCTGTGGTTTGAATAGGTCAATCTTGAAGGTCTTCTCCCAGTAAGTGATGAGCTGCAGGAGTGAAACACAAGGCTCAGACACGGATGTTTGCAAGGCCCCGTTGCATCAGTTCAGTCAGCTGGGCTGTGGAGTGAGGAATGTGCATCCATGTGTGCACGGTACAGAGGAGAGGCTGAACGCAAGCCTGGGCTGCCACATTTGGCAGAGGACAGTGCCAGTTCCAGGGGTGTTCTCAAGACAATGCCTTCTTGGGAGGCAGACCCAGACAAGCAGCTTTCAAGGGGATGGCCTGTGGTCCAGTTTCCCATCCTTCCCTGTCCCAGATTCCCTGAGGTAGTTCCTGCAGTCGTGTGTGCACATGCACACCCCCACACACCCCCTCATGCCCACCCCATCCATGAATTAAACCAAGAAAGGCAAAGAACCTCTGCCACTCACCAGAGGAAAGTCATCAGGGTCAATCCAGACAATGCTCAGGTCGGGATTATCAGTGTTGTCCCTGGCAACCTGCTTCAGGATTTCCAGGAACTCAAAACCATCTGAAATGATATATGAACCACTGCAACTCTCCTGCAAATGTACAGGCACTTTTTTGCTTGTGGGGTTTCCAGCTTCCCTGGCTCCCCTATGCACACAGGAGTTGTTTATAGTTCTCATTAAAATGCTGTCTCCCAGTGCTTTCTTTTGATAATAAGGCTTTTAATTTCAAGCATCCTCCTCGGGTACTGAAATTAGTTACACATGAATTAAGCCCCATAATCCTTCCGTGGAGTGGAACAATGTCACTATTTTCTTGTGGTGAGGGAGGAACTGAGCCCCCAAGAGGCCAAAGCTTTCCGATTTGCTGATGGCTCTGAGAAGCATCGATGCCACTGCTTTTCAGGAGTTGGTGGCTTCAGATTTCGCACATGCCCACACCCAGCCCTCAGCACTCTCCTAGAGCAACACAGCAAGATGGATGCAGAGCTAGGGAGCGAATCCTGGTACTGGGGTGGAGGTAATGACTTTTTTTCCCCCCAGGCAATCATTCATTTCTATCCAAAATTGCAGTCCTGGCTAGCATACCTGCTAGCATAAACACCCAGAAGCATCCTGGCTCCCACCCCAGTAGGCTGGGGCTCGCCATCCTGTCGGAGCCAGGGTGCTGGGCTCCACAGTCAAAGCACATGAAAATATACATTCTTGAAGGATGGAGAGTCACACAAGGAAGGAAATGGCCTCCTACCTGGGTCATCTTCTTCAGCAAAGGCTACGATGTGGATACCCTCCATGTCATCCTCCTGGAAACAACACAACTATTACTGATGGGCCAGGGAGGGAGGACAGAGGTTGCTGGAGATGAGTAGTAGTGGGATGCCTTTAAAAAGAACAATTATCAAGGGAGGCTTGACTAGAGATACACTGGGAAACCAGGAATGGGAGCTGAGGTGAGGGTGACTTATGAAGGTATTTAGTGCTGAAGGGGGTAGCGTGGGTAGCATTGCTGAAACTCTTTAGATAAAAATGAGGTGGGAAGGGAGCTTCTGACGATGTGAGGCAAAAGCTTCTCTGCAGAAGAAGTCAAGGGCTCTCTAGCATGAGAAGAGAGGCTCCCCCTTCATGCCTGAGGCCACCTACCCTCATAAATTTTCAGCTCCCAGGGGATGGTTTGCAGGGAAGCAAATATCTGCCACCATGCTCAACCCCAAAACATGCTCCTTTGGGACCAGTAAAGGAGGTTTTCTCACAATATGAGAGGCAGAGTGCCTCATTTGGGCTTCTTTCTGGAGGTGAAGGGTCTCCACTTTAGGTAAGGGTCTCTATGAGCAATGAGGGAAATTGAGTGGGGGGCTAATTCCAGGGCTCTAATGAGTGGAGAACAGAAATTACAGCTTGGTGGATTACTTTTCTCCATGAAACACATGAGTAATGATATTGGCAAAGGCCAATGGATCTGCTGGCCAGTTCATCATCTGCCTGCTATGAATGTCATCTCTGAATTATCCCATGGATCGGTTTCGCCTTCCTCACCCGCTGTTGGTCCCAGTTTCCATTTCAATTGGTTTTAATGCAAGAAAAAATTCCCATCTAAATGCTAATTTCTTTTCCCTTCTGAGCTCAGAGGTGACAAAGCCACCATCAAATACTGAAAGGGAAAAAAAACCCTGAAAGATTAAGTGGAAAGCATTATCTTTAAAAACAATAGCGGGTGCTCAGCCTTTGTGGACTTCTTCAGGGAATACCTTTTCACCGGGACATTCTAGGCAGATTTACTTGGGATTCAGACCACTTACAGTTGGCAAAATTTACACTGTTGCTTTTTCTTTGTATTTGCCAGCAGCATTGTCAGACAGCAAAATAAAAAGCATATATCTATATGTCATATATAATTAAATGTATATACCCATATAATGCAGCTCTATTCTGGCCTACAAGGCAGCAAACAAAACAGGACTAACTCCAGTGAAGGTAGTGAGGATTGCAACTTGTGAACTTGCAGTGAGATCAGAATCTAGCCCCCTGCCTTCTCTAGTTATGAGCCCACTGCTTGTAGCAGAGGCAAGCTATGTATTCCCAAGCTGCTGGTTGAGCAAGCATTCCATTCCCACTGGGAATTCACAATTTTGGTGACGCTGAATTCCATATTTTAGAATACGGTAAGAATGAAAGTGAAACCACTGCATGTGAAATCTGGGTCTCACTGAAGCTCCGTTAAAAACCTTGGAGGGGCTTTGGTGGATCTTGGAAGCTGTATTCTATACAGAATCTGTATTTCAAAACAAAATGAAAAGCTATTGTGCCTAAGTGACTCATAACTCCTGGTTCAGTTTTATTACCTCTTGCTTTGCTGTATTAAAGACTCCCAAGGTTTTTGCCACTTTGGAGTCCTGTGGCGTTTCATGTTACACAGTCAAGAAGGGGACGTCTGAATGCTGTTATAAGTGTGTCAAGCCTTTAGGAAGAATGACTGCATCTTCCTTAGTGTCTGTAAAGCACCTGTCCAGCTTTGTTTTTCAGCATTCATCTGGAACTTGAGAGCCCCTGACTAGTTTTTAACACCATATTCACTCACAGTGAAGGGATAATTTGTTATACACAATTTTTCTTTCATTTCCAACCTTCTCTTCCCTACCCCTGCACACCACGAGAGTCCTCTGTGTGTGATCGGAGCCAAAATGCAGGTTAGTTCTTCACAGTTGCTGATTTGCATCTTGCTTGCACGGTGAGAAGTGCAGTTAAATGCACAATCTGCTTTGAAATCTGTATGATTAACTGTACTGCCTGCCTTCACTTCCATTTTGAATTGTACAACTGCTCTGGTACTTTTACAAGGACATGTAGTGACAGGATGGGGGAGAGTGGCTTTAAACTGAAAGAGGGTAGATTTAGACTGGATGTTAGGAAGCAATTATTTACTTGGAGGATAGTGAGGCACTAGGACAGGTTGTCCAGAGAAGTTGTGGATGCCCCAGTCCCTGGAAGTGTGCAGGGTCAGGTCGGATGGGGCTTTGAGCAACCAGGTCTAGTGCAAGGTGTGCCTACCTCAGCAGCGGGTTGGAACCAGATGATCTTTAAGGTCCCTTTGAACCCAAAGCAGTCTATGATTCTGTGAGCTTCTGTGAGCCATCTGCACAATCTCCATAGCTCACCCAGCAGAAATCATGCCACCAGGAACACTGATGCCCCTTAGCTGAGATGGAGCATCCTTGTGCAGGATCACTACACAGGCCCCACACCTGCCTGGCACACTGCTTAGCTTTCCCTCTCCGTTCTGTGAAGCAAGCAGGAGCCAGCCCAGCTCTCCATCACTGCTCTGCGAAGCCTTTGAGCACCCTGTTTGAACTGAGGCACTAGGCATCGCAGCCAAGGCTTTCCCTTTTTCCCAGAAGAGAGAGAGTAGCTTTGCAAGGAAGGAAAAGTAATGTGTTGCCCAGCCAGAGGCTAGAGCTCTCGAGCAGCAGTTTCTTGTTGGAAGCTGGCAGGGGACACAATGGTTTCCACCACAAGTGCTTACCCATGTCTCAAACATGTCCTCTGGCCGCAGCTTCCTCAAGGTGGCCCTGAAAAGAAGACAGAAACACTCTTTGAGGACATATCCAGCACTGCCACACATGACACTGTCATCATCACACGAAAGGTCACCATGCCATGTTTGTCTGGTGGCTGAAGTTAGCCACCACATTTTGAATGCAAGAATAGGGGCGCTGTAGGTCAGTTTATGCCTTTATGGTGATAAAACCTTGCCCATGGCCCCACTGGAGTCACTGCAGCCACCATTTCTGCTTGGGAAGATGAGACGCCTCTCTGTGCTGGGATGAGCTGATGAATTAGTCCCGTACATGGCAGACTGTTCTGTCTGTGCTGAGAGCATGAGACAATATTCACTTTTGTTTTGGAGTCCCTGGGACATTCCTAATGGGCTCTGTCCCCTCTTTCTCCTGGTTTCTCCCCAGCGTAATTTCAGAACAGAAATCCTTCCCACTTCTGCTTAAGCAAAGAAGACAGGATAAACTCTGGGAAGAAAATTTGGAACTTAACAACCACTGACAAGAAAATTTAAACCCTAAGATTGGTCAAAGCATTTTTTTTGGAGAAGTAGTTCATAAAGGAAAAAAGATCCATTGCAAATATTTTCAGATGCCTCTGTAGCAGGAAGCCTGTCAGAGAGCCTGGCAAGCTGAGAGTTGATTTGGGTGTTAGAGGGGCACCCAAGGAACACAAAGCCTTAGAAGACAAACACAAATCACCCTCTGCACATCTGCTTGCTGTGATATCAGGTGTTTGGGAGGATCCCTCAGCAGAGCAGGTCTCCCTGGATGACCTGCCCCAGGACCTGCTGCAGAGAGAAGTGTATGAGGTTTTAGAATAGATTTGTAGGAGTGGCAGCATGTTGCCAGAACCATATGGATTGAGATGTGTAACCTGTCACTTCAGTTTGCCTCATAAACAGAACAATGGAAACAAGGGAATATTTTTTAGAGGTTTCTAAAGGACCTGAGGAGCCACAGAACTGAGTTCCAGTTAGATCAGAGGAGAGGAGTCTCCTGTGGATTAATAACATTGAAGGATTGAAATGAATGGTCAATTTTCATGACAGAGGAAATTAAGCAATTAAGATTCATAGTATATTCTTTGGCATGATCATATGCATAACATCTCCTCACATAATCTGAAAAACATGGGAAATAGGAATATGGCAGCATTTGCTTATCATATCCAATTCTTTGGCAACCAACAAAGGCCTGACTGTGAGTTGATACAGAGGATCTCCTGAGACTTGAGTGTCTGCAGATAGACACGCTTGCAGAAAACCAGCCCTGATTGTACAGGTGCAGCAATTGGTTCTAAATTAGTTGTAATTAATTATTGCCCCTCAGGAAAGGGGCCCAGGTGTCACAAATTGAGAAAGAATCAGCTCCAAAGGAAAAAGACCAAAAGAAGGTCACAAACAGTTGGGAAATGGCCAAGGAGTAAAGCACACCATGATGGCAGTGGACAGCTACACTGTGAGCCTCCACAGTGAAGTTTTGTGTAGTTCTAGTCATCCCATCCCAGAAATGATATGGACAACTGAAAAAGGCAGTTGGAAACAGGGGAGTGGTGAGTGAAGGTATGGAATTACCTCTGTTTAAAGAAGATTAAATAGATAAGAATTCTTTATCTTGTGAAGGAGGTGACTGAAGAGGGTTTTGGCAGATATTTTAAAAAAATTGGGTATGGTAAAGAAAATGTGAATAGCTTAGAACATGACCAAGGTTCTAATAACATCAAGGCTGCAGATTTGATCCCTGCACAGGCCATTCACTTAAGACTTGGACTTGGTGGTCAGAATATTCCGTGATTTTCTCCCTACAGATTACGTTAAGTATTAATCATTGTTCCTCTTAAGACAAGAGTTAGTAGGTGCCCAGAGAAATTATTAGGTAGCAGGTATAAACTGAACAAATAAGAATAGTCTTTAGATACAATGCATATTTTAGCTGCTGAAATCATTAAAATTTGGTACATTCAACATCAAAACAGAAATAAGGTAAAAACAGCTATAGAAATTGAAGAAATAGCCACTAAACACAAGATCAGGGATACAATTTTTGAACCAGCAAGTCCTTTCATTGTTGATGGTCCAAAACTAGAGATTAAATCCGATGAATGCATATTATATATTTAGGAGTACTTGTACTTTGCTTTTAAGACACTTTCCCTAACTGCTCTCTGGGGAAAACTTCTGGGGAAAGGAAACTCGGTGGGAAGCATCTGGCCACACCCACATGTAGTGATTGCTGTGTTGACTCTGGATACTTTCCCATGTTGGAGGAGTGAGGCAAGTGGGGTTTAGGTAGGTAAGGGGAGCTGAATTCAGTCCCCGTGTCACTACACCACAATGGCAGAGAAGCGGGGGTCCAGCCCCAGCATTTTGCACGTGAAAGAGGCATCAACCCAGGGGGGACTGCACCATGTAATTTGTATTTGTGCAACTGAGAGTGAAATCCGGGCTGAGACCTTGGAGGGGCAGTGACCACCATGGCCAGATGGACACCCCCCTGTGCAGCCTTGGGTAAGTCACCTCACGGTACTGAGCACCGGCTTCCTGACCTTTTGTGGAGAGGATGAACTTTCCCACCACAGCCTGCAGCTGCACAGGGAGGCCTCAGCTGGGAGGCTGTGCATGAGCTCCTCCTGGGCACCTGCTTCAGCTCCTGTCTTGAGGTTGTAATGGAAGCTCAGCAAATCCCAGTTTCTGTGCAGGGCTGGAGAAGATGGTAGTGAATCCTGCCTGGGCACAGTAGTGGGAAAGCTGGTTTTGGAAGGGCTGTTTAAGGCATGCCAAAGAGTCTGGGTACAGCTGACCAGTGGTAGCTTTTCCCAGTGATGTGATGGGGCTCCTTCAGTGGGATGGAGAGATCACAGTGGGTCTTTGCATGTCTGAGGAAGGATAGTCCTTGTCTATGAAGAGAGAAAGTCTGCTGTGTGACGGGGATGAGCCACTGGTCCTCTATACCTTCGGAAATATCCTGCTGAGCTGTCTGTGGGGAAACATCACATGGCAGCTGTTGAGGTTGCTTCATTTTAATCTACTGATCATCTCCATGTCGGACTAATTCCAGCCTGTGGCTTTAGTCCTTTACTGGCGGCAAGGCAGGATGAAACACTTCTGCTCTGAGAAGCTCAGTATGAACTACTGGGAACATATTGCTGTCACTCCATGCTTCTTCCCCTGCTATGGCAGCACCTGGCCATGTTTGGGATTTCAGACATATGGTTTTATGGACTCATTTTAATTATTTTCTGAGCTTTGGCACTTGCAAAATACAAGTGATTCTACCAAGCACCACAAAACATCTTGAAATATCTAAGACTTGGGGGAATTCCACTGCAATTTTGTGCTGGTGAAGAGTTTGCCTTATTAGGATAGCATTTAGATGGCTGTGTTTAATCAGCCTTCTTATGCTGCTGCTTGACAGAAAGAGCTTGGGGAGAAGGAAATGGGAAGTACTAAGGCCAAGAAGCCTAGGAGGTCAGCAAAGTGAATTGTGGGTACATGGAAGATAGAGGAGCCCTTCATATTTCAGAAAAAGCAGAGAACTGTTTCTGGTGAGTCTCAGATTCAGGAAATAATCTCCTGTCTGTGTAAATACAGACCCCCAGCTGAGCCTGATTTGACATCCCCCCCTCTATATAGTTGGCCCTGTTTTACTCAAACTCGTCTGGTCCCTTGATTGTCTGCTGAGAAATGCAGTTGTAGGAGCAGCAGGAAGCCTGGAAGTGTCACTCTCCTGAGAAGTATTTCTAAGGGTATAAAAATACAGCACCTCTGGGTAGTTGTGCCCCTATACTTAACCCTGTGCTTTTACTGGATCAGCCTCTCTGACGACTTCCAGACTATTTTTGTAGCTGAGTCCCTAAACAACTGTGCAAAAAACCTGACTGCAAAAAGCACAAGCATCCACAGCTCCTGCTGAGCTGATCAAACACTATAGGTGCTCAGCTGTGGCTTCCTCTCTGTGCCTATGGTCAGCAAAAGCCTCTTAGTCCACTGTGGTTCCTCTGAGCTTGGTCTGAGCTCGTAGACTGCCTCCAGACATAGCTGACTTCAGGAGAGGGATACAACCATTAGTAAAGCTGCTTTTGGGAAGGAGGGGATTGAACAGGATTTGGATTTGGCTTGAGAGGCCTTAGAGAGGGTCACCTTCTGTGCAGACCTAAGTTAAAAGCATGGGGAATTAGGGCAAGGATTTCACTCTCTGCTGCCTTCCAACCTCACTGCTTTTTGAGTGAGGACTACCCAGGTAGGAGGAAGAGCAGGAGGAGGGAAGCTGTGTTATCACAGCTCCACTGTGGTGAACTATGACAGCTGCACAGATACTTGCACCTCTGGGAGTAGGAAAAAACCAGCAGTTTCACAATTTCAAACCTGGGTCAGAAAATCATCAAAAGTGGTCATTGTCCTAATTTTTTTTTGAGAGCAATACCCTAGAGTGGCAAGGTCACAACGACAGACACCTTAACCCACTTCCCTTGTCCAGGCGCATCCTGTATGCTACGTACCTTCTGTGCTCTCTCACAAAATCAACCAGCTCCTCTTCTGAGTAAGGCTTATCAGGGATATGAACAGGCTCATCCATAAAGGGTTCATAGAAGTCCACTTCGTTCATCTTTAGGCCTAGCTTCTTAGCAACCTGTTGCAGTGCAGAAGTCACAGGTGAGAGAGCCTGATGTGCTTCTTTGCCTACCCAGAATCTTTGCTGGTGGCAGAGCTGAGATCAAGTTGCTTGCTCTCTCTCTCTCTCTCAGAGCATGCACTCCTAGTGGTGGCCCACAAAATAAAATGGATCTTTCCTTGTTTAAAAACCCACTGATGCCCCCTACACTACTGGTGCCAAACAGTGGGGCAGAACACAGCCACAGTCCAGGGCCTGCAGACATAGAAGGGCTGGGTTCCAAACCCACATCAGGACGTGCCTCCATGCTGCAGAAATGGCCTTTTATCTTGTGACAGGGCCAAAATATCAATGCAGACACCACAAAGTCCAGGGATGCTGAAAATGAGAAGCTGAAACCAGGCAATAAATCTGGGAACATCCTGAGCTCTCAGCAAACAGGTGATGGCATATGTGAACTATCATGAAGATGTGCGGATGCTTACCCCTTTGTCAAAGGTGGCAAAGAACTTGACGTAGGGCTGGAAGTGTTCAGCAGCTTCTTCAAATGCCTTGAAATCTGGAAGGAGAAAAGGGGAATGAAGAAGATATTTCACAGATAGCTGGCCGCACTCTGACCAGCATAGAAGGCATTGGGGAAGAACAAATACAAATTACTGAAAACTCCATCAGATGATTGCCCAGTGTTCTTCCATCCTTCTGGGGTTTACGAAGAAGGATGATTTCATGTTCAGCAACATGCTGTGCAGTCCCACAGTGTTCAGGAAAGCTGAATAGCCCAGCATGCCACATTTAACTGGGGCTGAAATCAGCAGCTCTGGGAAGCAGGTCCAGGGGTAGTTCAGCCTAGGAAATACATGGAGTTGCTCCAGCATTAAGGATTGCTGCCATTCCCTAAACAGTCACCAAGTGTGATTAGGCATGCTTCTCCCTCTGCAGGAGGATGAGGCAGGAACCAGGTAGGTTTTTACTGTAACTGGTACCAGGTCCTCCTGAACCTCAGGGTTCAGAAAAGATGCTCTCAGCCTGACAGAGGATTTTAAAACAGGCATTTCCCACCTTTCTTCCAAGCAGTTATTACTGACCAGTGTTAGGGTTACTGCCCTGCCCAAGCTGCCCTGCAGCCCAGTTTGAGATAGATGAAGGGAGAGGTGGGTGGGCTGTTGCCTCGTGCAGACCTGGGGATATGTGGCTTGTTTACATGGTTTGTTTATGTGGGAACATCTGTCTTTCAGCTAAATGCAGGGCATGCCAGGGTGGATTGCACACTGGCAGCACTGCCTGGATAGCAGGGAGAGCACTTGGGCCTGGCAGAGGAGACTGCAGGGCTTGACAGGGAAATTCTCATGTGAGGGTTTTTCTAGGCTTGTGGAAGTTGGGTTTGCCCAGAATGGTCCCTGAGTTGCACATGTTTCAGGGCATGGGACCAGCCTCTTCCCAGTCTTGGGGGTCAGCAAGGAGGAAGCGGTCAGTGCCTCTGCCAGGCTGCCCTGAAGGGCCCTACTTACTGCTGCTGTATGCTTCTCACAGTAGTATTTAATGCATGTCCCCCTTTCCCTTCCCCACCCCCTCCCTCCTTCCTTCTTTGATCCTTTGGGCTCACTGCTCACAAAAAGGGGCACTTATTCCTTTTAGTTGCTCTCTCAGTGTAACTGTAACCTCAGCTGATTTTTGGGGTGAGATAAGCTCACTTTACTGCAGGAGCCCCTGGATTATGGCCCTCTGCTCTTGCCAGCAGACATCTCACAGAAGGGTCACTGATGTTGGACTGGGCTCATGCATTACACCAGCAGAAACTTGCCTGCAAATGCACTCATCCTACAGCAATTTTCACTGTCACAGGCTGCCATATACCACAACACCCCTCAAGTTCATGCAGAACAACCAGTGCCTGGCCCTTAGAGCTCCCAAGTGGGCTCCAAGGCCCGCAAGGAGCACGTTTATCTTACGTTCTGAGTCTTCTCCCTTAAAGTAGCCGATGAGTTTGATTTCGTCATCGATCTGGTCAAAGGCCTGAAGCTCCAGCTTGCTGTTGATGACCTCCACAGGGTCTTCTAGCAACTGCCATGACAAATGCATGTGGTAACGCAGTGATTTGCAGCACCAACCTATGCCTGGCAGGGTGTGTCACAAGCAGCCTAAGCAGGGAGAAAGAGGTCACCCAATTTCTCTGCTGTTGGAAACCCTGCTTAGTGCTCTCTGCCTTAATATGAGGAGCTGAGAGAAGCAGGTCACCTTCAAAGGGAGATGTTAGTAGGTTCACTGTAGAGGTGGAAGCATTAAGAGGGAAGCTGATAGAGAACTGGGTAACCCAAATGAGTGCTGAGGGACCTACTGAGATGGGGGATAAGGAGTAGCAATTGCAGCTAGCTTTAAGGAGACATTTTTCAATGCAATGACCTCTTTTTAGTTGCTCTATGAGAATCCTACTTCTTGGATATTCTTTTTTTTGAAAATTGCTCTTTTTCAAAAAAAGTAAGAAAATGCGTGAAAGATTTTACAAATGGCAAAGGGTTTGCACGCAAGCTTGCTAACTGAGGTGTGTGAACAGCAGTCAGTTATATGGATTGTAGCTGACTTTGATTCAAATACTCTGTAAACAGGAAAGAGGGGAAGTTGTCTTTAAGATATGAAGGGTTTAGTGCCATATAAGGGTACTACCTTTCCTGGGAACTCATGGTCAGACAGGTATTGGGGAAGATGTCAAATGCCATCTCTTCTAGTGAATAGCAAACAGGCATGAAATTTCAAACAAAGACACACTTGTTTTTTGACAAACTAAGAACTTGCAAGATCTTCTCTGAGAGGTTTTTATCTAGCTCTGAGCTTATCTGTGCTTACATCCAAGAGAAATTCCACCAAGACATCTGCAGACAGTTCCCCATCAAATTCAACCAACCGCTCGTCCTTAAAGACATAGAGACTTCCCTCTTCAATCAAGCCTGAAAGAAGAAGAGAGGAAACAATAAGTGGTTAACATGTTGTTAGAAGCATGTTTAGTGCAGAGTGTCTTGCTTGTTATCCCAGCAATTCCTCCTGGGAAAATGAAATGGCCAATTTGCTGTGTTGGTCTAGAAACAACCTGAGTAATGCCCCAACTGATGTTTCATGACCCAGCAGACAGACTTCAGCTGGAACTGGTGCTAACTTCTTCCCAAATGTTGAACTTTTCATTCAGGTCACAGTTTGGTCTCAGCTGGAAAAATTCTGCACCACGAACTTGTTTTAGCTTGGCTGTCTCTCTTGAAGTAAATACTGGGCTCTAACTGACAGCCCAGATTTTAACAACATGTCGCTATATGGAAAGTGGATTTTGATCTGGGTTGTGCTCACTGTCCAGAGAAGGCTGAACTATATGAGCGTCACCAGTGACCTGAAAGTGAGCTTCAAACTGTCTGAGGCTTAGCTGGCCTTGGCAAAAGGGTTAGGAACCAATGATAGAGATACCACAGACTGCAGGGTGACAGATTTCAATGCTATATCACTGGACTGAGGACTGAGTGCCACAGAACATTGTTGGAGGCTCCACAATCAACATCACTGGCCTCCTGCAATGCAGAATGGCAGGGTACCACTGGCCAAGAGGTTGGTAGCTTGTTCATTCTTGGAGAGGCAGAAGTTCTTGTCTTTAGTTTAGCTCTCATTAGCACTCACAGCCTCTAATTTAGGAAAGAAAATTACAGTGCAGTATGCTTACACCTTAGCTTTAGTGGTATATTTGTGTACTGTTGTATTGATGTGACACAGTATTTCTGTATTTCTTTGTGGGCTAAAATATGAAGGGACTACCAGCCTCTGGAAGGCAGTTGTGTCCAGGGGTAGGCACCAGCCTTCCACCTTTAGAGCAGATTTCCTCTTTCACTCTGGGGTACAAGCCAGAATGATTGGCACCTGACTACCAAGCCATTGCAAGGCTGTGGCTGCTCCCAGTTGTTGACAGGGGTCACTGTATCATGGGGCTGATGACATTTGGGGGAGTAAGTGTTTTCCCCATATGTTCTGGTTCTACACTGCTGTGTTGGTCCTGTCTCTGTGTAGGAAGAGCCAGAAGTTACTCCATGGCACTCTACTATTTCTGCACAGAAAGCTGTGAACCATGTCATCATTACAGCACAAATTGCCTTTCTTTTTCACTTGGTTTGTTTTGGCAGACAGGCTCTCTTTCTGGAAGGGTCTTGGCTTGTCTCTCTCATCCTCACCCCCACCCCTGATCCTGCCCCTCTTGGGGTGGGCAGGTGGTCAGTGTGCAAATGCCACCATCATCCTCCCCATCCTAGTAACAAGGATTTGGCTGTCCTCTATGGGGCTGCCTGTTGGACATCGCTTCCACAGTCTCTCCAAGCTATTTCAGTGATGTCAGACTTGGGACTCACCTAACTTTTTGGCAAGCTTGGCATCCTTCTTGGAGTCCACCATCCCAAAGCCAATGCTCCTGGGCTCCAGGACCTGAGCTGCCATCTGTGGGAGGAAGCAGAGAGCCCAAAATTAGTAGTGTTAACACCACAGCGTGGCTAAAGGGCATCACGCCCCGCGAGCATGACATGACAGACACAAGTGACCCATATTCTGCTGTTGAACAGCACCAATGGGTGGGATATGTCACATGCTGGCTCTCCGGTGAGATAACCCAGAGGTCACAAGAGTTGGGTTTCTTCCCATTGTGTTGGAGCAGGGAGTTTGATGGCACTACTGTGTGCTGTTTGACACTGGCCTCAGGAGATGGCTCCTGAGTGAACTGGGGACACCAAAGCAGGGAGGATGGCTGGAAGGAAATCCTGTGCCACCAGCACAAAGCAAAACCTGTTTCCTCTGTTGTGCCTTGGTGGCCTCCTGCAAGAGAGTGTGACATGGGCACCATGGACATTTTAGCTCTGGAAGTGCATGGTGCCAGGCAGCAGTGAGTGCAGGACTCTGCAGCATCATGTTTTCTTCATGCATGTGATGGGGTGGCCAAAGCAGGCTGCTTTTCCCATTAAGTGCTTGAAGTCATGTCTCCTGCCCAGGCTTCAGTAAGCCCTCAGAACCTGGTCCCCTGTTTTTACTAAAGAAATGCATCTAAGCCCAGCCACGCTCATGTTCACCTTCTCGCAGTTTTGCAAAACCACTGAACCCTGTTCCAACCATCTTTGACGAGAGGGCCTCTTGAAGATATTGAGTTCCTGCCTGTTTTGTGAAAATAGATATGTGAGGAAAGGAAAGACGCCCAGGGTGAGACCCTGTGAATTTCAAATTGGCTCCTAGAGATACCGTGACCCTGGTAAATGGATCCGCTTATGTACTGGATGACTGACAGCCCCACCACAAGCATACTAGAGACCCTACAAGGTAGTATTGATGCTTTGAGAATCACCAAGCAGCTGTAAGAGCCTCCTCCTCCTCCTCTCTCTCCCTTCCTGCTGCACAAATGCCTCTGATGCTGATGGTCTTCTTGCTGTTCCTCCGCCCAGCCCTGCCGGATGGCAGGGGATGATGGAGATGAGGGGTCAGGAGCCTCTGGGGTAGGAATGTCCCTATTAGGGCACAGCTGTCAGTGCTTGGCAGCAGGAGGCTGGAGGGGGGCAGAAGAAAGCCAGGGCCAGAGAGATGGTGGGTTGATTTATGAGGAAGCTCCCCCCCTGCCCCGGCTCATTTTGGCTCCCTCCCCCAGACTCAAAGCCAGTTTGAATGTCACCCAGAGACGCTGCCACCACAGCCACGTGGCCCTTTGGCTCCCCTGCTATAAATAGCTTCCGCCTTTGCCAGGCCTCTGTGAGAGTGAGAGGTGATTAGAACTATTGGGGAGCAAAAGTGGCGGGGCAGTCACCTCACCTGTGCCACGGCCAGCCAGCTCCCTGTCCCTGAAATTCTAGGGGATGGTGGCAGGCAGCCTGGTGATCAGGGCTCAGGGACCTTGCTTGAGCAAAAGGGAGATAGAGACTAGTTGTTTTCTCCCTTCCACCAATTACACATCCTCAGGCCTGTCCCAAAGCTCTCCAGAAGGAAAAAGACTCTACCAACCACCACAGCATTGCTGCAACTTTGATCCTCCTGCAGCCACCTGCCCTGTCTTTAGGGGCACATGCCAGCATGGGAGAGTAAAGGGGTGCCTGTGTTACAGGAAACAGGAGTGTCAATTCTCTTTCCTTGCTCTTTGCCAGTGCTTTGAAATGAAGGTAAGGCTGCGCATTCAGGGCTTGTGCTTAAAATGGACACTGCCTGAAAGGGGCAGAGCACTGGTTTGTCTTTGCACATCCATTGATTAGGCTGATGCTGTACTGGTCTAGTTTGGCATCCCATCTGGTGGCTCAGGCCACCTTAGAGCACCTGAGAGCAGCTGGAGCCCCATATTGGCAATGAGAGATGGACACCTCTCATGAGCTGTCTAGACATTTGCAAGTGAGTGGTGGTGAGAGATTTCCTGTTTCTATTATGGGGATCTGCCCTGTCTGGACAAAAGGATGGAGCCTGTAGGATTGTCAGCTTTCTGGGACATTGTCAGCACATCCCTGCTTGTTGGTGGTTGAGTACACCAGCATGAGGTTTCTGAGAATCACCACTTGAGACTCTGGCTGCTCTGTGACCAGAGGAAAACACAGCATGGCCAAGGGAGGAAGACTTGTTCAGTCATGTCCAGTCCATACTTAATTTAGTTGCTAACATTTTTTCAGCCATGTGCCAGACAAAGTCAGTAGTTCTTGACTCCTGCACAGGAGATGGTTAGGGTTTCTTGTGGGTGGTGAATGTCAGAAATATGCAGAAAAGCTGCAACACCTGCTACAGACAAGTGGTTGGATGTGAGCAGAGATGTGTGCAAGAGATGAGGCATTGATCAAGAGTCATGTATGTCACCATACAGCACACAAAAGGTAGCTCTTCAGAGGGGTGTGGGTGCAGCTCTGTAGCTGTGAGCATGGAAGCTTGCTGGAAAAGAGTAGAAGTGTCAAGAAAACATGGGTGATGTGATGAAAGCCTCTTTGTGTGAGACTCTGGCAGTGCTCAGTAGTCAAAAATGGTCTCAATAATGCTGGAGGTGTGCCTGTTTGTGTGGCAGGGCTTGTGTGACTGTGTCTAGCAAGACTGTCTTCTGGAGGTGTATATATGGTGGGCGTGAGTGTTTGAAGGTGTTCCTCTGAAGAGGCTCATGCCCAGAGATGTGCAACAGTTTGGGCATATGGGAGAGTGCTCATGTATGTGTGTGAGTGTACCTGAGGGGACAGAGCTGGGATCTCAGTGGGCAGCCTACCTCCCCTGAGGGGGCCTTCATTCCAGTGAGACAAGGAGGAGAACGGAACAGCCTGAGCTCCTCTCCAGAGCAGCGTCTCACAACAGGGAGGTCTTTGTGCAACATGACACTTTCGGGAGCCCTTCCCACTGTGGCAGAGCCTGGAGGCAGGAGACTTTGCAGGGTGTTTATGGTGGCTTTTGCAAATATAAGCTATGCGGGGCTGGGCATTGCTCCTGGCCTTGCTTTCCACTGCAGCAGTGAGTCTAACCTGTGCATAGGTGACAATACATTCCCACACATACATTTGAACCCCAAAAGGCAGCAAAATATGGAGTATGCCAGAGGCACAGCAGTTTGGCTAATTGCCCCCTACTCGTTACAGTATCAAGCATTTATATATCCCCTTACAGTATTTTCTGGTTCCATAATGCTGCTGGGATTTAAATGCAGATAATGTTTCTAATCTTGACAATCCTCTTGACTCAGGACCTTGGGACAAAGGCATCTGTAATCTAAGAGCACAGCCCCTCCTCCTCCTCCTCCTCCTGCCTTTAAATTCATATTGCTCAAAGTCTCAGCCAGCCAGAGCCCTTGCCTTTATGCCAGCCTCTATCTCTATAGTATGTAATTTAATTTCAACAGCTGCACAGAGACATGGTGGGTAGAAACTGCCCTGGAAGAACAGGACATAACAGATCATGCAGTCCCTGAGGTAGAGTGGGAGCTTTGGCCTGTCAGAGTTGGCTGACAGCATGAACTTAGCTTACAACTTAAGTTGTAAATTCATGTCACATTTTGCAGACTTATTCTCATGTACATGAAGTCTTTGCAATGCATACTTTCTACCCATAGGATCCCAAGCTGTGCCCTGTGCAGCACTGGGAAAAGGGTGTGTGAGCTCAGCACCATTCCTCCTTTCTCCCATATCCCTCAGGTAATAACCATACTTGAATTGGGTGAGCGTAAGGGCATGAATGGCTCTCTGGGATGTGTGAGAGATCCAGCCCAAAGTGAAGTTTGATTACTACCAAGTATGCAAAAGAACCCTCTCATCCTGGATGGTGTCAACAGTTACAGGCACTCAGAATAATGGATATGGAAAGGCACAGCTCCCTGCCCAACATCTCAGCTTCACACCCATTGTACCTATCTGAGCCTAGGTGTGATGCTGGGAAATTATGGGAGATTTAAGGAATCCCATAGGGTCATTCTGAAATCCTAGGTTATACAGCAGCAGAAATGTCATTGGGTGCCTCACCATTCTCTTATTCCAGCTGCAGGCAGCACTGATTGTGCCAAATCTTGCATTTGGTGTCAGTTTTGCTGCTAAATGGAAGACAAAATCCCTCAGAGAAGGTTAAAAATGGGGGTAGGAGAGGTGGCTGTCTCAGCACAGTCAATTTTCATCATGAAGTGACATTATAGCATTCTGGCCTGGATTTCCTTCTCGCTTCTCTAGCACCTGCCCAAAGCTCCCCTAGACAGTAACGCTCATCTTCCCCAGCTGCTCAGGCTGGGAGGAAGGGGACTAGGGGCATTTGGGTGTCTCTGAAAGCCATCATGAGTACACTTCTCTTATACATGAGGGGCTTTCTCTTTTGCTATTTAGCAGTGGAGGAAGAACAAAACTCCAGCAATGCAAGGAGAAGAGCAGCAGGAGATGATGAGGAAAAGTCCTTCAAGCAATCTACACTCCTCTGCTGCTTCTCTCCTAGTCTCTCAAATGCTGCAGTTGGTGCTGATGGTCAGAAGCTGGTTGATGAAATGATGATGATTTTATATCCTGAAATATTAGGTTTTTATTTTCAGAAACAGCAGGAGGAGATGGCAAGTTTTTAGTGTATTCCCCCAGAAGTTTTGAATCCTTACACAGGACTCCCACCTACACGCTATAGCTGGCTTCTCTCTTTGAGACATTGGCCAGTTTCTTGGAGTACAGAGGCCGTTATTTCTTTTTCCTAATGTTGTGCTGTCCCCACTAGCACCCCCTTGCATACCACACTAGGCTCTTCCATAAGAGCCTTCTATGTCTTAGGCTCTTCCATAATTCAGGCTTTTCTGAAGCTCTGTGGTGATCGAAGAGCAGGGCCAGAAGCCTGCTGAGCAGCTGTCACTAGAAAAGTCACTTTGCTGGCAGTATAGACTGAAACAGAGTATGTTGGTCCCACCTTACTACACTTTTCCACCACCTGAGCTGCTTGGAGAGGCTGAACCTCCCCTCCTAGGAATCACTGCTCCTTGGACTAAAAGGCAAGTCCCCAAATATGAAACATGCAAAGGTCACTCCCTCAGAGCTGGCTTTCACAGGTAATGCTTCAAAAATGCTGCCCTGGAGCTTTAATTGTTGCGCAGCCGCTCAGCAGGGTCAGACATACGGCAGCATGCTCTTTGGCTGCCTCCCTAAAGGTTTCAGATAGCTAGGGCTGTATTTTTATCTGCTCCTGGCATCCCTAATTTTAGCCAGCTGCGAGCCAAAGCACAGCCTCCCCGGCCATGAGCTAACCGAGGCTGGTGCCCGTGCCACCGAGCACTCATGGGTGCAGGGACCGCCTGCCACTGCTCCCAGCCGGTCCCTGCTGGCACTACATTGCAGAGGTTTTGACAACTCAGCTGCTCAACTTGCATGTTAAGGGCAGACAGGGACGTGTGTGTATGTTTGTGTGTGTCTCTGTGTGTGTGTGTGTGTGTGTGCTGCCTCAGGGGTCTGGGGCTGGGCAGGGGCAACCCCACTAAGCTGCCCTTTCCAAAACAGAGACTGATGGTGTTGTTTGGGGGCTGTCCTTGACAAAAGTGAGGCCATCACTTCCTGGTTCTCTTTCTGGCCTCAGAAAAGCTGCTTTGAAACTGAAGGCTGGATGTTGCAGAAAGCTGGGTGCTTTTAGTGGGTGCTGGAGGAGGAAGGTATGCTTGGTATTAATCCCATTCACCTACACATGCTCATGTCATTCCTATCCTTCTGGCTCTCAGGAATAAGCCAGATTCCTCCAGTTTCTGACCCAAGTGAGTGTAAGCCAGCACCTCTGAAATCCTAGAGAGTCCAGGATGCCGCAGGTGAGAGCTGGGAGGTCCCATCCTGCATCCATAAGAATGATCACCAAGGCAGGGCCCTGGGGGAACAGAGTGGTCCTTGAGACAAGAACTTTTTCCCAAGGAGTGAGCAGAGAGAAATAACTGAAGAAAGAGTTATATATACACAGCCCTCCTTGCACTGGGTTTGAGGTGTCAGAGGTCTGCTAGCTGGTGGCAGTGTCTCCTGCCAGGGCTGGACAGGGTTCCCAGAAAAAGAACATATCAAGTACAGCAGCTGGCCTTCACTGGAGCTGTGTCAGAGAGCATGCAGGAATGAGCACCATCAGCACTGCTCAGGAGGGAGTGCTGACCCTTCAGGGCAGGGGAGGAGCAACTGCCTGGGAATTGAGTTCTTGGTTGCTCCTCACTCTATTTCCTTGGGCAAGTTTTTTTCTCAGGTATGTAGGTAAATCCCAATGCGCAAAGGGAAAAAAAAAAAGAAAGGAGAACTTGGACCTTGCTAAGTAATTTCTTTCCTGGGCCATGGATTTTGTGCCTTGGTTGCCTGTTACTTAGGGACAGAGGCTGCAAAAGGACATCTTTGGTCATCAGACTCAGAATTGTGGCATTCAGTCTCTGTCACAAAGCAGTCAGCGTGCATTTAAAACTCATTGGACAGTTCTCCCCTTCCTCCTCTGGTGATTAGGGACTTTGTCGTTTCAGACTTGTTTTATTCATAGCCCATTTGTCCTTAGGCTTTGGCACTTAAACAGCTCTTCTCGCTCCTGGATGTTTAAAAAGAATTATTATATCCCGTTTCCATCCTTCCCACAAATGAAGCTCAGGCACGAAGGAAGGGCAGTCATGGGCTTTGATTAGTTTGGTTTTAGATGACAGGCACTGGCGGGCCAGGCTCTGGAGTAAGGTCAGGGTGGGCGAGCATGGCATGGCCACCCCTACCCAGTCTGCCTCCCAGAGCAGCAGCTGCCCCAGGCTGTGCTCAGCTCCTGAGAAATGTCAGGGTCCGGGGCAGCGAACTTGAAACAGTAACTACAAACACCACGCATGTCCACTGAGTAGATGAGTGTGAGCTCAAGCTCAAGCTAGCCTTTCTTGGGCCCCTCACTCAGGATGAGGCCAAGAAAAAAATTCTCCATCCTGAGACACTGGTTACCCAGGGAAAACGTGGATGCCTCATCCCTGGAAGTGTTTAAGGCCAGGCTGGAAGGGCCTTTGAGCAACCTGGTGTGATGACCCACCCTGAAGAGGAAGTCACACCTCACCTAGTGGAAGGTGTCCCTGCTCATGGCAGGAGGGTTGGAACTAGATAATCTCTGAAGTCCCTTCAAATCCAAGCCATTCTTAATTTGGATGAAGGGCATCTCATTATACAAAAGGGAGACCCTGCCTCCTGAGGACCAGCCCAGCACAAAGACACTGGGTACCCTTGCTGACACTTTTAGGGGAACCTGACTAGCATGGCAGGATGGTGAGACCAAAGAGGATGAACTCTTGCACATTTTTCTTCAATTGCATTTCTGAAGGGAAGAGTGACTTAGAAATTTCTGGGTCTCCATGCAGCTCAAGGTCTTGTATAGAGGTGGCCTCAAATTGCACCAGAGGAAGTTTAGATTGCATATTGGGGGAAAATCCTTTGTTTAAGGGGTGGTCAAACGCTGGGACAGCTGCTCTGTCCCAGGGAAGTGGTGTAGTCACCATCCCTGGAAGTATTTAAAAGACATGTTGATGTGGCACTCAGAGATATGGTTTAGTGTTGGGCTGTGCTGGGTTAATGGTTGGACTCAATGATCTTAGAGGTGTTTTCCAATCTAAATTATTCCATGATTCTATCACACCTACAGAGATTGTCTGCAACAGCTGGACTATGACAAGATCTCCACACTTCATGGCCAAGAAAAGCCACAAAACCTGAGCGGACTTGGCCTTGTATTCTGCCAGCAAAGCAAGCCCAAGCTCACAGGGATCTGCCATGTCTCCAGGAGACATTTGCATTCTTTAGATCCTGGGATAACAGCTGGTTTCTTCTCATGTCAGAAGAACTCATGTCAGTACAATCCTCTCCCCAATCATAATTCAGTAGATGAGAAAGCACAGCTTTCGAAGCACAGTGTAAAAGTGGGGTCTTAGGAGAGATGCTGCTCATGCAGCCAGTCCGAAGTCACTACTGGGAACTGACAGAGGGACTTCAAAGAAAGAAACATGGCAATAATAGGTAATTCAGCCTTGGAAATTATTTTTGCCACACTTATACAAAAAGATCAAGGCACACTGTTGTCCCTAGATGTCATGTGCCCATCTGTGAAACAGGGAGCTTTCTGTAACCGTTTTTGTGACTGGCATATCAGTGAGTGAAATCCTCCTGGGTACTACTGCTAAAAATCGGTACTCTGCTGGCTGTTGATGAGTTGAGACCTACTTCCATGGCCTCAAAGGGGAAGTAATCAATGCACACTTTTTCCTTTTATTTTACTTCCTCCCTTCCTTTTTACATTAACTTATCTGTAGTGGAAATCACTTCTTTTGTAGACATAGAAGCCAAAACCTTTTTTATTACAGGATCTTGCACTGTAAGCTTCTGCACATACCTGTCCAGCCAGATGTCCTTCATCTCTCACCTTGAAGACTTGTTCTGTAGGGTCCCAGAGAATTGAGAATTTCTGTGGCACTCATTGAACTTTTCTTGTATATCCGTATTTATACTCATACCTTGACACTAAATTATGTTGAGGCACTGTCCCATAAACATGGCCATTTTCAAAGAAAATGTCTGAAATCCGCGTTTGTGAAACAAACAGAGAAAAGTGCTTAAAGAAAGGACTTGGATTTATATTTCTATTTTTACTGGTACTTCATGTGTTTTTAAGATTTTATATTTATATACCTAGAGATGAAGTAGAATCTTGTCATCTAGTTCCCATGGATTTTTGGGATAAAGTATACAGACCTAAACTGGTAAAACTTTATTCTGTGTTACATCAGAAGCAGAGAGAGACTTTTTGCTATGTATTACATGGCTCTGAACTCTTATGGGAATATCTGCTCTCAAGAGGGTTCAAGACCATATGAGTGAAACTACCCCCAGACCAGCTGATCTTCTGCTACTTTTTCCATCCTGAGCTGGAAGCTGCAGTAGTTCCAGCATTTGGAAATAAATTAATTGGAAGGTAGAGCTTACACACAGTTTAATCCTTGCCTTTTACTGGACTCAAAATCCTTTTCCCTTCATACCCCAGGGAGATACTGGCTATGTTTCCATGTGTTACAGAATTTGCCAAATATGCTGAGGAGTTTCACTTTGTTCTGCCATTTATTGCTAGAGGCTGGACTGATTCTAGGCCTCATCTGGAGAGAGGAGTAACACATCCCTCTTCTCTTTCCTCTTATCAGACTGGTTTGTGCTAGGGCAGTTCTCCATGAACTTTCAGTCCAGGGGCACTGTTGCATTGAAAGGACTAAAATATCTGGGCTTGATGAGCCTCCCTTTTTTAAGGATATTACACATGCACACAGATGGCAAGGGAGGAATGGCAGGGGAGCTGGGACTGAGGGAGTTTCAGCAGAAAGAGGATACCAGAGTGTATCACAGACAGTCTGATAGTGAGAACACCTCAGCTGCTGGGGAGAGCTTCTCAAGTGCAAAAGGAAAGCCCCTGACACCAATGCTCATTTATTCTTGCTACATGATTCCTAGAGACAGGGGCTGGCCCACTGGAAGGCCAAACTCCCTATTTAGGACATTCAGAGATGAGAAGGGAGAAGGTCTGAGAAGTGATGGTATGAGACAGGGTGAAATATGGTAGAGGAGATAGAGAGGAGAAGAAAAGCAGGACAGGTATTTCTCAGCTTCACTGCTTCAATCTTTTCCCCTCTTAACCCTTCTTCATTAAAGGCAAGACCTTTAGGACAAGTAGCTTTTTCTTTTACTTGTCTATTAAATAATTATTGTGATTGCTTGGCTGTTTCATCTTTTTTTACTGTGCTCACCTCATGGAGCATGCAGAGTTTTTGTAAGTATCACCACAGGGTAGGAGGGGCTACTGTTATCTCTGGTACTGCCTGGATCAAACTCTGCATTGCCCTGTGTGGCAGCTTTTCTCTACTCAAGGTGCAGGTGCTTTCCAGTAGCCAATGGTGCAGAGTGGAGTCATAGGAGAAAAGTACACACAGGAAAGGAACCTTTTAACCTGAGCCGTGAAACAGCCTGTGCTCATGGCATCTCTGTCCTGGCTTGTCTTCCCCAACTCTTTCCCATCCTGGCCAGAAAGCAGTAGGCATCTCTAGTCATTCCTTTGGCTATGTTTCCTGATGGACCAAACCAACAGCCTCCATCTTTCCAATCTAGACCTGAGAGCTGGCACTGCCACCCTGGAGCTGTTGTAATGAACAAATGATGGTCCAAAGAAGCTGCTTTTGGTCCCAGAGGGGTTCACTTGTCCCTGGACCCTGTTGTCAGCAGGTAGCTCCCAGCAGTGTAGGTGGTAAAGGCTGTTAGGACCGCTTCATAATGATCATTACTTTCATTGCCCTTCTAAACTGGAAAGTGACCCTGGGCTGTGTGGGAATTTGTTGATCCTGTACACCTGGATACAGGGAGCTGAACACCCCAAGTGCTGTGCCAAAGGCAATATCAGCTTGATGACATCATCCCTTTTCTGGTGATAGTGGGTGCGCATCCTCAGCTTTTAACAGTGGCACTCAGTCCTACATGCTACTCTTCTTTCTTGGGAAGGAAATTTTTCTTATCGTATCACTTCTTGACCTGCTGTTCATAGTTATGGTTTAGTAAAGTCCCTAAATAAGTGCTTAACTTATGTGCTGTCAGGTTTTCAATTTGGTTCCCTAAGTATATGAGAGCCTTGTTATTCTTTTCTGTCTCCCCTATTTATCAGCTGCCTTCCCTAATAAGTTTTCTAGCTATTGGTCTTTTTCAAGTAAATTTTCCAGAGTGATCTCAAACTTAATAAAGCTATTGCAAGTTTTGTGAAGAGCAAGGACTTGAAAGGGAAAAGGCCGAAGTGCCCTGAAAGAAGGAAATTGCTATGTGAGCTCAATCCCCATGGAATTTCAAAGGACCCAGTTAAGAGAGAGCCTCATGTGCTCTTCACTCCTGGGAGAGGCCCCAGTCAGAGCTTGGTACTGATGAGCTACATATTTCAAGGAAGCCATGGTGGATATCTTTTGCTCTTTTCTTTGGTGTCTAAGGTAATTATTCATGTCTTTGATCTTTGGAATTGTACATTTCTTGTAAGGTACATGTCAGAGAAGTAGAAAGAGTGGACTATTTGGGGGGTTTCTGGACTTAATTCATTAAGCCCATGTGCCCACCCGTGCATGTTCATGGGACAATCTGATGTAACAGCTCTTAACCACCAGCTCAGACCTTTGCTTTGCTCCTCACCTGTCTATGTATTGGATAGAGGCTCACTTTTATTCCTGAGGATGGAGACTGGTAACATTTTATGGAAGGGGGCTAAAGACACAATGTATTGCCAGGCCGTGAAAGCAGTATGTCTCAATGTGCAACAGCAGGAAAATTGTCAGTAAAGTAATATGGAAAAACATGAGGTGCTCTAGAAAGGAGCATCTTATCACAGGCAGTACCCTGTGCTGGGAACCTCCCAAGCCAGCTGGCAGGGAATAGCGAGGGCTGGAGTATTTACCTCTTAGATACCTCCTTTCAGGTGCAAAGGACCTTCAGCACTCAAAGTCCCGATCCCTCTACTGAAATTACATATGTAAAACCCTCCTGAGTGAACTTTCTCAGGTTTGGCTGGAAGGAGAGCCCTGTCACTGCTCCTGTGCCTACAGAGCAGCTCACTACTCTAAGACTTGCTCAAATTACAAGAGAACTGGTTTCAGCTGTTGACTGCTTCCAGGAATAATGATCCCAGGCAGTTCATCCCACAGGCAAACAGCTCCACATCTCACTCAAGAAGGCACTGCAGACATTTCTTTCCTTCTCGCTGTGCTGGTGAGCATGCAGTGAACTTCAGCAGCTGAATGAGCTCTGATGGGGAAAATTAAGAGTGATCCCCTATGACACAACACGTTATGGCTTGAACTGAGGGAGTTGAACACTCTCACAAGAAGGAGCAGATCACAACCTGGCTTGCCCTCTCCTTTCATGGGTGCTCCCATGGTTGAGTTAGTACAGAAATTGGGAACAGTAGCACTATGCTGGCCTGTGTCCTATGCAGAATAGAACATATTTTTTCTGTTGCATTCCGAGACCCTCTCCCCTTCTGATTCCCTCTGGGTGACAGAAGCAAAGAGGTGCTCAGCCTGCAGATTTCTCCTGTGCTTGGGCTGTCAGTTTGCTGCTGCTGCAGTTCCCAGTCCAGAGGAGGGACGGTTCTGAAACTGTGATACATGTACTGAATCAGCACTGCAAGTGCTTTGGAAATTTTGAGGTCAAAGCCACAAGTGCTAGTTGATGAGTGGAATCATTAGCTGGAAGCTGAGCACTAGGGGACTGGAGCACTGCAATTATGTAAAGTCTGCTGCAGATCTAACCCTCAGTCTCTTGCGCAAGGTCACGTAAGAAGTCCATAGCAGAGAGCAATTGGAAACCAAATAAATCACCAGAATCCTAAGCTAATGTACTCATGGCTGAATCCAGTCCTGGAAAATAAAAGCTTAAAGCCAGATTGTATTGCAGCTGTTGCACTCTTGATATGGGTCATTGTTAGCATGGGTAATGGTGTCATGGGGACTCAAACTGATGGTAGACATCAGACCATAGAGTCATGGAAATGGCACAGAATAGCCTGGTTGGAAGATATCATAAAGATAATGTAGTTACAAGACACTGCCATGGACAGGGACACCTTCCACCATGCCAGGTTGCCCAGTACTTCATTCAAAGTGGCCTTGAACATTTCCAGGGATGGGAGATGCTTCTGTCAGGTTTCCATAAATATGTACCTAGTAACTGTTTGACACCTATCAAGCACAAAATAGCTATCCTATTAAAGAAAAATGTGATTATACTACCAACAATACTCATTTCAGATGGAGTTCAAGAAATACTTTTTTATTTTCTTTGCCAAATGTTATTTGATCACTCAGCTGCAGAAAGTATCCATTGCCTGACAGGTGAGTAAAATCTTGTTAGTTTTTGGATCCTTCTTTCTGGCAGTCATCAGGCTTGCTGAGGAAGTCAGCAGACCTTGAACTTGACACTGGCCTTTTTGGGTCTTAGCCCTCAGCAAACATATTTTCTTATTAACATTTCCTACACTCTCAGGAGTGCAATGCATTTTCTCTCTGGATCTGATAAATAAAGCTGCAGTGTTTCTTCTGCAATTCTGAGTTCACTTTCTTTTCAAATACGTCTTTTACTTAAGAGGGGATATTTGCAAGCCCCTGGTAAGAAACGTGCACCTAACAATTGAGGCTTGCTGCTGTATGATTCCCTGGATTGCAGCTACACTACAAGAAAGAATGCTACAGATCTACATTGTCACTTTTACCATGATTTATTTTACTGAGGATCATTTGTTCACTAAAGAATTAACAACACTCTTTTTCCAGCACAGAAGTGAATGGCTGTATTATATAGCAGCTATAGACTGATTCCAAGCAGGCAACCAAGTGTCAGAAAAACAAAAAGGGATTTAATGCTGCACCAACAGGGAGCTTTTGAGATGGGGAGCTAGGACACCCGTTTGCTGCACAGCTTAATAAGGTTTCTTGGCTGACTGCTCTTAGTGGGATAAAAAATGGGACTCAATCCAGAATACAAGTGGGATACTGGCTTGCACAGAATGAGAAAGAATCAAAAAATTTCAAGCTACAGACTCAGGTACTTAGATTTGGGAAAGCTCAGCTGAGTTGGGTTCATGTTTCTGAGGTTCACAAGGTTACTTGCTATTGCCTGAGTTTCTGACAGACAATCTAGAAAAACATTTTCCCAGCAAACTAAGAAGAGCACAAAAGCGGCTTTTTCCTGTGCTTTGCAGAATTCAGGCAGGAGCTAACTGAAATACAAGTAAACAAACTTTTGGATGCCCAGCCTCCCCTGCATGAGTCCATTTGACTTTCCTGTCATGACTCTGAGCAATGCTGCAGTACTGACCCTGACTGGGACATGCAGCGGCACTTACCTCCAGGACCATCTCTGTCATCTGGAACTGCTTCTGGGAGACCTTGTCAGAGCTCACAGGCTCATGGAAGAGCAGGCAGAGCATGTCATACTTCTTCAGTGCCTGCTTGTAATTCTTCTCGTTCAGGTCAATCACTCGGTCTTTCCCATCGTAAGTAGGGAAATTCAGTCCCTCTTCTGCCTTGCAGCAGAAAAGCAGGTAAAAACCTGCCAGGATCCAGTAAATTGCCTTCATAGGGGCACCCTTGGAGTGCAGCAAAGGGTGAGTAAATGTCCCCCTCTTTCTTAATTTGAGAAGAGAGGGAGACCAAAGACTCCAGGTGAAGTTTGAACTAAGTTTCTCTTAGTTTCTCTAAGTTTCTCTCTGCTGCTTTCTTTGTGTTGAGCCCAAACAGTGCAAGGCTGGTGGGGAGCAGCAAACTTTGCTGTCCTGTACTCACAACAAAGAGAGAGACAGACGGGAGAAGCTGTCAGGCCAAGCCCTGGATACCTTACATAGCTGTGTCCAGCTCCCGTGTCATTAGGAACTCCATTTTTAGGAAGCAGTTGTTTCAGGCTAAAAATAAACCCTGCAATGAATAAAAAGGACAGATATGACACCATTGAGGGACTTGCTGGCACTCTGCATCATCTGAGAGAGAGGGAGTAGGCAAGAGGGAGGGAGTGGAAGATGTCAGTCCTGGGAATATGAAGGCAGGCTTTGAGAAGGGTTGGACTTCACTCATACAGGGAACCAAGGCACTGGATGTCCTACTAGGAATTAACAAAAATAGAAGTTATTTACTGCAATTTATAATAAGGGTATCTCTCTTTACATCCCTTTGGGCATCAAAGTGATTAGGCTTTTGATAACACATCTCAGGTTAAACGGTTTCAGAGCCTCATCTGCACCATGAGAGGAAAAGTTCTGTTTCCTCAGCAGCAAAGGAGGTGAACACTGCTGGGACTTCTTTCTCCTGCCTGGAGCACCATTTGTAGCTGCTAGCTGACATTCAAGGTGCTTTCAGAAGCACATTCTCTGCTCATGGAGCAGGAGGAGAATTGCTGGCCCTTGGACCTGCAATCCAAAAGTAGAGGGAAGCTTTGTTGCAGCCTCTCATTTTCACAGCAGTTCGCAAGCCGCATGCATTGCTGGCGAGTAGTTAAACCTTCTCATGCTGAGGGGGCTGATGGTTGAGAGGCATGTGCCCAAGCCATTGTCTTGGGGTGGGAGGCAGGGATCTCCTCAAGAGGATGGTTAGATGACACTATCACTGCCCTTTCTGGGACCTGCCTGTTGGACTGGAGCAGGTTTTTCACACAACCGTCTTGCATTTCATAGTAAGCTGTCCTGAATATTTTTCCTTTTTCATGTCCCAGGGTGGTGACCAGTTTCTTCTTCTGTGGGATCTCAGCTCCAGCTGCTGCTTTGCTGTATCACCTGCTCAGCACTGCTGGGGGAGAGTGGTTCAGAGGCACAGTCCCTCAGCTCTTCCCCTCCTCTGACCATGGTGTCACCTCTGACCCATGAGTGACAGCAACAGGCAGGTGGAGGCAGGCCAGCTGGACACAGGCCAGCCCTGGGGCTGGCATGGATCCACTGGAAAAGGCCTGCTGAGGGGCTGGCAGAGAAGAGCTTGACAGGGGGCACGGCTCCCTTCCCCCTGCCAAAGTGATGTGCAGACAAGTGGCCTTATCAGGTCTTTTCCTTGCATGCAGCTCCATCACAGCTTTGCTCCATCCACACCAGGGAAGAGACAATGTCCCTTCTTAATGCAGCTGTTTCCATTTAATTGTATGTCTGGGATTATTTCAATATTTGGGGCAAAAGGTGAACATTACTTAGCAATTATAGAATTATAGAATAATTTAGGTTGTAAAAGACTCTTAAGATCATTGAGTCCAGCCATAAATCAAACACTGCCAAGTCCACCATCAAACCATGTCCCTAAGGATCACATCTACATGTCTTTCAAATACCCCCAGGGATGGTGACTACAACACTTTCCTGGGCAGATGAAGCACAGCTCCTGGGTGATTTAGAAGCACACATCCTTTCACTTCCCACCTGAACAGCCCACAACATACTGACTGAAACTCTCTGGGTAATAGTTTCCAAATCTGTCTAATTTCCAAAGCCTTTTCAGAAGTTCAACATTTGATGGCAAATTAAAATCCTAATGACAAAGCCTGAGGAATCTGGGTAAAAGCCAAAGCAAGACAGTCTCTAAAATACACTTCTTAGAGGCAGCCTTCAGAGGCAGTCATTTTTAAAGGGAGACGTAAGTCTGAATAAGGCTGATTGCTTTTAGTGGGAGACACAAGACTTGTGTCACAGTGAGTGGCAATGGCTGGTTAGGTTTATGCTGAGTGTTTAGGACGTAAAACACAAAACCAAGTTTGTGGGATGATTAGGCGTATATTAGGCTGGTTGCTTGCCTTTGAAGGACCCCCATGGATCTGGGGTGCAGGAGCAGGCTTTACTGCTGTCACAATGTGTTTTAAAGCAGGTATCACACTAGACAGGGTGTGACAATGTTCCCAGCTACTTCAAAAATTGGCTTATGAGACTCCTGACCTCCTTTATTCTTGTAACCTTCAGCAATTGCTCCACTTTGATATTGCTCAACCTATTTTTGATGCGCTTTTTCTCTAGTCTGAATAACTTTTTAATCTGCCTAAAAATAGATATAATCCAATTTTCATTTTCTCCCCTTTTTTTTTCTATCAGAAAAGGAACAAAAATCTTATTAACAAAAATTGTTGCTTTGTTAGCCCCACATGAATCTTGTTTTTCTTCTCATTACTCTGCTTTATTTGCATGAGTAGCAAATATTTGTGTTTGTTAGGCTTCACTTCTGTATCAAAGAGAATTCTTCCAGCAGACCAACGCTGGGTGTCATGGTCACCGGAGAGTCCATCTCCTTTTGTTTCCACCCAAAACCTCAGTGGGGCTGCTAGGGCTACATTTTCTGTGGTCTTCTAGCTCTAACTGCATCTATATGAAATTCAAGGCACCTTGTTCACAAAGGCAGAAGTAACACTGAATTCCTCAAAGTCAGAACAACTGCCTCAATCACCTGAAATTCTTAATTCCAATAAACTTTAGTCAAAGCAGATGTTCTCCTTGCAGTCTTGCCAATACAGATCTGAAATCCTGGATTCATGTGTTTTGGGATGTTCAGAACAGCAGTTAAATACTTGAATCTGAGCAAAGCAGCTTTGGTTTTTTTCCCTGGGAACTAGCAGAGCTGGGACTGAAGCAGGTGCTCCCACAACCTGACAAAGGCCATAAGCATTGTGCCTTTCTCTTCATCATCTCTCTTGGTGCTAACAGCAGCACACTGAAATGTGCTCAAGGAGTAGCAAAACTCCTTGGAATTTCAAAGCGTGTCCATCCACTCTCAGATAATGTTTTAGATTTTGAGCCAGGCTCATTGGCAAGAAAAGTACAGTGTGCAGACCCCATGCATTTGGGGTACCTGAGTTTTGTTGAAGGCCCATTTCTGGCACAGGACACTGGCATAAGTTTTCTCTGTGTGTCAGATCCTCTTTCATAGCATAGGAGCAATAGCAGTTCCCCATGGGAGGGAAGGATGAGAGTAGCAAAGAAATTTCACAGGCTTCTATGTGAAACGTCAGATTTTGCACTCCTCTGTTCACTGCAAATACTTTGTGCCTTCTACCTGCATAGTCTAGTGTCTTCCTGAGCCCATTTAACTGCCTGTGGTTTCAATACGTGTTTCTGTGGGCAGTGTCACACAAGGGAATGATATGGTCTGAACTAAATCCTGGGACATTTGCTTTCAGCTCAGATATCTCATTTACTGGCAAAACTGGCATCTGTTAATCTCTGATATAAGCTGACTGCAAGGTTCAACCCCCCAGCTCTGATTACCTAACCACTGACTTCATCCATTCTGTTGATGCATCTCTTAACTCTGCCTCATGAAACCAGTACAATGTTTTCCCCCAGCTAACTATCCCAGAGATGTTTCCCTGAAAGCTTTCTGAGAAATGAGCTGGTAGGGCTCACTGCCTGTCCACCCTGAAAGATGTTGTTCAAACAACTTTCAGAACTGGCCCAAAACTTGAGGCAAAGAAAGAGATAGTTAACAGGACGCACATGTTGGTTTACTCACTACTGTTGGCTTTCTGGGTTCATCCATCAAGCAAAATCCTAGCTCCAGGGATTTACGTTGCAAAACCACCCCTGACATTCATTGATGTAGGATTTTACTTTTTTTCTTCCAATTTTGTGAGGATAGATAGTCAGTAACAGAGCTCAAAACAGTACAACCTCATCCCTTCAATTCAGGCTTGCAGAAATGCAGGGTGGGGATGTATGATAAATAAAAATCACCTTCTTCTTGATTTTTTTCCTACTTGTATTATAAATTAGGGATATACACTTGCTGTTCCTCCCTCCTGGCCACTACAGCTGCATTCCATGCTGCTGTTCTCACCTTCACTGTCCTTTCTATCTCACACAGTAAAAGACGTCCCCAGCCACTGCTGATCCAAATGCTTCAGTGAGTCTTTTTTTCCAGAGCTTCAGGAATTAGGGTTCTGCTTTAGCTAATCTCTTTTCAAGCTTCTAAGACCCTGTATGTTTTGCAAGATAGGCGTATTCAGAAAATATGCCTTTTGCCACCAGCTAGGCAAGCAAGGTCACAGCGGGTAGTAGCTTGCAGCATACTGCTGTGACCAAGGTGGGAGCCTCAGAGATACACAGAACCTTCCTAAAGAGACCAAGGGGAGCACTATCATCCTGAGAAAAGCTCTGCAGTGTAAAAAAAACCTAGTTCTCTCTCCCTTCCCTTCAGCCCTGAAAGGTGATAAGTTCTTCATGGTGCTTAACACTGCCTGTACCCCAATGCAGTCCCGCCAGTAACAGCAGGCAAGTACAAGGCAGAGGAGCTGTATCATTGGCATTTGCTCCCTTTTTTACCTGTTACAAACTGCCAGAGATTGTGGTAGTACCTGGCAGTACTTTGACTGAGGTGCCTTGAGACCTGCTGTGTGATAACAAGATGCTATAAACCTTTTCTGACTCAGGGACACTGGTTCTGGTGAGGAAAAACAAATACGGGACAGACAAAAGCACTTCTATGAAATTCTATAGAAGTTGTAAAGGGAAGGTCAAGAAGATACTCCAGGTGTCCTAACTTGTTCTCAGACACATAAGCATTTCAAAAAAATCTTGTGTTTTTTTAGGCATTGTGTCCCCCAGAGCAAAGTTGCTGTGTGCCACTGTAGAGGGATCATTGCACCTCTCTGCCTTTGGGACCTTGTCTGGCACCTGGGACTTGCATGTGTCAAAAAGTAATTTAGAAGGTCAAATCTGGGACTGTCCAAGAAGGACCGGGATAGTTACCTCTTAATGAGCTAATAATCCCTACACAGCAAGGAAGGATTTAACTAAGACATTGCTGTAGCCAAATGGAAATGTGCCCATTGGCATGTATGGAAATGGGAGGGAAAGATAAAGAAATTAATTGAAAATGAACAGTGTTAAGAGAAATTCTGGAAGGAGACAAGGCTGCTGCTTCATGCAGAGGTCTGACAAGGGACATCTGGGGGCAACCTGTTGTGGTGGTTGGGGAACCCATCAGGTAAACTGGAAAAGGTGGCACTTTGCAACAGAACACAAAGACAGTGACCTGCCTACCCCTCCCAGCTGGGCTGGGAGCTCTGCCAGCCTGTGGAAACAGGGTTGTATTTGTCCACATGCAACTCACCCTGGAAAGGGTGGAGAGGCTCCCTGAAGGGCTTCCTGCATGTAGCACTGGGATGGGAGATTTATGTGCATGTGACAGCCATAGCCTGGTTAGTAAAAGCTTTGTTTTGCTGGTTATCACAATGAATTGGGGCCCTCCAGCTGTGATTCAGAACTATTCCTGTCATGCTGCACAAAACGGCCAACACAGAGCCCTGGCCACATTGCTGCCTGCAGTGGGCTCCTGCCCATCTTCTCTTCAGCAGGACCTGGGAGCAAGAAGGGATCTGGCATGCATCTGGTGCTGGGACTTTCAACCTTTGTTTGATGTATAAACTCCTAAAATATGCTGGTGTCAGTGTAGATCCCTGCATGGCAATTTAAAGGTGACTGATGGGAGGTCTTTTTTTGTTCCCAGATATCTCTAATGCACCCTACTTCAGAAAAACCACTGCACCATTTCACTGCCACCCTGCCATGTTTAATGCACTTTCTTCTGCTGAGATACCACAACTGATGAGTTAAAGCAGTTGCCCCTGAGACAGTAACATAATCATCCCTTGAGGGGAAAGGTGTGGTAGGTGCTTCACAAGAGACAGGACATGCCTGTGGGTAGGAGATGGATGTTCGAGTTATCCACAGTCACAGGCTTCCCACAGGGCTTTGGAAAAACCTTTCCATGCCTCAGTTCTCCATGTTAACTTTGCCAGCAAGGGTGCAGGGATGATATGATGCTGCAAGGTGCTTAGACATCAGACTCATAGGGATTAGTGTTTTAGGCAGGCAGGGACCCTGGGCCAGGTCTGGGTTCCTGAAGTTTTTGGCATCATGGAGAGCTGGAGAAGGAGATGCAACTGCTGCTAACCATGTTTTCAGGAGAGCTGGCTCAGAAACCAGGCCAAGCATGTTCCTGTGAGAGGTGCTGAGATCTCTGTGAAAGCCCAGTGATCCACAGCCAAGCTGTGAGCCAGTGTGAAAGTCTGGCCCCAAGATGGTGCCCCAAGAACTGGCATGTGAATGGTGCAGACTGAGCTCTGACCCAGGGACCTCAGCAATTACAAATAATATCATAATGATTTAATCATTATTAATAAAGTAAAATAAATAAAGCACATGATCTGACACAGTATGTTCCCTTCTGAAAAACTTCAGGGCACATACAGCCTGGCCATTTCCATCAATCTCCTGCCGTTTTCTTGGAGGAGGTGGGATCACTGGATTCTTGCCCAGCCTTGGCCATGATCGGTATGTCCAAGCATGTGTCCATCTGTCTGTCTGCACACACCCGTGCACGCATGCATTAACCACTGGCATTGCTTCCACCCAGATCTGCGGGGCCAAACTCTAAAAGAAGGATCCCACATGGAGCACACCCATTTGGGGTGGACAGGTCTGGGGTGACACCTGCATCTCAGGTTTCTGCTAACCATGAGAGCATCAGCATATTTAATAACATCTTGATGACTGGAGGGGTGTTTAGTGGTGTGGCGTCTGCTGCTGCTGACGGAGCTGTTCCCAGCAGATTTACACCTGTTTCACTGGAGTGGCTGCTCAGCTCTCCTCTGCTCCCGGCCTCTTGTGCAGAGGAGAGCTGAGCATCCACTCCAGAGGCTTCTTCCTCCCCTGCCTGGACAGTGACGCCTGTTGGGGCACAGCTGACAGGCTGGGAAGTGCTGGGGTGAGCTCACTGTACCACCAGGAACCTCATTCCTTTTGAATGATGAGCCAGACAAGCTTAGCACGCTCCTTAGTTTTGTAAGGTGACAGAGAGGATTTGCTGCTCTTGAATTTCTGCTCCATTTTTACCTTCTTCTTCTCCTCTAACTGCGTTTTATACTGTCTGGGATGGCCCCGAGTCTCTCTAAAAAGTTAATTCATCAGGCACTTGCATTTCTGGGCTGAATAAGTTTCCAGGCAGTCCAGATGTCTTCAAGGCAGTCCATTATGCATGCTCTGGGCATGCCTTTTTTTTGGTGACAGGCAGATTTTGCAAATTTTTCAAATTTTTCTATGTGAATAAGTCCTGCTGGCAGCAAACCCACCATGGATATTGGTATGTAGCTGGGGTACAGTTACACAGTGTTCCCAAGAATTCAAAAGTAACAACTCAAGTATCCCCTTCCCGAGGATCATTAAGTCAGCATAGAAATATGGAAGATCTGAGAAGTGTCTTCCTTGTGATATCTTTCTCTGGCAGCTTCAGGATGCCTCTGCTCAAGCTTTTACCTGCAGTCACAGAAGAGAGAAAAGCTTCTCTATTAAAGCATGTCTATTCACAAATGAAAGTGGAAATGTTTGGGTAATATCATGAAACCTGTTGTGAAGAGCCACAGAAGGATCTGAAAATCACAAACTGTATGATGACATGGTAGAAGTTTAGCAAAAACTTGGAGACCTCACCTCCCTCCTTAGGCATGGCTGAAATATGCTGCTGAAGCTGGTGGTGGAAAGAGGCATGTCATCAATTCACAGAGTCATAGAGTAGTTGGGGTTGGAAAGGACCTTAAAGCCCATCTTGTTCCAAACCCCCTGCCATGGGCAGGAACATCTTCCACAAGCCCAGGTTGCTCAGAGCCCCATCCAGCCTGGCTTTGAGCTCTTCCAGAGATGGGGCATCTAGAACTTCTCTGGGCAACCTGTTCCAGTACCTCACTACCCTCAAAGTAATGAATTTCTTTCTAATAAGTAATTTAAACCTATTCTCCTTCAGTTTAAAGCCACTATCCCTTGTCCTATCACTACATACCCTTGTAAAAAATCTTTGCCATATTGAAAAAATATCTCTGCCCTACTGAAAATCAACCACTACCCATAATTCATGTGGCTAGCAGAAATATCTGGCAGCAGAAACATTTTGCAGCTTCTTCAGAATCTTTTTTGCCCCCTCCTTAGAAATGGCCACCCACTCTTGAAGAACCATTGGCTTGCCTTGATGAAGAGTCCCTTCATCCTGGGACAGAGCACTGGCCCATTGGGAGCACTCCCAAGTGGGAGGCTGAGAAGCAGAGGCTGGGATGCAGAGGCTCAACCTGGGTAGGCTGGATGCTCAGAAGAACCCTGCTAGAAGGAAGATACCTCAGCAGCGGCATCCTGCATCAGCTCTGTCCTGAGAAAGAAAAAAAAAAAGAACCATCCTAAAAACATGCAGCCAGTGCTTTCCTGGAGTAAAAAGCAGTAGCTATGTCTCTCCAAGCCTCTGTTCTCTGTGGCTAGCAGGATGTTATGCCAGCACATGATTTGGCTTTTCTTTCTAACCTGAGGTTTCTAGTTAGGTACCACCTGGCAGCACCCCTGAGCTGCATCCTGGGTCATGGTTTCCATAAAGGGCTGCTGGGTTCACTCATATTTATAATGCTTGCCCCTGGCACGGCATGTCAGCTTGCAGAGGTCAGCTCTCCCCTGGGAGCAGTGAGTCATTCCACGGGCTGTGCACCTGTTTCTATCCCTGCCTGCCAAGGGGCCTCCCACCCCCTGGTAGATGGGACCTGGGGGTGGCTGGCTGAGGGGCATGGCAGAATGGTCTGAGGGGTAAAGGGCATGAGGAAAGAGGGTGCACAGGAGATACGGTGCCTGGTTTCTAGTGTAAACTTTAGGAGGTAGGTGTGTGGCTTTCTCTAGTGCTCCAGGGAAAGTAAGAACCACTACATGCCTGTGGGAGGCAGGCTGTCTGCGGGCAGGTGAAGAGTTTTTTTTCTTCAGGTGCATTTTAGTAGGTGCTATGGGTAAGAAGGATCACAGAAAACTAAGTCATGGCTCCAGCTTGGTCCGTTCTTCTCTGAGTTCATCAAAGATGGCTTCAGACTGACTCTTAGACCTGCCAGCTGTACCACATGGTACACTCCAAATGGAGTTGTACCAAAGAGAAGATCAGACCACCAGATGCCAGCCTGTGGTCAGCATGCCGACACTCCTCATGGCTTGGCAGCAAGCCATGACATTGCTTTCAACAGGTCCCTTGCTGGGTGCCATGGTCCTAGTGAATGCTGAAGATCCCTGACTGAGGGGGATTTTGATGGGCAGGAGACAAAAGCCAGCTTGGAGGATATGACAGGTTTTAGAAGTCAGGCTGTAGGCTGATGGTGTCCTTCATCCTCTTGTGTCTCAGAGAATGTGCATAAGGTGAGGAACCAGCACTGTCAGCTCGGCTCTTCCGCCTCTCAGGAGCCGCACGTCACAGCTGTGTGTAGCACCCGCACGCTGATGGCTGCAGCTAAGCTCCTATAAAGCTCCCTGGATTAGCAGGTGTGCATATACAGGGGAGGGATGCAGTAACTTGAGCTGGAGTAGTTAGTGCAGTCAGGCAAATGTCACATGTAAAAAGAGGATCTGAAATGATCTAGCACAGCAGTTTCTGCTCGGTTCTTACTGGCCAGTAGCAGGAAACCAAGATAGCTTCATTTTAGTAAATATAACTGATACCTGTTCATCCTTGGTCAATGTATTTTTCATGTTGGTTTTTCCTTTTTTTTCTTTTCTATGTGGGTTTTTTTTATTCTTTCTTTCCATTTCAACCCAGTACAAGGGGAAAGATTTCCAGGAAGATTACAGAGATTACATTATGCCATCTGGGATATTTTGACAAAGATACCAATACATCACCATAAAGTGGTGTTTTCTGAACTACTTACATTACTAATTTACTAGAGTTAAAACCTGCAGATTTATGAACACAATGACCCCTTAAAGACCAATTTCAAGCTGCAGTCATTTCAGCATACTTATTTCATTTGCAAGTAGAAGATTTTGGGGTTTAAACAGCCAGTTAGATACTTAAGGCTAGTATTGTGAAGATGTGAAATTCAGATGTTTTTTCCTGCTTCTAGAATTTGCTCTGATTGCTGTTTGTCCAGATCAGACCCACAGAGGAGAGACTTAGGCAGCTAAATGAATCAGAACAGGGCCCAAGTCATTGATGCATTTAAAATTTTTCAAATCTGATGAAGACCCTGAGTATCTAAGACTTAAGTTAGTCCTTTTGACTTCCACATGTTGTGATCATATACAGAACTATGTGGCTGAACAGCATCATTTATCCTGACATTGCCAACCCAAATAACTGCAAATACTGAAAAGGAGACTACCCAGAAATCATCTCAGGCAGGCTTTCCATGACATTAATTGAAGTGCTAACTGAAAAAAAATCCAGCTAAAACTCTCCAGTGGCAGAAAGCATAGATCCTGCCACATTAAGGATTTTAAAAATGTGTTTTAATTTGACAGAATGGAGTAAAAGTATGCCTTTTTTGCACATTTTGAACTGCAATGTTTTCATTTTTATCCAAAATTCCCTTCCTGTACCTAAACTGTGTCTTAGATGAGAGCTGGGAGACCACTGCTTGAGGATCAGGCCCGAACACACACACACACACATGCACACATTTACTGGGAACATTTTGAAGGAAACCTGGGGAGCCTGATACTCGGGAAGAGGTTGCAAGAGCAGCCAAACCTGCCCTGAGTTATCCAGCCCTGAGAGATTTCACTTATTAAACTCTAGTAAACCAAACACTATGACCAGCTGCTATCTTATAGCTATCCAGTGACAGTAGCTTGGCTTTTCTTTTTGGCCTGTAAATTACTGTACACAGGTGGGGAATTTATAAGCATAAGTAAAATTAGGAAGCAGCACTCCATCTATCTCCCCACTGACACAGACAGGCTGTGAGATGTTGACCTTCTCTGAAGTGTTAGCCTGTATGGGCCTGAACTCAGGGTAAACACTTAGGCCCGTGCTTAATTTTGCATCCCATTAGATCTGCCCTTACGCTAGAAGTTAAGTATGTGGGTCACTGTTTTCCTGGATCAGAGCCCAGCTCCTGAAGGTCCTTCAAGATTTAGCTAGATAGAGCTTCTTAAATGATATGATGCAATTAATGTAACAGGATTCTGCTCTCTTTTCTGTTAGTGGCTGATTTGTGATGGGGAGGCTGGGCTGCGCAGAAGTATACAGCCAGCCATCAACAGTTTCTCACAGACTATCAACTATAAACACATTAATAAGTTTTAATTATATAAGTCTCTGGGAGATGATCTATTTTGAAGCTGATAAAGGCTGTCCCTCCTTGCAGACCCGGCATCTACATGCTGATGTCTAAACTCTAAAGCTCAAAAATGACTTTGGTTTAGCTAGAAGCTGTCAGAAGACTGAGAGCAGCTACTGCAGCTGGTGGCTCTTGAGTCTCCTTAGTGGTGGGATATTGCCCCCTGTATCACATGGATGGTGGTGTGTCTGGCATGGCAGGAGACAGGGACTGATCTTTCCATCTCCCGTGACAGAGGCAAAGGAGGCGACCATGACCTGGAACCATAGAATCACAGAATGTTTTGGGTTTGGAAGGGAACTTAGAGATCATCTAGTTCTAGGGATCTGAGAAGTGTCTTGCTCATTATATTTCTCCAGCATGGCAGCTTCAGGATGCCTCTGCTCAAGCTTTTACCTGCAGTCACAGAAGAGAGAAAAGCTTCTCTATTAAAGCATGTCTGTTCACAAATGAAAGTGGAAATGTTTGGGTAATAGCATGAAACCTATTGTGAAGAGCCACAGAAGGATCTGAAAATCACAAACTGTATGATTGACACGGTAGAAGTTTAGCAAAAACTTGGAGACCTCACTTCCCTCCTTAGGCATGGCTGCAAACTGCTGCTGAAGCTGGTGGTGGAAAGAGGCATATCATCGAATCACAGAGTCATAGAGTAGTTGGGGTTGGAAATGACCTTAAAGCCCATCTCGTTCCAAACCCCCTGTCACGGGCAGGAACACTTTCTACTAGCACAGGTTGCTCAGAGCCCCATCCAGCCTGGCTTTGAGCTCTTCCAGAGATGGGGCATCTAGAACTTCTCTGGGCAACCTGCTCCAGTGCCGTGTTTTTGAGACTCTCAGCTTTTCCTCAGCTTTAGACACTTGTGTCCCGGCAGTCGGTTTTCCCCCTCCCGCTTTGCGTCCCCTGCCCGCGGCCGCCGCCTCACGGAGAACCGCCAGGTGGCGCTGCCGCCCCGCGCGTGGCGCCGCGCGCCCCGCCCGCCTTGTCCCGGCAGCCGCGCGCCGGGCGTGAGGGGCGTCCCGGGGGAGACGCGGGGACAGCCCGAGTGACCGGGGACAGCCCGCCAGGGGACAGCAGGGCAGCCCGCTCCTGATGCCGTCTATGCCTTGTCGTGGTCTGCCTTTGCCCGCTCGGTGCTTCCTGACCCCCATGCAGCCCCGTTCAGAGAGCGGGGACGGTTCCGAAACAGCTCCGCTGTATTTCGCTGATGGTGCCAGCAGTGTGCGCTTATGGCCAGCAAGTCCAGGAGTATCCTGGGCTGCTTTAGGACGAGGTCCTTTAGGTGGAGGGAGGTGATCCTATCCCTCTGCTCAGCCCTGGCGAGGCTGTATCTGCAGTGCTTTGTCCGGTTCTAGGCTGCTCAGGACCAGAGAGACACGGACGTCCTGGAGCGGGTCCTGTTGATTACTAATCAACCAGGAAAGTTGATGACACGATTAAGGGACTGGGAGCATTTGCCTTGTAAAGAACGACTGAGGGAGCTGCGCCCGTTCAACCTCAAGAAGAAAAGACAGAGAGAACCTTATCAATGTATTCAAATATCAAAAGGGAGGATGCCATAGAGGATGAAGCCAAACTCCTGCCGGTAGCACCCAGCAACAGGACACAGGGCAACAGGCAGAAACTGGAACACAGGAAGCTCTGCCTGAACATGAGGAAGAACTTCTTTACTGTACCGGTTACTGAGCATTGGGACAGATTTCCCAGATTTCCTTCCATGGAAATATTCAAGAACAGTCTGGACACGATCCTGTCCAGTGTGCCCCTCCCCCTGCTTGAGTCGGGAGGTCCCTTCCAGCCTTACATTTTATGAAATTCTGTTTTTTAACCAGCACCTGTACAGAGTTCTGGGCTCTAGAGTGGTCCCCATGGACAATGTTTGTGCAGCTGACAGTGTCTACAAAGTGAGAAGGACTGGCGAGGAGTCACAGGACCTCGGAGGTAACTGCTAGAGTGAAATTCAGGTCTTGGCTTTCCACTTTTAAATTCTGAGGCTCCCCCTGGCCTCCAAAGTTGCAGAGGGCAGTTTGAAGCCATGACCTATGGCAGCGGTTTACAGGGTCAGAAACCAAAATGTAAAAAAGTTCACCCTTTCCCAACCAAATACACACATAAAAGTCTGTTTATGTAAATTAAATCTTATGATTTAAAAATAGTCAAGTAACTTCGACAGCTGCAATTTTTGAACAGGTAAAGATGAGTCTGCTGCATTTTAGGGGTGTGATAAACCCTTCTCTCGTGGCTGAATCCAGCACCAAGGCACACCCCCACCTTCCCCACACTGAGATGTTTTTTGTACGTTCTTCCAGCACTGATGGAAACAAAGCTAAATGGCCAGTTGGGCTCAGGTTTAGCCTTGTCTGCTGGGGCCCCTTTTCATACCAATTCAAACAGCCTGGCATCAGTCTCCCTCTTTGTACACCGGAGAGAGGGGCAGGTCGGGGCACACAGCACAGCGAGGAGCGGCGGGGTCTCCAGGCAGCGCTCGGCGAGCGCTGGCGGGCACAGATGGTGTTATTTCCCCCCGAGGGCCGCGGGGTGCCCGCAGCGATGCTGGTGCTCGGCTGAGCAGGACTCTGGGATTTGCATGTGCCCTTTGCACGCCAGGCGCCGACTATTTAAATGACAATGGGGCGAGGGGCAGGTTAGGTATATATATATAGACAGAGAGATATTTCTATGTCTGCATGGGCTGCTGCTGGCAGCTGCAGTCCAGCAGCCGTCCTCACCTCCCCTATCAATATCCTTTCCCCTGAGCTGGAAGGACTAAGGGATAATTTAGTCTTTATGCTAGTTTGGACTTTGTCTGATTTACCAGCTGAGCCTGATTACACAGGCCTTGCTGTCCCTTCTGGGAAATAGTCCAGACAGCACAGAGGGGCCACTGCTCCTCCTGGCAGTTTTACCATGCCAATCCCTCTGATTTTATTTTGGATTGCAGGAGCGGTGGCTTGTTCTCTCTGCTGTCCCCCCTGTGCACCCACTGTCGGGGACCAAAGGACCTGGCTTTTCTCAAGGACCATAAATCACATTCACACACAGGGCTTGAATAGGAATGTGCAGAGCCAGATGGTGGGGAGCTGAGCTCTTGTTACTGCTGATGACATGGAGCTGGGTCCTGCAGCAAGGAGCAAAGTGGGGCCCATCTTCAGTGGGCCTCCTCATCCACCCCAGTTTCCCTTTTCTTTCACAGTTTGGCACCTCAGTATGTGTCAGTGGATGCCTTGCATATGTGTGTAACTGGGGGCAAGAGTGAGCTGTCGGGTAGAAATCAGTCCAAGCAGCAAAGCTGAAGATCTGTTCCAGCTGAGCATCCCAGCTCCAGCTATTTCACTGAGAACAGAGCGAGTGTCAGGCCAGGCGTCATTGAAGTACTGGGAGCTGATAGCAGCCAGCAGTTGCAGTCCAGCAGCCAGCCCATCCTCCCCCAGCACTTGCCACTTAGGAGCACTTGGATCAGCCAGACATAAGATTCAGATCTCCATCCGTATCTACAGTACTACAGAGTTCAGAGGAAGTGAAGTTTTGGCTTTGGTCTTAGGCAATTTTCAAAGCTAATGAACAGATGGTGTTTTACTTGCTGCCTCCAGCCCCTTTGTATTAACTATGATCCAAATCTAAACACCACAGATGAATTAGGATGGTCATGTTTCCACATTCACTTGGAGAGGAATTATGTGGGGAGATGGAGGGACATAATGCAAAAAGTCCTGGAGCCAGGAGTTACCGCAACTTCTGAAGCTCAGTGAAAACACTTGACCCTTGACTTGAACTGAGACCTCTGGTTATTGATCCCAGAAAAACTTTATAGAGGGGGGTGTTGCATTTTGCCTGCAGCAGCTCTGTCTCCTTAGTGGTTTCTCCTGTTTTCAGGAACTGTCCCTCCTAGCTCTCCCTTCAGCCTTTCTGCACTGTCTCCACCGTCTCCTTGTGGGTGACTAGGACTGTACAAGAATTTGGCTCTGTCATCTCTGGGGCTCAGTTTGAAATAAGTGTAGGCTGCTCTTATATTGCCTGGTAGTTTCTCTTCACCAGAGCAAAAGCCCAGCTTCTAAAACCTTTTCTCATAGGTTATGTGCTCCAGGCCCCTCACCATTTCAATTGATTCTTCCAGGTTTTTCAACATCCCTCTGGAACCTGAGAGGTCCAAACAGAACAGAATATCTAGGCACAGTCTCATCAGCACTTAGGAGTAGATTAGAATAATTTCTCTCAATCCGCTGGCCACCTTCCTCCTGATATAGTCTAGAATGTGGATGGTATTATTTGCAATGACAACACTCCCCTTGTCCTCCACTTGTAATTCCCTGGTCCTTTTCAGGTGGGTATAAACAGACAGATCATACGGGCCCAAGGAGTGCTCCTGGCAGCATTAGTCATGGGTCTAGGTGGCATTTGGGATTTGACCCCCTGAGTCCCATTGGTGGTGGCACCCTGGCCATTTTTCTGTGTCCTGTTCCATGAATCTGAGACAATATGAGAGCTTGGAGAGCAGCAGAATGCATCTGGCAGCTGAGAACTGATGTAAGCAAGTGTCAGGGGATGGAGCTCAAGCAGTGGTTTGTCCGGTCGCATGAGCCATGCTGACCTCTCCCATGGCACTGCAGGCTCAGGTAGCACAGTGCTGTCCTATGCTCTGAGGCACAGATGGTCTGAAAGAGACTCTCTTGTACGTGGTGGAGCAAAACATCACACACAATGTTGTGACAATTCTACTGGACCAAAGAGCTGTCTGTCAGCATCCTGTTTCCAAGTACAACTAGCAGCAACTGTGGGGAAAAGGTACAGCTACCAAAAGGAGGATCACTATCAAGCCTACCTTCATAGCTTTGGGACATTTTGGGAATACCCACAGAGAGGAGTTTGATCAATCTTTCCATGACACCGCCTGAATGAAGCTGGATAACTCACAGCCCAAGACATTTGCTGATTTTGCAGTGGCACTCTGAGCCCCTTTCCATTGCACACAGGCACTTGTGCCCTCGTGGGTAATTTAAAGGTAGAACATCTCCAAGTTATTGAAATGTTCTGTATTAATAGTTCATTTTCAAGGAGCTTCTTGCTTAGGTTTTGTTTAAAGTGAAGCAAAATGTTCTCATTGATCTGAAACTCACTTCTTTGCAAAGAGTTTTTTCTAGATGTGTAATTTCAAATTCCAGGCTGCTTTTCTGGTATGGGTTGAACACATGAATTGAATTTTTAAAATTGCCTCTGCTGAAGAGACAGAGGAAAACTGTGGAACCTCGATACACCTAGACTTCAGTTGACCCCTCTGTTAAGTTTGGGGGGCAGGGGTGGGTTTGTTGTTTGCAACAGTCTGGGTGAAAGCTTTGCCATTTCTTGCTAAGAAGAGTGCAAGCTGCTGAGCTGCATCATGTTTGCCAAGTCCAAACTTCAAGTGTTTTCTTTGAGGAGCTTGGGGGCCTGTGTTTCTTGGTTGGCTAACTGGGATTTTAGGAATAGAATCTATTTTTGATAAATGATGCCACGTAGACATGCTAATGGGCAAAGTGTCAGCTTCCAGATAACAATATTGCTCTTATAGCCTGCTGAAAACTGGGTTTGGGGGTTGGTCTCTCCAGCTAACCATTGCTTGCCTAAAGTGCAATTAAAGTTGATGTGAAGTCCAGTCCTGGGCCAGGAGCACTGGTAGGTGTGCTACAGAGATCTAGGGGTTTCTCCTGAATATTGCTTTGTTCCTATTGATGTGTCCTGGCCCTGGCTCCTTTTGCCATGCTATTTGTGCGAGGAGGGCTGTGCTACACCTGCTTGTTTCTGGTGTGGAGCCCTCCAGGTTCATTAGCTCTGCACTGTGCTGAAGTGATGTTGCTGCAGGACACGAGCTGTGCTTCAGCTACTGAGAGCAGTTGTGCCTGAGTGCTATGCCGTGAGGCTTGGTACAGGGCCTCCACCCTCGTGGTGCAGCTCATGTGCAACCTGGACCCACTGCCTGCAAGCCTTTAGGCTTGCTCTGTGCCAGTCTGTGGTTGGGTAGCAGGGGGCTGCATTTGGGCTCTGCCCCCGGCTGCTGTTATTTATGGAAACTGGGGAACTGTTCATGGAAAAAAGCTGGCAGAGGGTGCCTTGCCAACCACTCTTCTGCTGGTGGTAACCTGCAGAGCATGTGTGTGTGCAGTGGGGTTCAAAGGAGGTGTGCGGCTATGGAAACCTGCCTCTGCATGCCCAGAGAGCGTATGAGAGCCTCTGAACAGAGGTACTAATGCTCCTCTGCCTTGGCTCCCCTGTGATCTTCTGCAAACAGCCCTGCGGGGAGAACCACTTCATTTTCTGCTCTGCATTCCCTGTGCTCCCTATGCTTACCTGGGGAAAAAATGACAGCTCTTTTTTTTTGAGACTACATGTCAAATGCCCAGGGCTGTAATGAAATATAGATCTACCTGATGCTGGACATAATACATAGGTGTTTCATTCTACACTTGAGGAAAGAGCCTGCCATGTCTCCAGCTCACTGCAGCCTACTGCAGCTGGAGGAGAGCCATTCTCTAGGTTCACTCACTTTGCTACCAGACACCTAAAGCAAAAATATGGTGCTCTTTAGGGTGTAGTGAGGCTCCTTGGGAAATATGATCAACTACAAGGATCAGTCAGGGGCTTCAACCAAAGACCCTGTTTGGGGAATTGGCTCCTGACTACTCATTTCACCAGTGCCTGTTTCAGAGCCACCTTGGTGTCTGTCATGCTTCTGATCTGGGAGGTCCTTGTTAAGCAGCTGCAGACGTCTGGCACATCTTCCTTTCAGGCCTGACCCATTTAATGCTGGGGAGGACAGGTGAACAAAAGCTGAGCCAGAGCTGACCTGGAGAGGAAGGAAGAGGCAGGGAGATCTGAGCTGCCCAGAAATGCAGTGATGCCCTCACTGCAGTGATGGTCACCATCCAGAAAGGAGAGCAGAAGAAACCCTCTATCTGAAGGAGCCTGCAGTGCTCAGACAGAGACCCATTGTGCTCCAGCTCCAAGCATGGTTTGAGCCCAGTGTGTGGCTGCAGTATAGCAGCTTAATGAGTTGCCACATGTCAGCCACAGTGCGGTAGCCATCTGTGTGTGATGGATGTGTGGCGTGCAGCGGGGTGCTGAGGAAGCCACCTCACCTCCCCATCTTTGCTATTTCAAGTGGCTTTGAGTTTGTCACAGGCTGCAGGCGTTGATCTGTGCTCAGCTGCCATGGGGTAGTGAGCCACCAGGCTGCAGAGCTTGGAGCTGCTTGCCCTTTTCCAAAGTGAGGAGTCAAGCTTTGCTGGAGGGAAACATTTCCTTACATACTGTCCATGAAGGCATTCACTGTGACAGGAGCTCACTGAGGCCAATGACTATGCCCAATACAAAAAAAGCATCAAATATTTATTTAAGTAGGCCTTCCAAGTGATCTATCAGTAAATATGCAAAAATATGCAAGAGGCATGAGGGAAATGGATGAGCCCACTTTTGAAGTGTTACATCCTATCCTGACTACAGTGTTCATGAGATATTTTCAGTGGACAGGTAGTCCATCATGAAGGACAGCAGGTTTTTGAGCACCTTTTCCAGATGAGGCGGCCTTGGCCTGTGCCAGGAGACTGAGCTACACGAACCTTGTCCTTAGTCTGTCAAGTTCAGCCTGAAACCTCTTTACGTAGCTCACATCAGACCAAGACAAAACAAATGCTCCCAGCTCAGGTGCTAGGCTGATTTAATGAGAATCTTTCTTTTAAAACAACCTCAACACATTGGTGAAGGTTATTTTTTAAACTGGGTGGCTGAAAGAAAATAAATAAATGACCTATAAGGACGTCTATTAAAAAAATAATTTTTAAATAGTTGGTGAGGAGTCATCTTTGGTAAATGCCTAGTAGCTGGCTCAACATGGGTCTTCTGTCTGCCTTTGTGTGCGGGTACATATGGTCTCAGTGGATATGTGTGGAGTGGAAGCAGTCCTGTTCTGTAGGTCCCCTGTGCTCAGGTTTGTGTTTGTATACTGGGAGCGTTAATGAGAACAGACTGCCTTTCTTTCCCTTCGTTCCCCAATCCCATCTGTTCAAACAAAAGGCTGAAAGGGAGAGAGAGCTGAGACCCTGCTGGTCAAGAGGGGATGGATAATAACACATATCCTTGGGCTACATTTCAGCACATGCAACCCTTTCAAGCTGTGCTAAAGCTTTTATTCAGGCAAGAGAAAGAACAACCAATATAAAATAAGGATTTTTGATTCTTTTTAGAAAAGCTGCATCAGGCCTGAAGGATGCTACATTCCATTCTTTCCTGCTAACATTTTATAATGCTGGATTATAAAAAAAGGGTCTAACTCCATACTGATTATATATTTGTGGGTGTAGAGACAGAGCATGATATCGGGCTAGAGCGAGTGACATATGCAGAGGGGCCAGGGATGGCTTAGAAAGTCAATTTTCACTCTGTTTGCACATGGTAACAGTTCCAGATTCATGTAATTAACTATACATCAAAAGGGTGTGAAGGAAGATATATTCCTCTCCACCTTGGGGATTTGATAGGTACTTTGCAATTCATGGTTAACCCCCCATTCACATATTTGTCATTATGGTCGTGCCAAACAACTCATCTGAAGATCAAAACAGCTTTCTTGGGGGCTGTAACAGTGAGAGAAGCACAAGAGATGGCACCTCAAATCCCAGAGTGGGTACGGAGTGGCAGAGAGGGATGCAGCCCTGGATGGCAGCGCTGGTGTTCAGCCCTCTGCCAGCCATTCCAGGGATGTCATAATGCTTTACAGGAGAAAAATGGTCTCAAATGCCATTAGTTTAATGCTTCATAATGTCGTTGTGTCTGTTTTAAATGCAATCACTGAGCTCAGGGGACATCCAGGACTAAAATAAAAGAAGAGGAAAAGCGCTTCCAGAAATGTAACGATGGAAAAGGAGGCAAGGAAATCTTTGGTGAGTGAAGAAATGAGACTCAGTGGTTCTTTTCCACTGAGCAGGTAGCACATGAGTAATTGGTATAGGATGGCTAAAGGAATATTCATCATGAGAACTGATTGCACCCAGGTTGTAATAAATACACCAAAGTAACATAATCAGTCTGGAGGCAGAGGAGAGTCTTGGAAAACACTAGACCTTATCCTGGCTAAGATTTTCTGAATGACTCATTTCAAGGGAGATTCTGAGTGCTGAGTTACTGTTTTTGCCTCGTTTCCAGAAATGGTGCACAGCAAATCCCACTGAATGCATCCATCATCCCCTACCCATCCAGCAAGTTTATTGATGTATATGTGGGTGCCTAACTCCAGGGTGCACTGTCTCAAAGAGAGGGAGCCAGAAAAAATGAAACATATCAAAACCAGTGAACAAGCTGAATCTGATCTATTAGTTCACACTAATAGAAATGCAAATAAATAAATTGGTAAAGCAATGAATACAAGCAGTCATTGTTTTCATGCAAGCTTTAGTAATCTTTCTATGTGTCTCTTATTTTATTTCAATCACACAGGTGGAGCTGTTTCCTTAGGGATGAAATCCTGCCTTGGTTGACATCTCCCACTCCAAGTGAGGCAGGTATATGTTCCTTTCAGACAGGAGCTGTTTGGTTTTAGCAGTCATCAGTTATTCTTCTCCAGGGAGGGATTAAACAACGTGAAGGGATCATAGGACCATCTAGCCCTGCTCCTTTGTGTCCTTTTTCTTTAGAATCCTAGCAATTGGGAGCAACCTGCTTCTAATCTAATGTAGAAAATTTACATGAGCAGCACATCCCCTTTCATCTCTACACTTCCTCTCACAGGGCATCCATCTCACATATTGGTTGCACACTGTGGCTGCCCTCATGTCTATCATTAGAAAGCAGACACTTGAGCCTGGGCTAACTGTGTACCATTGATGTATTGCAGGACAGGCCTCTGCTGAATTCCTCCATCAAGCAACCACAAGAAGTGATTTCTGCAGATTAATGTGCTGGTGGGTGCATGCAGAGGTTGAAAGAGGAAAGGTTCATGGTGGTGGCTGGCTTACTGAAAAGACAGAGAAATGAATGTGGCAGAAATAGGGTCCTTAGCATTGCAGATGTATACAGGTTGTTGCTTTCAGCTCTTGTATTTGCTTTCTGCTACAGCAATTGGTAGAAAACAAGAAAAAGGAGTTTTTGACAATGCTGGTTTTAAGAGTCTGTTCCCAAAGTCTTACAACCCAGCCGAATGTAACTGTGGAGGCTGAGATACATCATGGTGGATGTCTCTGGTGGTTTGGGTTGAGGGAGCTGAGTTTAATCTTAGAAAGAGGTTAGAGAAAAAGAAACAGATGTATCTGTAGTTTAAAATTGACTAGCAGTGCCTTTCTTTGAGAAGATCTAAAGTTTCTGTGGAGCAGAGATTAGAAATTTGGCTTGAAAGGAGCTCCACTGCAGGTGATATGACTTCTGTCATACCCTGAAAAGTTGTCCCAGTTTGGCCAGATTGTAAATCTCCAAAGAAAACCAGATTAAATCTCATTGGCACTTGGCAATAGAGTTTTGTCAGAGTTTAACAGCTGAACTGCCTGTCCATCCTTGGCATGTAGGACCACAGTGCCTGACCCATCCCTTCGGAGCACAGCCCTGAGCTGTATTTTCCTTGGAATGCACTTAACCGTGTGGGACTGCCTTGGTGATGGGTACTACAAGTGCAGACTGTGTGAATACAGCTGAGAGGTGCACACAGAAAAGTTTCTTTTGCATTTCACCAATGGCTAAAAGTGTAGCCGGATGAACTTAGAGCATCAGGAATCACTGAGTAAGGAGAAAAGTCAATGAAGTAGCTATTTGCTGTCACAAATGAAACAGATAAAATTATTCCATTAGTTCCTGATGTGAAACAAATAAACTAAGGGGAACAAATAAACTGCAGGCCGTAAGAGACATTTTTTGTTATCCTCAAATATATTCTCTGGTTGTAATGTATCAGCAGGCTTCCAGCACAAGGCTTTAGAAAAACGGAGTGTTTGTTGGCAATGTGTTCAACACCCTTGCTAGGAAACATCCTTTTCTTCTTTCTGACATTAAGGTCATGTTTCATATCTTACCCTACTTCCTAGGAAAATAATAATAATAAGATACTTAGGTCTGCAGAGACCATATTTGGATATGGGAAAGATCATATGAATAGCATGACTGGTGACTTGTAGTACCTTTGGAAAAAGCTGGAGGTTCCAGATGAACTAGCAAAACTGTCAATTTCTTATGATGGAAATGGTGTGCCTGAAAGAGAAGTTAATACAGCCAGGTAGGCAAGAAAAATATGTTCAAAGAGTTACATCAAAGATGTTCAGGAGCTGAAAAAATCAAAAAGAGGAGCCAAAGAAGTTTCATGCTGACATCAGTGGCATCAAGGAAGCTGATGAAGCTTTTCAGATATCTAGGGATAAGTAACAGAAATAGTAGGGTTACCATGAATGAAATAGTAAGATTACTGTAAATGAAACATGAACAAAAATACTAGTTTGTGTGAAACCACAAGAAGCAAAAAATAGAGCAAGGGTTGTTAGGCTAGTCTGTACTGAGCATCAAGGAGATGACTTCAGCAATCAAACTGTGGACACTGAGAAAAATGCTGTTTATGTTACGCCTGGGCAGGGCCCCAGCACAGACAATTCTTCAAGAGGTACTGGCTCTGAGGAGAATGGCAGCATGGTTGCAGTACATTGAATGTGCCATTGTTCTTCCCATTATCCCAAAAGGAAGGCAGGCAAGTAACCATGAGATGCTCAAAATTAGAATTCATAGGTGTTGTGTGCCAGCTGTGCCTAGAGTTTATGGAGGCTGAAGTGAGCAAGACTGTGAAGCAAAATCTGCTCCCACAGATTCTGCTGACTCTGAAAAAGTGTAAAGGACCCATTCCAAAACCAGGTAATTGTCAGCCAGCAAGAGGATACTTCAAATGCATGGAAGCAATTTTTCCTGGATACTATGTATCTAATACCAAAATATCTGTCCTCCACAATTGATCTCACTGGGTACTAAAGTACTTACTGAGGATGGCTGCAGACCCAAATTCAGACAGATAATTAACACTGCTACAGTTCAGAATAGTATCTCAACAGTGTGGATTGTCACATGGTCAGTAGGAAACTGAAGAACAAGAAAAATCCTGATGAGCACACTGGGAATCAGAGTTCCTGGTGACTCTAACATAGAAAAAGCTGAGATAAAAAAAAGTGATATGTAATTCATGGACCCAGGAGTTGCTATTATGCATTCTTATGACCAGAGGTAAAGTTGGAAATGGTGAGTTTAGCCTTCCTACTATGGAATACAGTTAAATACATCCAGTGAAGAAATAAGGAGCATCTTCTCACAACAGTAGTGAAGATGAAGCTGGAATGATGCATTTTCTGTTCTGGGAGGAGGCAATTGATGTTACACCAAGCGGGCTTACTGCTGCTTGCCAGCCGTGCCATTGCTCTTTCAAAGGAGACACTAAGACACAATAGACTCAGCATTGTTGAATCAGCTAATCCACTGGATATTTCTGCTTTTTGTAACTATTTTTTCAAAGTTCTTTGCTGCAGGGATGTCAAGCAGGGATCCCATTATATGGTGAAGCACATCAGTAACTGGCTTTTGTGACAATCAAAACTGTGGTGCAGCAAATATGGAGACTAAGGTCATCATGTACCAGTCCCTCCAGGAGAGAATGATGGTAACCTTTTTGCTTCTGAGTGCTTACTGAAGGGTGCAACCTTTTACTCACACTCCATAATTAGAGACAGTTTCTGCTCTCATAAAGCAGTGGCCAGCAATAAGCAAGGCTAACCCACAGCTCTGGATCAAAACAGCCTGGGATGTTGATCTGTTTGAAAGCTGGCTTCTAGTTTGGTGGATGAATCGAATGCCTTAACAAACTGGCTGACTGAAGATGGGCATACACAGTCTTTTTTGTCCCTTTTTTATCTCTTTCAGATGTCACTGCTAGGAACAGTGATTAAATACCCATGTGACTACTCTCAATCAGTAAGAGCAGGTCTGGTTTCTCCAGAGGCATGTACCAGAGTGGCTCAGTCACCTCATGGCACTGAGAACACCTGTGTTAGCCAAAATTTTAGATACTTCTCATGGTGGGATGAAGCTAGATGGGACTGGTCAGCTTCACAGACAGGGTGGGACTGGGCAGGTTGCAAACTCTCCTGCTGTGTGGGTCAGGTCCTTATTCTGCTGACAGAGCATTTGCAGTCTAAACACGTAAAGGGTGGAAAAGGGAAGCATATGTTGTCTCCCAGGAGGATGTGAGACACAGAGAAATACCAGACTGGCTGTGAGATTCAGAGATTTAGAGAAATGGCTTTGCTGGTGTCAGTCAAGCCAGAAGGTGCAACTCAGAGAAACTCAAGGAGCCACCATGCAAAGGAAGAACGAGCCAATCTGGTGTGGACACTTCTCTGAGTGTGACAGTAATATAACTTCCACATGACAGAAATTCTGCTGCTGAAGATGCTATTGTTTTGAATGTAATTATCTTTTACAGGGTTCTTCCAATCATCTTTATCTTAATGTGCTTTTCCTTTCTACATTGTAACATAAAATCCATTTCCTTTCAATTTACTCCAAATCTATCTGCATTCAGATTACTGTAACTTGGATGCACAGTAATTAAATGTGGTTTGTCTGACTAGACAGGCAGTGAATGCTATTACAGCTTGTTTATGCTAGCAAGCAATGCAGGTTTCTCTGTGCCATCCCACCAGCATGGTTTAACCCCAGCCTAGAGAGTCTGTGTGCCAGGCCATGTGCAAGCTTCACCATGCACTTGGTCCTTGGTTCATGGAGTGACATCAGTAGATTATTGCTCCTTGGGTTTCAGATTCAGAGATTTCAAAATGTTCGTCCCACAAGGATCTGCCTCAATAGTTCATCCTGCGTCAGCTCTGACATGAACCTCTCTTTCTGGTGGAGGCATTTAAGAGACTGCTGACAATATCTACATGTTTAAAAAAGGATACAAGTGTTCTACCTTTTGGCTCTACAGTGCAGCCTAGTGCTAGAATCCCTCTGCGGCTGACAGGATATGACCCTGGCCTTGGCCCCATGTAACACTCTGTGTTCTGGGAGCTTGTTAAATATGTACTCTGAATCCCATTTCATGTTGTACTTTCACCTTTGGGATGCTACTGAGAAGCAAATTGTGTGGTAGCAAGAGTCCTGGATGTCTTGAAATGATACAGAGGAGGTATTATGAGTGTAGTTCAAGCATGCACTGTAAATGCACCACCGAGAAGTGCTTTAAGAATGATTCAAGGAAAGGTCAAGTGAGGTAAATTCACCTTTACAGAGTGAGGTTCAAATCGGTTAAAATCTTGGATACTGATACAAGGCAAATGGAGTTTTGTGCTAATTTACTTTGCACCTTGTTGGAAGATACTTCATAGGTCAAGAAAGCTGGGAGGTCTCCCTTAGAAATCCTTTGACACTGATGAGCCTTGTGTGGGGAACACTGAACTGGGAGAGACAAGGGGGCTGCTCTACAGTTTTTAAATACACTTTCTTTGAAAGCAATGCTTTCTCTGATAGAGCCTGAACTAGAGAGTGGAGCCTTTTAGACAGTCATATGATTACATACAACAAAGTGACTTTAATGTTTAAAGATAATTTCTGAATCTCTGGATCCTTTTTGTGTTCTGTGTCCCCATCAAGAAAATGGGATGAGTGCCCCCAAACCACTTTTGACAACTACATTCCTAGCTGGTCAGCAAGACCTGCCTCATACTGGAGGTGGCCTCTGGCCACAGTATTTAAGCTGGTCTGTACTGGGATTTTCTGAATGACTACATATGGTGTCTGAGAGTGGTTGTTTGTCTGATACACCTTTGATCACCCGAAAAAAGCCCCAGTGGGATGACCTTAAAAGATGATTGTCCATTCCTCCCACAGTTCATGTAAACCACTATTTTAACTCCTCTTTGTTAGAATTTTAACTTCCTCTTAATTTTCCTTGTTTCTTCATAATTTTTTGAAGCTTGAATCTAAAGTATGCTAAAATTTACTAGGTTTTGATGACCACAATGGCTGAATCTAAACTCTTCAAGCCTCTCAGCAGTCCTTTCTTCTTTCAAACACTTTGCTAGATCAATATTATTTAAGGTCTCTGTTGCCTTAAATTTTAGCTTTCATATTTTTTAGATTCTGTACTACCTTAGTGTGTGACTGAACTTCATATAAAGTGTTAGCAAGTTCTCCTCGCAGCTTAGTTAGACAAAACAATCCTTTTCCAGTCCAAGAACCAAGGACACCATTTCAGCTCCAGGCCCTAGAAGTATAAAAAACAGAGAATTGAGGAGAGCAAACAGGGAGGATGAGGCTTCATAACCTGAAGTAATTGGACAATTAACCCCAATATGTAAATGGACCAAAACTTATAAATGTGAAAACTCATGACTGGTCGTCCGTCTTGTGTCCATCTTGGGTAGAGGCACAGTCAGGCTCTTGTACTGCCCAAGGTGTATCCTTGGAAGGCCCTTTAATAAATACCTACTTTATTCCTCTAACACTGTCTAGCCTCTGCTCCAGGTAGCCTCTTACAGGCATCATCTCCAGAGCTTAGATCTTCTTGGGGCAATCCAAGCAAAATAAGAAGCTGTGACCCTGACTAATAGGACCTACCTATTCAGAAAGCAGTCCTGTCAAAGTAAAGTCTGAAAAATATGTCAGGATGTCTTGGTTTTGAAAGACAGGTGCCTGCCAAGGAAGGCGGGAGCTTCTCTTAGAATAGAAAAAACGCAAACCCCCTCCCTCCAAATTATTAAAAGGGGCTCTCAAGCAAAGATATGAGGATAAGAATAACAGTTCTTTAATATGTATAAACAAAACAAAGTAAAACAAAAACCAACAAACTACAACCTAATAGGAAAATTAGA
>VXBU01010693.1:7585-27270 GCA_013400315.1 Bombycilla garrulus
AGTTCTATCAACTTTTTTCACCCTCTCTCTTATTAGGTGTTTCTTACTGACATATTAGAGAAATATATATTATAAACAAATAAATTTTGAAGAATAAACAAAATATTACTTGGTAAAATAATATAATTCCTTGGAAAAGGAATGATTGAAGATCTTGGAAACATACAAATAAACTGAAAAAAAACAAAAAAAACCACTGCTTGTGAGTTTCCAAATTATTTTTTTCTTCATTAAAATTAGGTAAGTTCTGCTGAAATAATAGTACTGTGCTAAAAATTTTTCTGGTATGTCGAGGGGAGTTTTGAGCAATTGCTCTAAGAAATGAAGATAGTTATATTACACTGTTATGACAAGATATCACAAAGCATGGAAACATTTCTGGAAGTTAGGGAAAGAAGTTCATGAAGCAAACCCCTGTATTTGTCCTTTCTTATTTTTCCCTAGTGTGGCTGAGGTTTTATGGAATTCCAAATAGCAAAAAAAATAAACTGAGTTTGCATAAGAATATCAGACACTGAACTCTGCAAGGTGTGATTCCTTTTAGACAAATTAGTTGTTCAGCTTCCAAATAACTCCATAAATAATACTTATTTATTAATTTTACTTTTCCTGTTGCAAAAGGACATTAAAAGGTTCAGAAATTCCTGTTATTTAATTGAATAACCTAACATCAGCATTTAATTGGATGTCCTTATCTATAGGGATGGCCTCTGATATCTTCTCAAGCTCTCAGCCAAAGTCGAAGTACTGAATAAAATGTTGAGAATATTTCTGCCCATAAATCACTGACTACTACATTTTCATTGTATTCTGATTCATTACAGAGGACTTCAGAGAAAACACCTTTGTTTATTATTTGTCTATTTATTTACTTATTTGACTTTCTTCTATTGGTTGTCTGACAACAAGCTGAAAAGGAGGAATTTTTCTTTAGCATCTCTTCATGTAGAATGCCTATACCCAGAAATTCCTCATTTCATTTTTAGAATATTAGTGGGGTTTTCTTTAGCTTTTTCTTTAGCCATGCAGATCTATGTGCATTTTCAAGGCTGTATTCTTGAGCTATGGACCAGAAAAACAATCTTTCATAGAACATTTCAGATTTCTTTATTAGGGCCTGTTTTCAAAGGCATACCTTGAACTGAAGATGTCTTACTGGCAGATGTATGTGGAAATATTTCAGCATAAGTGAATTTAGATTTCTTTCCTGTTTTCATCCTTGACACATAAAATGACTTCTGGATTTTAAAAATTCTTATAGCTAATCATTTAAACTACTACTGTGACAATATGTATACCTATGCTGAAACTTTTTTATACTTAGCCATTGCTTAGAGAAAGGTATTGTTTTCAGTAAAATAAATAAATAATAAGTAAAGTAATGAAAAGGAGAGCACTTTCTGTAGCAAACTTAAAATCTTTATAGGTATTTTATTCTGTGCATGGTCTAAAGATTCAAAGTTCATCTTAATGTCAACTATGCCTATTTTTACCTGTGGATGATAAAAGAAAAAAGTCTATTTCTATTGTAACTACCTAATTAGCCATGTGTTTATAAAAAGAATACGGTAGACTCATTCAGTATTACTTAGGAGTATTTCCTCTCTTTGGTATAATTTAATTTGACATCCAGGTAAGTCAGTGTCAAACTATGAAAGTCAAGCTGAAAAAAAATAAATCTAACCTGACATGTGGACAGTATGTTAGTTGCAGCTAAAGGGTCTTGCTTGTCCATTACCATTTTGTAGCTTGACTTTTAAATAGGCTATGTTGTCTTACTAAATTTGTTTCTCATGTTTGTGTCACACTGAATGCTTAGAGGTGATAAGCTGGCAGAATTTTTTTAATTGTAATAACTCTAAAATGTTGTTTTGTTGCATTTTTTTAATCTTGGAACTATAAAAATATAGAAGTAATTAAAATTTATATATTGAGGGCAGGATTTTCAAAAATTTTTGACAGCTTTCAGTGAAATGGCTTACAAATCTGGTGATTATTTTCAATTTAAGGTACTACTACTCACAATTTTAACACAAGATCCATGATTATGCTTTAGTTTTTTTTAATGCTGCAGCACTAGCAGTTACAACATTGACTTATTTTAAAAATAGACTGTTCCTGATTACTTTTTTTTTTCCTCATTGTCAGCTGATTGTTTTGTCTAGAAAACCTCTCTGAACTTCATTAAGTATGTCTAAGGAGTGGCACAAAAGAAAGAAGTTAATAAACTTGAGGAAAAAATGTTATAATAAAGGTTATGCAAAAATGTGCATAATTAGTGTGCTGGGAATTTATCAGTGAAACTCTGCATCTATGGGTGCTGAGGCCATACTTAATATTTTAAGTAAGATGGATAACATTGATATCTTGACATTTTCAGAGAACACATATTTTGACAAAGTATTGTTTGAGATAGAAAAAGATTCTGATGTAAATAGAAATAAAAATAAATTTAGAGAAATTGCATGCTAGGTAATAATATGGACTTCTAGATTTTGTTCTGAGGGCCTCTAAGAAAGACCATGTTTGGTTGGAAACAAAACAAATATTGACTGGTATAATTTTCAAAAGGTGATAGGAATAAAAACCATAAAAATGAAAAAATAAAGAGGCCATATGAAGCCACAGAAAGCTCTATAAGAGGCTGTAAGAGAAGAAACAAAAACAAATTTTAAAAAAAGCTCGTTCTGTAAAGAATAGTAATTCTCAAGGCAGGTGTGGTAAGAAAGCCAAAAAAAAAAAGGCAAAAAAGGGCACTGAAGTGACATCAAACAGGTTCAATTGTGCAGGCCTACGGTGGGGCTGTGACCAGCTGCCTTGCTCAACCTTCCTCCTGGGCAGCACAGGACAGCGAATTTGTGTAGCTCAAATATTTCCTCTATATCTGTGTTTCAGTATCTAAGTCCATTTGATTGTTGCATTCTCATTTTGGTTTGGAATCGTGATACACAGTTTCTTACAATAAAGGAATACTCTCTGAATAAGTTTCATTCAGTTTTCTTTTCCAGCACTGTTCAGCTCCTTGCCTCCAGTTTGGTCATAGTCTATGTGGTTGCAGAGCACAGATTAAAAACCTCAGCCTTAGAACAACAAAGCATAGTAAATGAGCATTTTTTGTTTGTTTTAATTTGTATCTTTCACTTTGTCTAATAATACCCTCATATAGTTTTTATATTATATTAATAAGAGACTATGGGAAGTTTTTGGGCAAATGAATGATCATTTAGTCTGACTGAAGTTCCCATTGCACTCTTTAATACTGCAAAATATTTCTCTGAGTTACTTAATCTCATTTTCTGTTTTGAAATATTAAAGTGCTAGAGTAATAAAGGAGTTTTATATATCTTCAAACAGTTTATAGTACTGAAATGTATTTATGTCCATATCTTGAGTCTTGACATTCTTACAGTTCTTGGGTCCTCTCCAAATTCTGTGCAGGAGTCTTTTAATTTGTTTTGATAGAGGGACAGTGACAAGACAGAAAAAACATCTTTGTTTAAGAATGACAGTTTTCTAGACTTCTGTTTTGTGAATGATAATTTCCCATTGTTAGGACACAAGAATGTGGTAGTGAGATTTGAAATTTCCCAAATTGGTATTAACAGTTGGCAGAAGAACCATGAAATGCAATTTTCAATTAAAAAACAGAAACTAAAGCAATACAAGCATGCATATTACTAACTCAAACAATAAAGGACTTGACATTTGATAGAAGGTGAAGAACTGCTATAATACATACACTGATGAGAACCTTGAAAAACTGTTATATGTATGTAAATTTTAATCTGATTAAAACCTATTTGGAAATTCTTAATTTATTTAGGTTTTTCTTTTCTTGATTCTTAGCTAAGAAAAAAGAATTCTCTACAAAAGTTACAAGAACATGTTTTGAAAGATCCTTGAAAGAAGATGTGGAGCATGCTTTTGATTAGCTGAATGGAAAATAGGGTCTGGTCAAAGTGGAATTCCCTCTGGGACAGAAGGTCTAAAAGGGTGGAGTGATTGTTGATAGTAGAAAGTAGAAAGCTTGGAAGGATGACAAATAGGTATATTTAATCTAGGAAGGTAAGAGCAGAGAAGAAAGAGAATTTCATTTCAGAGGCTTTTAAGAGCACAAAGAATGAGTGAGATGCAGGACAAACGATTATTGGTTTTGGTAGCAGCAATACGAAAAAATGACATGAAAAATGAAAGCTGGGGACTGAAAAAATATATATAAAATAAACACAGACAGAAAAATCCCATTTGAAGTACAGTAGGAGAGATTTGATTGTATTGGGTTCCAAGGCAAGAGAAGGCAGGACAGTGTTTTACACATCACGTCCCCAAGGTCTAACTCCCAGACAGTGCAGAGTCCTAACGTGTTTACAGCACACCTTATGGATACAGGGACTTCTGTAAGTCAAGGACAATTATGCTATTACAGGGTCTCTGATTTGTCTATGTTTATGGAGCATAGGTGTTTCTTTGTTAACAGTGGGATTAAAATTACCTGTATTCCATCATTTTTATCAGAAATAGAAGTATCTTGACGAGAATATTTTTATCAGAGTTAGTAGAAATTAGATACATATTTGGAAGAGGAAATAGTAGACCAAAATATTTTCTTTGTAAAATTCTTCTAAGGTTCTGAAGACTTTGTGTATGGAGTATGGGTGTGTCTTTGTGTCTGACTCAGAAGAACAAATAGCTTCATACTGTAATAATCAGTGATTTGCTCCCAGTGTAGAACAGCTGAAAGTCATCGAGTTTAAAATTTCAGAGAAAGATAGAAGTCTCATTTTGTTTTATAGTTGGTCAGAGTTTATTAAGATAAAGGATTAAAACTTTTTAGAAGCAGATAAAGTTGGCTCCTTTCTCTTAAGAGATTACCTAAGGTTCAGATTATTTTAACCCTTGGGGATTGTACAACTACTAATAAACCTGAAAACCTAAACTCTGATTATTAAATTCACACTTTCCTGGCCCTTTTATAGAAAAGAATTTGTAGAGGAACTGCTAAATTTAAAACCAGCATAGACAAATGAAAGGGAAACAGGGCAAACAGGCAAGTAAACATCATTAATCTTTAACTAATACTTCTTGTAAACCAAGGATTAAATTGAAATGAGAAGTCTAAAAATATTATTTCCAGAAGATGGCACTCTTATACTTTGTATTTTTGGAGTATAACCAGTCACTATCCATAACTGTATATGCACTCCTCTATTTGTCTAAACTATTTAATTATTTATCTGTACACAAAAGGAAGGGTATCGTGTAAAACAGAGTAATCTTTATACAGTCTTTGCTTCAAGAAACAGTATTTATTTTGACAGCAAGAAGCATCACTAATTGAAACAAATCATTAACTTTAGTTTTAGTCTTTAACTAAAAATTATACATGGATCTAAATATGTTGTTTTATTTTAAAAAAGAACAAGCAGCTCTTATTCCCAGCCTTAAACTAATAAGCTTATTGCTTCTCTCTAGAAGGGAGCATATAAAAGTAGAGAAAAATATTGACAACTGGAATGGCAAAGAAACAGTTGCAATCTTTGAATAGTTAAAAATAAAGTTGCATAGATGGAAGATGGTTATAATTATGCAATAAATGACACTCCTGAGAGTGATGAACCATGAATAGATGTTTTACTCCTTCACTAATAGAAATTTCATCACTCAGTTCATGCTTACATCCCTAAACAACCATATTATTTTCATCTATCATAATTTTTCTATCTTACTTCCAGTGTGATACATACTTCCAGAATAAAAAGAATTGTGTAGCTCTGTTCTTTTATCTGTATCTGAAAAATCTATCATAGATTTTTCAAAAATACATAATGCAAAATTCTTAGAGTGTTAACTCTAAAGCTGTTCTTTTTTTTTATGTTTTAGATTCTGTGACTTGTTATGGCCTGCTACTGAAGGTGAGGGTAACCCATGTTCTTGTTGATAGATCCCTTGGATTGGAATATAGTGGAGTCATACTGAATGATTGGTATTTGTAAATATATATATATCTATATCTATGTTGGTTTTATTTTAGAACAATTTGACTGAAATGAAAAGCAGATATATAGCCATTTTGGTTATAATTATCTATAGTTACATGGAAATATGAAAGCATGAAACTATCACTCACTTTAAGAAAATATGTGAAGGAAGAGAGAGGAAGAAAGAGAAAGAAGGATAGAGTAGAAAGATACATAATCACCAGCCAAGGATTTACAATGGGTGCCATTGATTGTTGCCATAGGTCAAAGTGATGATCGGAGGATCTGTCAGGGGTGGGAGAAAAAGCCCATCAAATAAAAAGCCTGGTGGGTTAATATACACTGAGGTTCGGGCGGAAATGTCCAAGCACCTCACCTGGGAGAGAGGGGAGTTTTACTCTCTCTTTTGATCACATGCAGTCCTCTGGTTGAAGGCCTCAGAAATGAGTCTGGGGACTTTTCAGGTGCCTTTGATGATTTATGGCACCTTCTAAGACATGACAGCTGCCTCTGGCATCAGTACAGCGGGGTGGGGAGAGTGGGGCTTGTGTGTAAGGGAGGGCAATTTGGCACGATGAAAAGCACCATCCTGTCTCCACAGGGTCTGCCTGCCTCTGTCGGCCTCAAAGCCTGGTCTGTAGCCTTTGGCAGTGACAAGTTCACCCCCTCTGTCTTGTGCAAACCAGAGGTTTCCCATCACACACCCCAAACCCTACCTCCTTCTCCTCAGGAAGTTGCAAATCTGGCCTCAGCAAAGCATCCTAGTGCCTCCACAAATGGGTGATTTTTTTGAGTCATAGTCCAGTCTCTCACATGATGTTATAACTAAGGTGCTTAAAAGATCAGAAAATTAAGGTCTTAGTGTTACACATAAGGAGTTAGACCTTGAGTACAGCAGTTCATATGAAGTCAGCAAAAAGACACATTTTTCCAGATATGTATTATTTACAGCAGAATAAGCAATACATTTAAAGACACATATTAATCCAGTTAAATAATACATTTCATTGTAGATTAGGAATATTTTTGCATGAAATATTTACAGAAATCTTGAACCACGCAAAACTGTATTAATTGATTTAGTGCTGTTTACCTAAGTAACATTAATCTGTGCAGGATTTATAAACATTAGCTAGCTTGTAACATGATATTGCAAAAGAACTCATTAATGCTATGTAAATGTAGCTCTCATAGTTTTATACAATTTTGAACATTTTAACCTACCTAGCTGTAGAAATGTTTTTTGAGCTATTTACCTAATAATTATTTGTGCAAAATCCCTGCTGATGTTTCTTTACCATTGCAATTGAGCTCATGTTTGAAGGGTTGTTCAGGTAAATCTTTCTGAGATGGAATTTTTTTTGTGGAAAACAGGTCTGTATTTGTAAGATCATGTTTTTTGGGGGTAGAATTAAAATAGAACAGGTTGCTGTGGTACTGCTTCCTCATTTTTATTTTCTAAGGAGTCTAGGAGAACAAACTTTTTAAAAATAAGCAAATACATATGCATTGAATTCTACAAATTGCACTATTGTTGGTAGTAATGGTGTCCAATAAAGAGTGCAGCACTTTGAGACCTTGGAAGCCCTCAGGTTTGTTCTGTAGGGAACAATAATTTGTCCTGCCATGTTTCACATGGCAATGAACAATAAAAGCACATTGCAAATTCCCCCCTCCCATACAAGGGGTGGATGTGAGCTGATTCAGGCTTGAAAACTAAGTAGCCATGCTTATTTTTGTTGTGTTACTACAAATGTAATTATAAATGCTGTTGGAACCACATAGATAATTGCACAGGAGGCTGTACTGTTTTACATGACTCACTGGTTTAGACAGCACTTATTCTGGGATGTGTGCATCTTTCTGCTTGTTCAGTGAAAATACTTTTATGAGGCTGCACAATTCACGTCATTCCTCTGAATCTCTTTTAAATCTCCCTATCCAAAGACCATAAATACAATAAGTTCAAGGTTAACAATATCACTGAGAATTTTAAGGCCTACAGGGAAAAGAAAGGATCTAGTATCTTCTGTTGGAAGCAAGAAGAATAATCTTAACTTCTCTCTTCCAAGTTTAGATTTAATTTTTTTCTATAAAATTTTAATCTCATGCTAAGTTTAATTCTGTTTTATGCTGTTTTAAGCTTTGAAATATGACAAATCTTTCCAAATTTCTATTATGGTAGCAATAGGTATTACTGTTTCTTATTAGAATACATAGAATACATTTTGACTTGTGGTGAGTTTATTTTTACTTTGATCATTTCCATTACCAGTAAATTCTCTGCTTCAGCTTTTAAAATGCCACAGATAAAAATCTAGTTCACATCAGTTACATCTCAAATCTTCAGTCCTAAATAACCTGTTACAGGTAGCAAAAGTCTGGAAAAAGAAAAAAAAAGTTGTAGTTCCTTCTGCTAACTTTTCTTTTTTGCAAGTACATTATATTCAGAAAAATGACTTCTTTTGAGACGGTGATTATTTCAGATTGAAACTCTTTTAAGTGGAATGTGGTATGGCAAATCCTGTGTGATACTCCTCTTTACTGATCCAGTCTTAGAAATCAGAAAGATGTCCTAAATCAACTTTCCTTTAAATGAAAGAGTTGGACATGCTCCTCCTTTTATAGCAGCTCATTTAGTTCCTGTCTTGATGAAAGGCATCCATCTGTGAATCTTACATGGATCACAGTTCCCTAAGTAACACAGATGCGAAAGAAGCAGAGGGAAATGGAAGATAATACTAAATTTGTGTTGTTTAGCATTAATGAGCTCCCTGTTGATCACACAGACTATTGTAGGTCATAATATAACTAACTTTCTTTTTGCACTGTTAGTCAGGCAATGCAGTAGCGAGCATCCTGAAAACTAGTGCTTCTGTCAGAGAATGGGAATTTAAATGTGAAATTATAAATTTCACTTCTGATTAAAACCAAAACAGAATCTAAAATTTGTTAGTTGCATATAGTTCATTTTCCCCTGAAAAACTAGTTGGCAGTGTTTGTTTTATGTTGTTTCATTACTGCAGATCATTTAGTATATACACAGTCAAATGATTATTAATTTGTTTTTGCAATCTTTCTTTTGCAAAACGGTATTGTCCATCACATCTTATGATTCAGATACACTTCTGTTGTTCAATTACTTGGTCAAATATTTGGGGTATTTCCAGAAGAATTTTACTTGGTGCAATTCCAAATTCTTCATCTTTGGAAACATCAAACCTTTAGAATAAATCAAAAAACAGATTACATTAGTTGTACTAGCAGTGTAACATAATGCTTTCTAAGGCATTCTTTAAAACAGAGGTTGGACTAGTGTTGGAATACCTTAAAGCTAAGAAATAAAACAGTCATGTGAAAAACCCATCTTATGTTCCCATTGTTAATTAGAAAATGAAAAATGCATAAGATAGAATATAAATAAAACTCCACACCTAAATTTTTAACTTGGCAATGAAAGGAAGGAGTCTGTTACATATCTGGGATCCACAAATATTTCATGCAGGTCAATATGTTGCACAAAGGTGCCTGAACTCTGAAGGACTTGCCTACAATTTTATGCTTGAAAAGACTAAGTATACAATCTGTCTGAAAAAGAAAAAGAAAAAGAAAAAGAAAAAGAAAAAGAAAAAGAAAAAGAAAAAGAAAAAGAAAAAGAAAAAGAAAAAGAAAAAGAAAAAGAAAAAGAAAAAGAAAAAGAAAAAAAGAAAAAGAAAGAGAAAAAGAAAAAAAAAAAGAAAAAGAAAAAGAAAAAGAAAAAGAAAAAGAAAAAGAAAAAGAAAAAGAAAAAGAAAAAGAAAAAGAAAAAAAGAAAAAGAAAAAGAAAAAGAAAAAGAAAAAGAAAAAGAAAAAGAAAAAGAAAAAGAAAAAGAAAAAGGAAAAGAAAAAGAAAAAGAAAAAGAAAAAGAAAAAGAAAAAAGAAAATGGCATGTGGAGGAAAGAGGAAGATGCAAAAAACTACAAAATGTCCTGCAAGTTGCGTAATGAAAAAGCATCTAATAAAATATTCTATTTATTAGATAACTCATTGGTGAATTAAGGAGAGCCACGTGTTATTTCTTCCTCTATCAGTATTCCTAGAGGGATTCCTGTACTGCTCCCGAGGACAAATCTTGAACATCACTGTGCAAGATAACCCACATAAAAATTTCCAGCACCTTTCTGGGGTGTGACTGTGCAGAAATCAATGCAAGAAACTGCCAGCTAAGATATCTGATCATTATTACCTTATTCTCTTTACTCCATTTCCTGCTTCATCTCCATGGTACCTTTTTACTAATGTCTAGGTTGGGAACTATTTAGAACAGAAGTTTGCTTTTTGATTGCTTGTCTTTATAGTGACCAGTGCAATAATCTGTGATTGTGGTACAAATAAAAGAAAAATCAGAACTAGTTCAATAAAATACACCTCTTGAACTGGCATTCTCTAAAATTACATGGCTCCACTGAAATCAGTAGGTATAATTGTAGCTACAGTCCTAAGCGTAAGTAGGGGTACAAAGATCTTTCTTAAACTTGGGAGGAGGTCTGGTAATTTTCAGGAAGTTGTAATTAGTCTCATAGCTCAATGATGTCTGTAGCCAAGATTTAGAACTGAATTCCCTATCCAGTACCAGAACTGGTTTCTTATAGCATTGTCTTCCTCAATGTGAATGAAATAATGAATTGGACATTTTTACTGGCAGTTTTTTAGATTCTTTTCCCATTCCTGTAGTATATTGAGAAACATCTACATGGCAACCCTGACCTCCAGATAATAACTATCTACCCGAGTTTCAAAACCCTTCATGAGTTTGTGGACAGTGTATTCAATCCTGCTGCATAGATTACTGAACATATTAAACGCATTTGGCAGTCCAGCCAGCTCTATTCTCTGTTCACAGTGTACACATCTTTTGCATATCTTCTCAGTTTAAATACAAGGATGATGTAGAAAATCAAACCAAAAACCTTACTAAAATTTAGGCAAACAACATCCTTTGTTATCTGCTCTTTACAACCAGTCATTTAATCTTGAATAGCAATCAGGATAGTCTGTGACAATTTGCACTTGCTAAAAGCTCACATTAACTGTTTCTAATCATATTTTCTACAAGATGTGTAGAAATAATTTTCATGAGGACTTTCTTCATAGTCTTTTAAAGGACTAAGGTTGGTATGATATGATTGAACATTAGTTGTTTTGTTCTCCTTTTTACCCCTTCTGTCTTTCAAAATTAATGGAAATTGAAGGAAAAAACCCAAAAAACTGTTTCTGTGTTGTAAGTGTAGAAGTTCTAGTGTTGAGGAGTATAGCAGTTGGCATGACTTAGGTCCTAGTTAGAACAGCTCTTGGCATAAGCCCATGAACTTTTCTAGGAAAGTAAGTAGAAGATTAAAGGTGATCAACCACTTTTCCCAAATGACACACTAGTTCAAGGAAGAGGAGAGCCAAGCTATAGAAACAACCTGCTGATAACCAAGAAGGGCAAAAGCATCAGAGATTGTGAGAAGCAGGTAGTGAGTATCGACAACGGAGACAACAAACCTGGAAGTGACTTTCCTATAAATAAGGACACATAAGAATACTGGGATAGACATGAATTTCTGACAAACTCTCTGTGGAAGGAAAGCCCACAATCCTGCACCAGAATCCAAGAATATCTCTGTAAGTCACAGGGAATACAAGGAACAAAAAAGAGCGCGATGGGCCCTGTGGTCCTGCCCCATAATTATGACGAGTGTGGCTGGTACTGCAACAGTGACCTGACTAAACTGACTATTTCTGTGCTATTTCTCCTGTGGACAGGAAAAATACATAAGAAAATCTGGCAATAAAGTGCCTGACCCTTTTCCTCCCTGCACCATTTGCTTCACTGCGCAGAAAAGTAATATTTTTAAAATTTATTTTATCTGTGATTTAATTGCTTTGGTATCCAAGTCCATTTAACTTCTGTAATATCATTTAGTCTCAAACCATGTCAAGGGGAAAGAAACACCTCCCAAAGATCCTCTATATGCAAAAGCAGACCAATGGAGCAGGCTATAGTTATCAAGTAACAATGTGGAGAAGAAATCTAGCTGTACCTGCTCAAGTAGGACTGTTTTTTTAACATAAAATGGGACTAAAACCAAACCATGTATCTTCCCTGTATGCTATTTCTGTATTTTTTTTTCAAGTCCATTGCAATACTGGTCAAAATGAAATAATCTTTACTGGGCTGCATATGGTTGTAAAAAGCTTTATGAAAATTGTCTGATTCCAAAGTACCACCAAAGTACAACCACCTTCTAGTTCTAAAATGGATGGCACTTGCAATTAAGATAAATAAAACTGCTTTTGTCTTATTATAACAAATACTTATTTTTCATTTTAGCTGTCATGTATGCAAACTGAATGGTAGACAGCCTAATGTACCATATAAAAATTGCATTTCAATGTGTGGGAGGGAAATAAAACTGTGTGAAACTATGTTTTCTGTGCATGCTCCATAATATTAACAAACAATCTCCCCCTAAAAGGAAAAAAATCCACATTGTACTGGCAAACGATTTGATTTCCAAATTGCAGCTAATACTTTTTATGTGCAAAGCAACATGATCTAATCCCACAGATGTCATTTAGATAAAGTCCTACTTCAACACTTCATCTTTCTGTGTATGGACTATTTGTGGACATTTTAATGTCTATCATAGTCAAATAAAATAGAAGACAGTTTGCAAGACGGGGGATTTTCATAATATTTAACCTTCCATATCGACTTCCTGATTATCTCACTTCTCATAGATATATTAGAAATATGAACTAGGCTTACAGATTTTGGGGACACTGTTCTCAGACGTTTTTATTTATTAATTTTTTTTTATTACAATTTCTGAAGCAAATAATACCTTTTGAATTAGGAGGTTTTTTTCCCACTAGTCCACAAAAATAAACTCACAGCAGATACTGGACAATCACTATTGCATAAAAACCCTTTCTTTTTCCTACACCAGAAAAATTCTCTGTATAAAGATGTTCTTATTTTCCGGATCCTGGTGTCATTTCAGTTTTTTGTTTTTCTGGTTACTTAAAACCCAATTACTTTGTTTTTCTGGTTACTTAAAACCCAGAACTCTGGTCTTGATACTGAAAGGAATAAACAAAACAAAACCCCAAAAAACAAACAAACAAACAAAACCAGTCCAACAGCCCCCCACACACACTTTAACTTGCATCAAAGAACCGGAAAAACAAAGTATAAAGAAGGTATTGCAAGTGTCTGTTCTGGTGGTTAGCGTGCTAGCTCAGTTCAGCATGGCATTTAGGAGGAGTTACATCTGTTATCTTCAGCAGAGAAGGACCAAGAGCTATGGGATCCATTAGTTTGGACCATTTAGGAAAACCAGAGTGAAGAAACCCATTTGGAATGTAACAACTTCTTTGACAAACATGAGTCTGCTCAGCTCATAAGCCACCAAACAAAGCCCACCAAGGAAAAAAAAAACTCCTACAAAATCATAACTTGATGTTTAATACCTCAGGGTTGGAACATATTTTAAAATTGAAGATTATTGCTTTCCTGAGTCTCCTGATACTTGAATAGCGTGAAAAAGAGAGATACAATATTAGAAAAGGTTGTGTAAGCATTGAATTTTCTTTGCAATGCTTACCTTGACACTGCATTTGACTTCTTTTCAAAGTTTTTAAAGACTTTGTGTGAGTGCTGCTAGTGTTTATTTGTTTACAAGACAGTACAGAAAGTTATAAGAGAAAGGAGTTTGATACTGAAAATTAGTTCTGTATACACAAAAAAAATTATATGTTTAAAACCCTCTTCAGCTAACATAAGTGAGCAGATCTTTAAATTTTACATAGTTCCTAGAAAAGAGTTGGTAACATTTATAATGTAAGTTTGGGATTTTTCTCATGAAAAAAAAAAAAAAGATGTAGTGCTTTCAGAAATGCGTTTTTTTTGTATTTCTTGGCAGGAAATTCAGATTCTGGAAGAGAACCTATTCAATTTACTTGGTCATTTTACCCATACGAAGTTAACACCATAAAATAACTTTTACTGTATTAGGGCTTTGGTGAAGGATTTTGAGATTTTACAACACTTTTAATCACCTACTTCATAGACATTATTGCTCAATTCTTATTTTGTGTATAATCTAGACACCCTCAAAGAAAGGAATAACAGGCTGTCTTTAAGTTCTTCGTTTGAAATTGTGCTGGGAAGGAAAAATATTCTTGATTTAAACTTCAAATACCTTTTAAAGAACTTTCAAAACACCAGTAGTTTTAAGGGGTTTCTAATCTATTTTTAATCTCACAGAATTTCTCTATTTAAATGCTTGGTGAGCACACCAAATCATACCTGTTGTTTTATCTGGTAGTCCCCTTGTTAACACTCCATTTTTCAAGGAAATTCTTTATTTTGTTTTTACTGTCCTTAAAAATTAAAAAAAAACAACAAACAAAAAAAACCCACCTCTTCTATACAGTAAGAGTATAACATTCAAGGAGTTTAATAGCGCCTTGAGTCAGCTTTGTACAAATAGATAAATGAAATCACTGACTATCCTTCACAAATACTTTTTCTCTAAGTGACGCAGTACATCCAATTGTCTTGCTGAGGATGCTCTGTGGATGTAGGTTGTAATATAGGCAACTAAACTTTAAATCCTGATCATGTGGGCCATTTTGAGACTTTCATAGCCTTGACAACACATTCATACACATTTCATTGCAGTCTGTTTTTTCACAAATGTTAGTATCCTAATATTAATCCTATTTCATCTGGGGTATTTAATAGGATAAAAGATAAAAGAAGCAGCAAAGTATTACAGCTAGATAAAAACACTAGTGCACTTTGCAGATGGGTTATAAAATGTTCTCAGAGGATCCTGACTCAAAGCCACTATCTGTTTTGACAGAGGCTTAATAAGAACATATTACATAGTCACTTCAGGAATAAACCACAAAACATCTTGCAAGTTTTCAGTGTTCAAAAAAAAGTCACAGAGCACAGTTCATCTCTACTTACAATTCACCAAGTAAACCCAGAGTAGTTAATATCTGTAAACTTGCAAATCATGTAGAAGGCAACGTTTCAAGGTAAATTTTTCAAATTATGTGGGAAACATATCTAGATCACTTTATTTATACATAATAGAATCTGTTATGATAGATGATAAAGTCCAATTGATTTCATTATGCAAAATACAGAAAGCACAAACACTCTAATTGTTAACAAGGCTGTTATTCTCTCTCTGCATCAGCTTGCTTTAGCTGAGTTCTACTGCCTGCTCTTTGAGATTATTAATCAGGCAACATTTGCTAGCCTTTAAGGATGTTGCCTACAGAGAGGGAATTTTTTTTTTTTAAATCTACAATACTTTCATACTATATTGTTACTCTACAATACTGTAGTACTCTACAATACTCTCAACATAACACAAGGGTTGAATGATCATTCTCAGATGTTTATTTTTATCTTCATTTTATCTACTAGGACTACTTACTTTCTCCTATGTATTTCCCCTTTCTAGAAAGTAAAGTATCTTACAGGCAGTCCTACTAGCTACAGTGAAGCTGCACAAAAAAGTTTTACTCGGTTTTAAGAAAAAAAAATTGTTTAAAAAGAACAAGAAACTCTTAAAAAACAAGGGGAAGGTGTATTTAAAGCTTATTAGCTCTTTGTGAAAACAATATTTTGGGAACTGAACACAGGAAAAACTTGACTGGTGTCACACTTGTGTTACAATTTTAAGTTTTATTTGGTTGGAAAACAGCAACAACATGAAGTTCTTCCGGTCAGAAAGGGGGAAAAGCTAAATAAAAAACAGAAAGGGCTACGACATGCAAGCAGATCATAATCATAAAACTGCCTGTGTTGGAAGGGACTTTAAAGATCACCTAGTCCCAACTGCCCTGCTGTGGGCTGGAACACTGTTCACTAGATCAGGTTGCTCAGAGCCCCATCCATCCTGGCCTTGAGCAGTGCCAGGGATTGGGCATCCACAGCTGCTGTGGGAGACCTATCCCAGTGCCTCACCATGAAGGAGAGGGAAACAAGAACACAGAATATGGAATATTGCCTGAGCCCCTCGTAACTGGAGGTTATCTCTTGTTATGTGTTGGTAGAAAGGAAAAGGGAAATCTTTTACTTCTGAGAGAAATGAGGGGTGCAGAACAAATGAATAAAAGGGGTTAATTATGACACATGTGCCAGAAGAGTAGAAAAGCAGGCTAAAAGGAAAATGAGTCTGAAAGCAACCTTGAAAATTCAGGTATTACTGTATTTTTTTCTGAAATTATATTCCTGCATCAGCTGTCTATATTCCGTAAAGATATTTGTGAAGCTTTTCTAAAGTATCTCGACTGCCAGATACTTCATGACGTAGCCAGACACCTTACTCTTTGCAATTTACATTTAAAATTGGAAATGAATTCATTAATGCTACTTTTGTGTACATTGGGCTGTATTTTGCGAACATTACTTTCTGTTTTATTCAAAATATAAATTAAATATTATTTATTCCCTGTCTTTCTGTAGTTCACCTTAACTCAATAAAATATAATTGGCAGGTCATTGGCATCTTCCAAATCATTAAGGAAAATATGAAGTAACCTAGTCAATTAGCAATAGCAGGAAGATTATACTTAGTCTTAAAAGCATTAACATTTTCAAAAATATTGAAAGTGTCAAGAAGTCTGAATTAATAATCAGTGCAAAGAAAGGATTCATAAATAAAGAAAAAGAAAGAAATTATCTGTGTCAAATGAGACTGGAAAGATGTATTTTATTGGTCTGAGGCAGGATTGTAGCACTGAGGCTGACATCAAGCTCAGAGAAAAGTAAGTGACATAGAGAACAAGGCCATAAAGAAAAGATGATTGAAACAAGAGCTGCAAGAAAGATAGGAAAGAAGAAATTAGCATTCAATCAGTTCTGAACAAGTTAAATTTAAACTGATAGCACGAAACAAGGAAGGATGACAGGGAGAGGCTAAAGGAGAAAGAAAGTCCGAGAGCTGAAAAATCTGTGTGAGATATTACCATAAGATTTGTAGTCAGAGACCTTGAAAAAGAATTAATCACTCTCAGAAAGTATCCAAAACAACTGAACATGCCAAAGTACAGAACCTTGCACATTCTTCCATTATCTGGTTACTATTTTTGAATGTATATTTTTGCTGAACAAATGGAAGAGCCTCTACTTTAATTAGTTTTATAATTTAGTACTTTTCCTTCTTAGTAAATCCACTGTAACAACAGGTAGCTGTCTTATGAAAATAAACTTGTGACTGTTCATGTAGCACTTACAATATGTAAAATGAAAAATACTAAGTTTGTGGACTCCCAACATTTGCACTTTTTGCTTCAATGAGATTTTAGGTTTAATTACTAGAACAAATGACTATTCATCTAAAGATCTTTAATACAGACCACTTATTAGACCTGGTTGCCAGGATAAAAAAGGTGAGTTTAAAAGATAATTATTTTTTTGCTAATAAAAACATATTCTGTTGAACAGCCTTTCAAATAGGTAAAATAATGAGTCTTCATTATTTTTAAACTCCTGCTGATTTTCTGCAGAGATTATCAATGCCTTTAAAATAAGGTAGATTTGTTCCTTATCTTGTAAAAATTCAGTCTATCATTTAATAATGCATCTGGTTTATCTCAGATTTTGGCAACAAGTAATGTACAGCTTTTTCCTGCTTTTGATGACAACCTAACGTCAACTGCTGGTGAGTGTTTACTTTTTCAGTCAGATCATGACTGGGGAGTAGAGTCTGAGAAAATATAGCAGCATATTTTCATTAGCAAAGAAGTGAAAATTAATTTTTAATTGCAGGAACAGGAATTCTCAATAAAGATATTTTGCATTCCTCTTAACAGTTTACAGCTAGCATGATAAATTATATAAATGTTGACAGGGTTTTATCTATGTATGTATGTATGTATGTATGTATGTATGTATGTATGTATCTATCTATCTATCTATCTATCTATCTATCTATCTATCTATCTATCTATCTATCTGTCTAACCTATCATCTATCTAAATACACTTTGTTGCCTAATTTTTTAAATATAACCTACTTTTGAAGTATGGTGTCATCTCTTCCTCATGTCTACCTTACTCAGTTAAGTCCATTGAACTCCTGCAGCTCTTCAATCATGAGAAAAAAAATTCCTGGAAGTTAGATGGCCAAAGAGTGTAGAACCTATAAAACAATCATGAGCTCTTTTTCTTGAGAATGTACGAATTTACCTAATATCTAAATATCTTATAAAACCTTTCAGTCAGTATTAAGCTAATGTAATATATATATATTCTTCTTATGTTCTTATTTCAAAAGTATTGTTAAAATTTGCATCTTAGGAAACTGACATCTCAAATGATTGTTTCATTATCAAAATAAAGTTTCATCACAAAGCCCCAGTAGAAGGCAAAAAAATCCTTCCCATGAACTTAGCAAACACTTATATATGTATACTTATGTATATTTATTTTATAACATCCACACCCACACATGGATGGATGTCATTCATGAGAACAAATGAAATAAACATGAAACAAAGGGTACATTTGAAGTTGTTATATCTATTCCATCTTACAGTCAGAATAGTAGCAAGCTCACTGGTACTCTGCAAGAGAATTATCCACTGCTGACACTGGTGTGCTAGGAAGTAGTTTCCCATGTATATTTCAACCTTGTCCATATAGACAACATAACCTATATTTCATGAAAATTCCCTTTCTCCCTGTCTTTGTACTATATGGCCATGCAACAGGGATGCTGGGTAAGAAGCAGATGAATATCAGGGACTTTTTTTTGGAATTCAGGCATTACTCATTTTGTGCTTCATTTTGATAAGGAAGATGGAGATATTACATTAAACTGTGGTGCTGTATTCTTTTTAGAAATCATCAGTTTATCTTGTTATTTTTCAGAATTCCTGGTAGTAACCATGGTAAGTGTGGAATAAATTCCTTCTTTGAGTACTGATGAAAAAAAAACCAAAAAAAAACAAAAAAAAAACAAAAAAACCAACCAAGAAACAAAAAAAACAAACCACCACAAAACAAACTAAAATTAAATCAAAACAAAAACCACAAAAAAAACAAACCAAACAATCAAAGCACAAACACAGGAAAGACTATATTGAAAGTGCAATCTTTACTTTTTCTTGGGTGTCTACAAAGAGAACTTCATATTCTATTATTACTCCTGACACATAGTATTTACCCCATCATCCTTACATTACTAAGGTGTCAGACTGAAAAATTAATACACTCTCAAAAACATATATGTTGGTATATATTTTCTTTCTCAACTCTGCTGCTTACATAGGTGAGAAGGATGTTGTATGTTAACTATTGCCTTTCATAACTGCAATATCTTAATAATTTGTATTGGCTTTATTCCTGAACAGGCATATTAGAGCTTTTCAATCCACTCCTATGGGAATGTATGAGCTTTAAATCTAGAAAATGCCCAATAACATCTTTAATTGTAGTGCTACTAAAATGTGCTCCTGATGTGGTGCATTTCCCTGATGCATGCTGATCTGCCAGAACCTTTCTGTTAGGTGTCTGAGAGTCACACGGAGGAATACAGAATTTGGGTTTAGTTTATCGAGTACAATAATTCAGTAAAGCGTAAGAGCATAGATAACCGCTACATTCAGAAGAAAACCCTGTGTCCTTCAGTACAAACAATTGCTTAAAGACTT
>VXBU01010693.1:29826-49377 GCA_013400315.1 Bombycilla garrulus
AATACAAGGTTTAAAAAAAAAGTAGAATTTGAATCTCATGGAATTAGAATGCCAGGTTCTTTTTGGGCAATTATTCTCCTGCGAATTTATCTAATTGCTTTAACTTTTGTGTAGGCTTCTTTCAGAAGTTCCTATGGTAGTATACTCCACAGTTCTAGCCAAGCAAGAGGAGCAACCTCTCTGAGGCATTTTGAAACAGTTTAGAAATGTTGAAAGTGCAACAGATTTCTAAGGAAGTTTCCAAGTAATTTTAATTACCAGGGACCTGATCCTTCTTGTAAGGTGAATGGAGAATACAGACATTTTCACTGTATTCAAATTTAGAAATCCTAGAGGAAAATTCTCCAATTTATTTTTGATTTCTTGACGGATGGAAGATGAGTAAAATTTACCATATATAGATAATCCTGACCACATCAAGAGAAAGATTTCCATGAAAGTCCCAATCAGGCAAGGAGAAATGATGATTCCAGTTTTTCTATTAGACATTTCCAGATTTTCTGTTGGCATTTTAAACCTGGCAAAAGACAAATGGATATGAATCCAAGAAAAATAATTAGGGTAGGCCTGAACCTCAGAGATTCAGATAGCTAAATTTATATACCCACCATTATAAGAATCTATATAATAGCTGAGTGTCTAAACTCACCCTAGTAAAAAAACATCCATTCAGAACAGATAATGATTTCCAGATATATTGACCACATCCTAGAACAGGCATCTAAATTTGCTGAGCTGAATTGCTCTCTAGAGTGAATGTATCAACTAGAAGAAAGCTTCAGTTGCCTAAAGATTAGAAACTTAGTGTGGTTTTAAATGTTCTGGAGTATCTCATCTCATTAGAAAATGCTGATGCAGGCATGATGCAGATGTTGCTCTGTAGTGTTGTGTCAAGCCTTGCCAGCTATATGCAATACTTCACACATCAGGAAGGGTCTAAAATGACAATTTATGTTTGTAACTGTTTAGGTGTTTGAATCTCAGGTTGAATCCTATTTCTAGGTGTTAATTCACCTGTACATGAGTAATTGTCTAGTGTCCTTTGAGTTGTTCTTTTTGATAAAGCCACCTAAATTTCCCGTCACATGCCTCTATAATATATTTCAGATGCATAAGGCTGAACATCCTAAACATCCTTAAAAATCCTGGAGTATTTCAAATGAAGATATAACTTAAAGCAAGATGAAATTCTGAGTGGACAAATCTGTATAAGTCCTCTGCCTATGTGAGCCAGTCAGAGATTAGGAATTTCAAGGGGAAGCGTTGGATTTCCACCATGAAGAAATGGCAGTAAAAGTCATTCTTTTGTTTTGGTCTTTTAATTTTCTACAGCCATATTCATTAAGTATGGAACTTAAACTCTTTGTTACCCGTCATATTATAATGTGGCTGTTTGTTGTGACAAGCTAAAGAAAAACACTTTGGAGTACAGATGAGGTACTCTAAGACATTTTAAGCTCATCAGAAGCTGATATAACTATTTGAAGCACCAGGTTTTCCAAATTTTTGTTATACTATTATGCTTTCACAATGTATCTAAGTAAAGGGTTTTTTAACATCATCTCTCTTGCTTCTTCATAATGAAGGGAACAATCACAATGCTAACATACAAATCTAAAGCAAATATTAACCTGTGACTTTTTTTTTTTTTAATGCCTCTCCTCAGCTAAAAGCTTTCATTTTCTCACCTTTCCAACAAATTGCGAATTTGAGGTATTTGCTTGTAGAAGTCAAATGAGTACATAGAGAATTCAAGCCCTGGAGATGTGTACATTTCATTTTAACAAAATCATTTTTCTTCAGGTTTTCTAGGATCTGTAAATTAATTCAGAGAATCAGAAGGGAATTTTTTTTTTACATTTTACACTTCTGTCCAAGTCAAGGCTCTACTCTAAAGTAATTTAACATTTGTGAACACTAATGACAAAGGTTATATCTTGAATGCAAATTTTTATTATGGATAAAATAATTCTCAGTTGCCAGAGTGTTATCCAGTTGAGAATGTGCTATTTTGCAAGAATTCCTAAGGATTTTTTAAATACTTTGAATAACGTTAAAATAAAGACATAATTTTTTTTAGAAAAATTTAATAAATGTTATGTTTTTGTAAGGCTTATCAAGGTATTTCAGGAACACTTGTATGTCTATACTTGAAAAGTTATAGTTTTCACTGTTAAACACTTGTATTATGGAAAAGTACCTTAATTTTCATGAAAAGAAAAGTTAAAAATGTGTTTTGTCATCCAGTGAGCTCAAAAGTCTTGGAATAAAAGCTGTTTCTTCCCTGGTTTCTGACAATAACATCAAATATGTGATATGGAATTGAAAACAGAAAATTAGCCCAGACTATTAGTTAACATGTATATCAGGTGTAAATATTGCCCTACAATGTTTTAGTTATCAAAACACTTGTTTTTCATTCTTGTGTGAAACATTGAAAAATTGAATGCTTAAATGCTATTACTAGTTAAAAAAAAAAGAAGTGTGTGTGTGTATATATACATATATATATGCTATATATATATATATAGCATTCATCTGCCTTAATAAAAGGAATAAACTATAAGACTCAGTTCATTTTAGTAATTCTTTTGTTAGCGTAATTTTTCTACTTTATATTTTGAGTACATCCAAAAATTTAATTTAAAGTTTCATAAACAGCTTGGGTACTGCCAGTGCTGCCTGCAAACTGAAAGAAACATATTACATAGCATAATTAACTTAAAATAAATGAAACACAATTGGATTTGCCTTATTGAGTTTACATAAAGGAGTTAAATTTACCTAAATCCTTGTAATTACAATATGGCACATTTTGAAGTACAGAAATTAAATCTGCTTCACAGATGCCATTTATCTTAGATTTTGAATATTTATCATTTAATCTGTTCTTTTGAACTGTTTTTTTTTTAACAAAGTTGATTGCATGCAGTTGAAGTCAATTAATGAAAATAGCCATGTCAAACAGATTCAAATAGAGAAATCCTTCTGTAAATTGAACATTTGATACTGAAATTAAATAAAGTAATCAAATAGCCTGACTCAGCCAGGTAGTAGGATGATTGCATTTGAAAGACTAAGCAGATGCTCATAAAAACTAACACTGATTATCAGCTTCCTAATTAAAATGTATTTGTTCACTGCATTGATGGATACATCTGAGACAGGATCATCTTGGTCCAGTAATATGAATTTGATATTTCTATTCCTTAGCTGTTGATTACAAACTTGTTTATATACCAAAGGGATACTCATTAAATATTGAGCTAACAGAAGACCCAAGAATCCTTTTTTTTACTGTATAGATTGCTTCTTTTAAAGCATGCCATGTATGCCTGAGCAGCTATGCTAAACTGATCTCCCATTCATCCCCCATGTTAAGCAGGATATCTGGAAATTTATTCACATAACCTGAAATGTTTTGTGTTTTTCTCTGTATCCTACTCATTTTTTTTTTCTTTTTTTCCCTTCTTTTATGTATATTTTGCTTTATGATTTTTCCTGAAATTAAAAGTCCAATTTTCAGTGTCTTCTGAAAGCAGGTCCTTCTATCCTCTAATTCTTGAATGATATTCCATACTGAGCTTTACTTGCCACTTCAAAAAAGATAAAATTAATCCTTTTCAGTTTAAGAGCATGGATTTTTTGGAAAGCTGTAGCTGGAAATTTTGCTATTTTTGAGAGCTAAAATGTTTCCTGAACTTGCAACATCACCTGAAAATTAATAGTAAGTAAATTACATCCACTGAACTCTACAAGACTATGCACAACCTTTCTAGGTGAAAAGGTTCACTTGGATAAACCATATAATGAATCACTTGAATTTTTACCTGTTACTTATGCTTCGATTATATTCTTCTGATTGCCTACATTTGAGATCTAACCTTTACTATATTGCTTTTAGGCATTTAGTATTTATTCACCTGTAAATACTGAGAAAACTGATTAATTATAAATGAACACCTGTTCTTCTGTTACAGTTAAAATATGTTTGGATTAACATTGGATGAGCCACTATTTTGCCAGCAGCTGGTTAATTATCTCATTCAAAGTCCAACTATGGAACCACAAAACTTATAATTGCTAATCAGCACTTTTGCACAAAATTTAGTAGGAGATTATTTCATTGGCTGGAATACTTTGAATGACTTGAGTTTCATGAAATATATTTATTGTTGTCTGTTGACATAAAAGCAAAGCTTTTTGGAAATTGAAAATAAGATCAGTATTGATAAGTAGTTGTGGGAAAACATCTGGATTACTTTACTAACACAAAGGCAAAAACATAACTGATGAAGGTAAGATTTAAGGAGTGGTGTTAAGTGTTGGACCTCTATTTCACACAGTGAAAATTTTGTACTTGCATTGTATTCAAAATCAAAAATCTGACCTTCCTGAGCCAAAATACTATGTAAAATTAGTGTGATTTGTGAATTTATATTTGCTTAGAAATACACAACCCTTATACTTCATTGTTGTTGCCAACAGCACCAAGATTTAAAAGCCTGTCCTGTGGAAAGGGAGTACTACTGTGCAGTTAAAAGAAAGCAAAACTAGATTTTGCCAGAAAACCAGAATTGGCAGAAATCCTCTAATGCTTTATAACAAGTCAGTTTGAAAATTGAATAGAGGTCATACTGCGGCACTTCAAAGGCATTCTTGAATGTTATTGAAGGAGATTTGTACCTCAGCAAGAATTCTGATGGTCTTACCTTGAACTTGTTCTCCCCCTCTTTCTCATTTGAAGTAAGACCCCAGCATAAAATGTCCCATTGAGCTAGAATCACATTAGTCATTGCCAGGCATGCAGGAAAAATAGCGGGAGACAGTATCCTCTCCTTTTGTATGGAAAAGGGAGCATTGCAAGGCCTTACTATTCAGAGAGCATCAGTATTCTCACTGTAATACTGTTGTCGCAGAGCTTGGTGCACTGTCATGGAGAGACCATCACAGACTGGGTCAGGATGGAAACTGGAGAACAAAATTCTGCTTTCACCTCTGTTCTATTGCCAGGCAGATTGCCTGGCACATAAGGAGCACATCTGCCCAAAAGTATATGTCAATATTTCTGAAGGCCACACTGAAAATGCAATACTGACTACATTTTTTTGGATTGAAGCTTGATTATAATGAAATGAGGGTAGTTGGATGAACTAAACAAATCAAAAATTAGCTAATAAAGTTGTCTGGCATAATTTACAGTGCTTTGCAATATTAAAAAACACGAAAAATCTAACCATCCAAAATTTTGAACAAGTTGTATGCTAAACAAAATATTTTAACATTCATTAGAACATAAACATTCATGAGGAATGAGCTCTAATTCACTCTATTTATTTATTTTCTTATAATATAGCACACGTCATGAAAAGTAGTTTTAGTGTTATTAAAAAAAAAAAGAAAAAAAGGCAAAATCAAACACCACAGGGCTTCATGTAAACACGTGAATTAAAAAGAATGCTCAGATCCTTTTTCATTGTTCTGATTATCACCAACTCAATGCATCATCCATAAGAAAACAGTTTTGTGTCATCCTCTCCCTTCAAAAGCTTAACTATCCAGATTGTCTGTAAACTTGATGTGTCTTGCAAATAATGTTTGTAAATTATTCATATCTAAAACCTTTGAGAATCTATTCAAGAGCTAGAGATGGAAACTAGAAATTTTAAGTGTATCCAACAAAAAATGATTGAATTTTAACTGCACATTTAAGTGCAACCCCTTTGTACTGCACTTGTGTTCAGAGCTAAGGGCCCATATCTGTTATTATTCCATTTAATTATGAATTCACAAAGGTTGTAAGTTGACTAGTGTGTCATAGTTCTGCTGCTATAGAAATGATTCTCAAATTATTTTCCTTTAATTTTTTTAAATAATTTGACTATCAAAGATAAATGATGATCTATTAGGATGGAGAATGAAGACTGAAAAGACATTTTGCAGGACTGGTGACATTCATTATAACCAATTGTTAAATTATATCTGGAATTATTTTCACATAAGAATGTTCACTATATCTTAAAATGTTCAGTACTGATAATACTGGCAGACTTAATAATTTGTCTCCCTTTAGGTTTACAGTCTTAGAATAACATGAATTTCAAATAATCTTTGACAAAGAAATATGCTGTTAAACAATCTAACTGCCATCAGAATGAAAAAAAGAAGTAAACATGTGGACATGCTGATACTGATTTCCCCAGCCTGATTCTTTATGGATGAACTACTTTTATTCCAGTCTGATTACTCTGTCATTCACTAGAGCCTATCTTGTCTGCTGCCGTCACGCTTGGTCTTTGACATGAACAATAAGATTAGCACCAGTTCTGACTGTCACACCAGCCAAAGCCTAGAAAGATACTGGACAGCTTGCTTTGGTACAATTAAAGTTAAAACTAGACCTTTAAATCTGTTCCTCTAGGCAATGATTCTCAGCCTAGGCCTAGGGCAGAATATTGAATTCCATTTGCAAAGGGGAGCATCAGTGCTGCTTTGAGAGCCCACAGCTTAAATCTCTGAGATATGTATATAAATTGCATGATTGATCTTATTATGTGACTTCTATGATTTACATGTATAAAATGCATATTTTCTTTAAGCCTAATTGTTGTCTTCAATTTACCAGTATGTAGTTCTCCCTTCTTATGATTCATATAAACAGAAAATTATGCAGAGTACTTTCGGAATTGCAAATTTTCATTTACTGTAGCAAGACTATCAGTAAATGCCTTCAGTTTCTTCCAAAACTTACACAGATCTCTCCTTCAGGAAAGCAAAGAATATGCAAATACAGTAGAGGGCAGTAACGGGTGCATCCTTAGATGTCTTGAGAAAATGATATGGTGCTGAAAATAAAATAGCTAAGGCAGTTGGCTCTCAAGCAAAGAGTACAAATGGAAAACAAACTGTTAATCTGTACTGAATATCATAGTCTGACAATCTTTTTTAATTAAAACTCCCATTTCAGATATTGTGAAATATGATTTTCAAAATATTAGGCATTGAAATTTGACATATGGAGTATTTAGTCTTTATCCAGTGAGAGACAACTTGAATGTTGCTTTTTAATGATATTAACTGTTGTTGTTACTTAGATTAGAAACAACTAAATTAATTACTCGTGGTTGTGGGTGCAAGTTAATAGATTTGAAATTCTAGACTTTATGACAAAATTATTCTTTTGTCTTTTTTGTAGAACCCTCAGTTTTACAAAGCTATGAAAAACAGAAACTACAATAAAAGTTTGTAATACTAATAAATCAATGATCATGGAAAGACAAAAAAATTATAAATATTATAAATAGATTATTGACACACATCTTTGGGATTCTAAGGCCAGAAAGTGGAATGCAGAGCAAGCTCACTACCATGGACTTTAGGAGGGCAGACATTGGCCTCCTCAGGATTAAAGCCCTGGAAGAAAGAGGGGCCCAAGAAAGCTGGTTAATATCCAAAGATCCTTCTCCAAGCACAGGAGTGATGTATCCCAAAAAGTGTAAATCATGCAAAAATGCCAAGAGATCTGCTTGGAGAATCAAGGTGCTACTGGACAAATTGAAACACAAAAAGGAAGTGTACAGAGGATGGAAGCAAGGACTGGTAGCCTGGGAGGAATGCAAAGTAATTTTCTGAGGATCCAAGAGTCAGGTTAGGAAGCCCCAAATAAAATAAATCTTACTAGCATGGTCAAGGGCCATAAGAAAATCTTCTGTTGGTGATAAAAGAAAGAGTAGGGGAAATGTGGGCTGTCCCCAGAAAGAAATGGGAAACCTGTCTTCTTGGGACAGAGAGAAGGCTGAGATAGATATTCAAGAGCTGTTTTCCTCATTTTTCTCCAGCAAGTGCTCCAGCCACAAAACCCAAGTTGCAGATGGCAAAGGCAAGGCCTGGGAAAATGAAGAGCCTGTAGAAGAATGTCAGATTTGAGACTATTTAAGGAACCTGGAGGTGCACTGGTTCATGGGACCTGGGCAGTGCCAAAAGAGCCATGATCAGCAGGAAAAGGGAGATCATTCTACCCCTCTATTCTCGAATATTGCATCCAGCTCTGGAGGCCACAGCATGAGAAATACATGGGCATTGTGGAGCCCATGAGGATCTACAGAGGAGTCCAGAGGAGGCCACAAAGATGATCAGAGGGCTGGACACCCTCCTGGGAGGACAGGCCGAGGGAGTTTGCATTGTTCAGTCTGGAGAAAAGAAGGCTCAGGGGACACCTTGTAGCAGTATTCCAGTTCTTAGAGGGGATCTCCTTTCTCAGAGTGGAGTTTGTAATGATGCCTGTGTACCTTCTTTCAAGTTCCTGCAGCTAATAATTAACTATTTTTCAAACAGCATTTAAAAGTATAATATTATCTGAAAGCTTACATTCTTAAGGGAGGTACCTGACTGATCTGAGTGGCCTCTCTAGCACAGAAAACTGATTTTTAAAAAATACTTTACCAAGTTTTCTTCCATTTTGTTTTGAACATGTCCAAAACTTGCACATTTCTACCTCTTACCGCTTCATCTTCAAACAAAAATTTTCAAAGCTGAAAACTTACAATTTTGATAACCTAAAAATTAAAAAAAACTTTTTGATTCCTTAAAAAATATATCTTATACAGAAGACTAGAAATATATCATAAATCTCCTAATTTTAAATATTGAGGGACTGAGGTGAGCTTAAATAAAGAAAATAAAATTTTAATCCCATCTTTTAAAATATTAAAAGGTTCAAGAAAATTTGAAGATCTTCTTTAATCTTTGAATCAATTGCCACCACTGTTATTTCCGATATTTTTTTTCTTGTTTAACTTTATTGGCAGCTTTTTTCCCTTTAAACCAAATAAATATTTATTGAGAGATTCAACATACTAATCTTGCTGCTGCATCTGTATCTACTTTTCCTGTTTCTAGACTAAAAATAAACAGAGATAATGTCTTAGTTTTCAAAATAGAAAAAAATAAATGAGAGCAGACAGTAACACAGAGAATTTACACAAAGTCTTCCTAGTATTTTCAAGTCAAAGTTAAGACATTTCCAGAAATATCTTTCTTCAACAGGTTAAAATGCTTCCTTATTAGTAAGAAAAATATTACCATTTCACTACAAAATGAACCCTCGAGCTTGACTCAGTGTGATGTGCTAAGAAATTGGAATAATTATATTTCACTGAGAGTTTTTTCTGAAGGCTATAGACTTTCAAATCCCACAAGTGGTACCTAATTTATAATCTGATATCCTCTAATTATACTATAACTTGTCTTAAGAAACTTAACCTTCCTGAGTCAAAGAAACTATTCTTTCCAAAGAAAAAGTAAATGAATTTAGTCTTTTAGAATGAAAAAAAAAATCTATATCGCAGGTTTTTCAAAATAAATGAAAGAACAGAAATCAGTATTTTACAAAAAATGATGGAGGCCTTTTAAGTGAAGAAATTTAGCTCTATTTGTCTCGGTCCCTGCTTACCTGACATTTTCTTATCTTATCACTGTAGTAAACACGTGATACCTGCATCATGTAGTCATGCCTCGTTATCATAGTGATTTGTTGTGGATAATTAGCTGCTATGGCTGAATCCTAATGCACCACTTTATTGTGATGGAGTATATTATACACAAAATGGAAATTCATGGAGGAGGTCACAATTCAGGCTCTATTTCACATGGTTTAACTGTCTAAAAAATTATTTCATTTTGCTCTAAGTGTAGATCATTTGTACAATACCTGAAAAGTTGAGCATGTTTCCCAGACAGCTTTGAGGCAGATATTTCTCCACTTTTCCTTCAGAGAGGTTATCATAAAACAGAAGTGTAATCATGGTTCTTTATTTTTTTCCTCTTCATTCTTGAGAACTTGCTATTGCTGGCTGCACAGTGAGGCAACTAGAACTGCTAAGGCCCAGAGGAACTTGCTCTAGCAGTGAATATGGTAACATTTTTAGCAGAAGGTAGCATTAGATAAGATCTAGAAGTCCCTTCCAGACTAAATTTATTGTTTATTTTGAGATCCAATAAGTATTACAGCAATTGTTCTTTACATGTGTTGTGATTAATAGAATTTTTCTGAAGTGGTAAAATATTAGTAGCAGAAGAACGAAAACATTCCTCTCTGCTTCACAGATCCGAGGAGTGCTAGTTAAGACACCATGGTCGCCTGTGTCTTGCTGTGTGATTGGTAAAGAGTTTAAGGACATCTTAAAGGATCTATCTACTTAATAAAGGTACCACATATGACAATGAGGTCCCTATATAAAATTTTCTGTTTGGTGGTGAAATGGAAGAGAACTGAAGATTACTGATGTGTAATCTTCAAAAGGAGGCTGTTGCAGTCTTCAAAATGGGACTGTAGCAGAGAGGGATGAATTGAGACAAAAGTAGTTTCTGTTGAAATTTTCTAATCTCTATGATAACTGGACTGAGGAGAAAAAAAGTCCCATTATTAAGATCTTGAAGCTATGAAGACCCCAGCTGTAACAGAATATCACAGAGGAGCACTGAACTCATAGTGGTTGTATGTGAGGGAAATTTCATCTTTGTGTACACTAAGGTCTTAAATATGCTGTCTCTACTTAGGAGATTCAGCAATGGAAATTGAGTTTTCCTCCTTACTTTCTAATGGGGACCAATCTTGTCCCGATTTCCCCAGGTTCATTCTATAGAGAATATTTACTGTTTGGTTCAAAGCAACTAAATAGAACTATGAGAATACTCAGAAGGATATTTGCCAAAAAAAAAATTGCCAAAAAACTTACTTTTCTGACAGAATTATATATTTAGTAGATGGAAGAATTTCAGCAGATATTTATGTATATATGTATGATGTTTTTTGAAGGACATAGTAATTTTTAATCTGTTTTGTGTGATATACTTTGACAGTCCGTAATTCTGGAATACTTTGAATTAACAAAGGAAGTGGGTAATACTTCCAATGTGAGGATATCTTCAAAATTCAGGTCTTATTTTGTTGTCAAGACTTACTTTCCTCTTAATCTGTATCATAATATACCTAGCTGCTTTGTGAAGAAGGAATGGCAAATTTTGAAGCATAGATTGAGCAAACAATTATTGAATGAATGCAATCGATTAACTTTACAGAAAGTCACCAAGCATTTGACAGTGCAGCATCTGAAAATCATATACAACAATTGCCTAAATTAAGCACTACCTTACACATGCAGCCTATGCAGTAATGAATGAAACAATGTAAAGGAAAAGCTTCAGCAATTGAACTGAGTGCATTATTTTGCTTAGCTAAAAAGAAAGGGGCAAGAAAAAAATGTCAGACTGTAAATTATCCCACTTTTAGAAGAAATAGCTTCTGAATAACCTCTCGAGTTTAGCATTCCAAACATAACATGGTGCTAGCAAATTGTGTCCATCAGTAGAAATATTAAATATATCTAGAACACATTAATGCATGCAAATCAGAAATCATTCACTCCAGTGGAATTTATATACTGTGAACATTACTGTAATTACTTTGAAATTGACCATTTGTAGTCTATATTTTTTATTCTTAAAAATGCAATATATGTGGCAATCTACACCTTTAATGTATCATAAATAATAGCATACTTTAGTAAACAAAGTACCACAGCTATGTAATGTTAAATGTTTAATCAAAATTTTCCAATGCCGTGTATCGTATTTTGAAAAATTAAAACTTTTAAGTAGGATCATATTCAATAATTACTTAAATAAACTTAAAGTGATACTTAAATATCATTCAATGTAATTAACTGTTGAATAAGAAGTCAGAGAGAAAAAAATTATATAAGATATCTGGATTTTTTTCCCTCAAATTAATAAAATATAACACTACCTCTGGGGGAAAAAAAAAATCTAGTGGCAGAATTTGATCCTAAGAGACAAGTTTTCAAACATAGCTTTCAGGGTGTGTTTGCATGAAATTGTAAATATATCTGAGTAAATAAGCAATTTCAAATTTGAAGAGGCACAACTGGAACTGTTTTCATGGATGTAAAAGACTGAATGACATTTACATGTCTTTTGTTAAATCTGAGGATGAATAGATTGAATATGCATATTTACCTATGCTTCCATCCTTTCAAAGCCAGATGTTTAGCAAGGCTAGAGTAGGATTTACATAGAAGTAATGATGAAGCCTTTATGTAATATATTTATACAGAAAGATTCTCTAGTCTTGGCTGTTTATTTTACCTCAAATGTTTACTTGTAGCAGGCCTTTCCAATAGAGTAGAATTATGGTAGTATAATTGCACTTTACAAAGGAGCAAGCTCTGTATGCAGAACTACATCAAGCTAAGTGCGTATGTTTCTCCACCCTCTATTTTGCAAGAGTCCTTAAAGAATTCTATGAGGCATAAGTCACCTTTCAAAAGTCATTACTAGTTTCTCCCTAATGTATTAGGTTTGTCTAGGTGGTTTATGACTCCTCCATTAATAGATTTTTTTGTTTTGTTTTGTGTGAGAACATTTTTTCCTAACACTAGAATAAAGCATGTCAGGCAGTAATTTCTTGGATCATCTTTAGCACCTCTTTAAAAAGAAGTACAATGTTGTCAGCCCTCTCGCTCTCTGGTTTAATAGCTATTTAATGATGAAAGGTCTAATCCTGATTCCTTTGTCACTAGTTGAAGACTCATTAAATTTAGTGGGAGAAGAATACAATTTTAATTGCATAGGTTTCCTACCAGCACTGCTCATCTTTCCTTTGATTTCACTGGGATTCTTGGAAAAATGCCCTAGGTGGTTGGTGGCTTATTTTAGCTTAATTTCTCACATTGGAACATTTCTTTTGCTTACCTATTCACATTTAGCTGCAGATGAAGTCTCATATTTTCAGCCATACACGAGACAAATGATGTGGGCTCAAACTCTACAAGCTTTAGTTACAGAATGAAAGATAATGATTGCTCGAAAAGGAAGCAAAATTTGCCCCAAATCATGAATTGACAGAGTTCAACAAATTCAGCTCTTAAAGAATATCAGCAGATTTCAAACCTTGGAAATTTTCCCTTCTGTATTACAGAATATTTTTAAAGCTAAAATTAATCTTCTCAGCACATGACATATCTCACTGAGTCAAATATGAGTTACTAGGTGTTATGATCCAATTATAAGAGATGTCTCCACCCAAATTAAGGTGCAAACAAGACCATATGCCAAAGTCAATACTATGGATTTATTTAACAGTAAATGTGACATAGGGAGATAAAAAGATATGGAAAGAGAGAGAGGGGAAAAGAAAGAGAAAGAAAGTGAGAGAGAGATTATGCAAAGGATGTCACTGTCATGTGGATTCTTGAGACATCCATACCGTGGTCTTGGTATTGGGGTCCCAGAGTCATTCTTCTGGAGATACCATGTCTATACAGTCAAAATCCTGTATCCATAGGATACAGATGTTATTCCCATAACTTGATGTGGCATGTTACAAGCACTTGCTTCCTTTCCCTCAGTTTGCCATGGTGGTAATTCTTCTGTCTGGATCTGCTTCACCAGGCTTGGAATTATCATCTTCCTGTTGCTGCCATCTGCACTTACCACAAGCTCTGTTGTTATCTGTCTTATTTTATGGGAATGTCCTTCTTTGTCACTGTTTTGAGACATCAAGGCAGTGGGATAAGTCCTCGTACCAAGTACTGGTTATACTAATACTGCCGAGTTTGCAAACTTCAGACAATAATCGGGAGTTTCAAAATTGGACAGAAAAGTCTATTCTGTGTTCCTTTTAATCAGTACTTGATCTGAATCTTCTTTAGGCTTTGTGTCATGCCTTTTTTATTTTTAAGTTGTAGTTGCCATTCTGTACTTATGTGGGTGCTTTTGCAATTTTTTGCTTACTTTTGGCTTTATAAGTAATCTGAATGTTGCACTGCAGCCCACATTATTGCTGTATCATTACCTCAAGAATCTGTGAATATATGTTACTTTTGGGGAATAGGAAAATGTAAGGAATTTGATCCAGTGGCTTGTTAGATGCGAAGTGTCACCTGAATGAATACAGGCTTTGTTTTGAAGTCAGTGATGTGGTGGATCCCAAAAGAAAACTTCTAACTGAACCAGAATTCATTCAATGTAGTCAATCAAAAAATGTATCTCATAGTGATGTGAAAACATGCAACTTGACAGTGTTGACACAGCTATTTTTGAGGAGTTGGATAATGTTTACATCAGCAGATTTTAAATTTTGTTTTGATGGATAGTGTGCTAAATATAGTTCTGTGAAAATAGAAGTACCAAAGTTTTGTGTTAAGGGAACCTCTCAAGTAATATATGCCCCATCCCTGGAAGTGTTCAAGGCAGTGGAAGGTGTTCCTGCCCAGAGCAGGGGGCTGGAAATAGATGATTTTTAGGTCCTTTCAAATCCAAACAATTCTAAGATTCTATGATCTGAGAGGATCAGTTGCTGAAAGCAAACCCAGATAGCAACAGTCAGATTTATGTCACTGGCAGGGAACAAAGATGACATTGTGCTTGGCACTGGATAAGGAAGTCATGCTAGAAACCCTGTAAATGTTGCCACCTTAAAGCCTTCCAGAACATGCCCAGCTTCACCACCAAGAAACTGTATATTAAGATACTAATTTCACAATCATCTGCTCATAATTTTTTGAGATTATCATGTAAACATAGTAACAGCAAGAATAACAATAATAATCACCAAACAGAATGATTGGCATCTGGCCAAATACAGTACCAAAATTTTAGAAGATCCAATGAAAATGTTTAAGAACTAGAGAAATAAAACAAAACAAAGAGTTATTAAGACCAGAATCTATCAAGATTGCTATTCTTTATATATGTTAGGCATACTTAAGATTAATGTGGACATTAGCTCTTACTGACATGATGTAGATAGTTAATTCCATGTGATTTTTTTTTTAATTAAAATTATGGGATCTGTGATGACTTAGATGAAGTTACTTTAGTTATTTTAGAATTAAGCAACCTGAATAGGCAGAGGTGCAGGTACTTTCCCAAGTGTGTCACAGATTTCCTTTACAACTCTGAGCAGCGTACACGGGATAATACTTTGCAGTCCTTGCTGATGAACTTAAAAAACAACTTCTTAGAGGGCTTTAATAGAGCTTCTCAGGCAAGTGGCTGCTCCTGGGAGTTTATCTCTTTATCTCACCTAGTCTCATCTTTCCTTTGAAAAATGGAAGCCGTAATACTGCTGTAAACAATAAAATCCTCAAAGAAACATTTGGAAGTTTCTGACAGTGTTTTAAGTTTGCATTTGCATCAAAGACAGATGCTTATTTTGTTTGGTTTTATGCATATTTAAACAAAAAGATTGGCTTTATCTTGATCTCTTAAAATTTGAAAGTGAATAGAATGGTGCATACACCTTACAGAAGAAATAAAAAATTGTCTAATAAGTAGAGGGCACTGTACTGTCACTGCAGAGCCTTTCATCTGAGCAGCTGTGAATACATGTGCAAGATTTTAGAGTCAACTTCCACTTAGTATTAAGGAAAAATATTAAGGAAGTTAAGGAAAAAAATGTAGTGGCCTTCTATGTTTTTAAAGGAAGATAAGGAAGTGACATGCAAAGAGTAAAGGTATGAAATCAAAGTGAAAAGCTGTGTAATTGTACCAATATCAGTAATTGTCAACAGCTAAATAATGTAAGTGAAAAGTTAGAAAATACGAGCAGAACAAGGAATAATGATCTTGTAAATAGCTATTTCAGACAAAATTCTTTTAAAAATAATGTCTATTCATAAACTGTATGCTTTATGCTACTTACAAAGTAAATATTAAAAATTCACCTTGGAGTATCAGCAGATTGATTCATTTTTTGTGATTTAACAGCTTTTCACCAGTAATTTCTGAGGAAAGATGAGAAGTGAAGGAAAAACTCAAATGAACTCAGTAACACAGTTTATTCTGTTTTCATGGCTACTGGGGAAATATTTATCCACTTAAAAACAATAAAATAAAATTGGTTTCTTCAGCCCTTCTCTGCTAGACATCTTTAATTTCAACTTAATCTAATTTGCATGCATTATTCTCATCTTTTATACACAGCAGCCAAGCAACAGCACTGTGGAAGTCAATCTAAAAGCCTTTTATTACATTACAGCTTAGTTTCTTATTTACTATGCTTGCTAAATTATATTTTTGAACAAAACTGGCAGCTACTCTCTCAATTGACCAGAATGCTGTATTTTTTAATGGCTGAAGCTGGAAACAGCTAGAAGCTATTATTTTAAACATAACCTTTTGTCTGTTTTCATGGTAAGTAAATGACTATGCTGACTGTTAACTGAACAAGATTGAAGATGGTAGGTAATAACAAGATACTGACATGAATGCCCTGAAGACATATAGTCAAAGAAGCCACATTAAAATCCTTTTATCCTAAAAAATTGCTTCAAGAAATTGTAGATCAAAAATATTTTTTTAGTGAATTACTTTCTACTGACAGTTGAATGTCATGGAATAGTCAAGCTGATTGCAGTTTGCAAGAGCCAGAAAAAAAAAAAAATCATTGCAGGGGGATATGGTAACACAGTATCCCCATATGTTCATCATGTAGGCATAGTGCAGAGAGGTAAATACTTTCCTTTTTATCTATTCTTATCCTGGTATAATTTGATTATTATATTCTGGACTACTGAAGACACAGAGTTTAGTGAAGATCTCAGTATAGTTTATAAATTGTGAAACTAAGAATACTGAAAGAAAGCCCAAACCCAGAAACAGACATTGTCTGTGTTAATTTCTCTGAGGGACTGGCATATGGTAGATAGGTTCAAGGGTGCATTTTGATTCTTTTTAAATATCACATTCCACAATCAAGAAAACCAATCTGACTTGCTGTCACTGTGTTTAACTGCAAATATAATAACAAAAAAAAAAAAAAAAGGGGATTTGGTCCTCTGAGAGTTAGTTTGCCTTTAACTCATTGGATCTTGTATCTTGCTGTTTACTCATTTCCTGACATAGTTGTTACAATTGCAATATGTTCTGGAATTATTGAACTCCCTTCATCAAACACATACGTAAGACTGAATATCTTGCGGAAAATTATTGCAGTTAAAATAATGGTAATTTTTTTTAAATACTTATGAATTTTTATGTTTTTATAGAGTATCTTCTGGTTGGTACTTGTATTAATTGAAATGCATGTATTGATTCTAATATTTCTAATAGCCTCCTCTTCAGTTGCATAGGGAAGTTTCTTAAAAACTGGGTTCCTGTATTTCTACAAGTCATGATTACAGCTTTATATTTTACAGTCAGTGTTCCAATACAGAATATGGATCAGGGTTGGGGGACTGGTGAAATAACTTTCTTCAGTTTGCATAATTTTGTATTTTATAAACTTTAATAATTCCAAAAATTGTGATTTTGGCAGTAGTAGAAACTCTTAAGAATTTAACTTGCTAAATAAATAATTAGAATCCAAAGTAAGCAATCTGGTGACTATTATCTAGATACAGATATCAATACTGTAATTATCTACATCTGAACTAGCTGTCCTGCATTCGTATGACAGTTCACGTGGAGAAATAGGCAGTTTTTTGTGTGATTTATCTGACCTGTTGAATGTCTGGTTTAGAATAAAATAAAGTACTCTCTAGAAAGTACTTAATCTTTTCAATTTGCTCTAAATGGAATTTAGGATGACTAGCTGAAGAGTCAGTAGCTATTTTTGGTGGCTGAATAACATCATGAGTGTTTGTCACTAAAAAGGGAAGATGCATATTTTGAGAAGAGACATAAGAGCAACCATTCTCCATTCATACACAACATTTAAGGAAAGAAATACAGTGAAAATTTATATTTCTTTCCTAATTTCTTTTGCAAATATGTGAATTTGAATTCTTCATGGATTTATTTTGGAAAAACTTATCTGAATCTTAGAAATTACAGAAATGAAAGACATGATTAAAGAATAAGTACCTATATTTTTTTAATTTCTGAATTCTTTTATGTTCATTTACTCTTTAAATTCTTGTTTTAGTCCATTACTCCAGCTCTAGTGCTCTCCTACAACCAGATTTTTTTAATTAGAAGCCTTCTTCTAATTCCCAGTACTTCACTTTATCCCAAATATTTTTTTGTCTTTGTGTATTGCATAACTTCAAAGATAGACAGATATCTGAGATGTCATTACAGGAAAAACAGTTCATGGACATCAAATAAGATATTACTGAAATTTTGATCAGCTATTTTAAATAAGTATCTCAAGTATGATAACAGTCTCTACAAAGTTCTGAGCTGATATTTTGGTAGCAGGTATGGAAGGGAGATTGTTAATTGTACTGAATTTAGTCTATCAAAATCTTTGGGTTTTATAAGCATCTAAAATGAAGGTTCCTTTTACAACATTAACTCTTATAATGAAAAACACATTTAACATGTACTGCTCCATTTCCACTGAATCTTTCTTTCTTTGGAACATTTGCATCACTGAGTCTGTAGTAGCACATCATTCATTCAGTTTTCTAATATTAAAAGATAAAGTAATTTTAGATTGACCTGACTGGTACAAAAAAAAAAATTGTGCAGCAGAATCTACTTTGGATGCAAGACAGGATAGTTAGAATTTCTGAAAAGGATGAAAAAATACTGCAGATGCATACAGTGGCTATATATGAAAATCTGATCCATATGCAGATGTAGGGATAATATTTCAGGAGAGAGTTATAGAAATTATCTTTAGTGTTTGAAGCTGTAAAAAACTCTTGTATTCGTTCAAAGACTAGATTTTCTGTGACAATTCGGACATTTTTCTGACACATCTCAGCATGTGAGAACTACAAATCAAGGCAGGTGTTAACATCTCAGGAGTGGTTTTGTGGTAAATTCCTTCGATTTTAAGTATAGATTGTGATAAATGAATCTGATTTGTGCTCACTAAACAGTAAAAATATTAGCAATATTGTAACCATATCAATAGGAAATAATTGTTATAAAGCAAGACAGGGACAGAAAATAGTGAGACAGAACAGATGGACTCTTCCTGCAGATGTTAGCAGGGAGTAGTTAGACGCAGGATGCAGATAATAAGGGTCCCATAATAAGACTTTGGCCTTGAAATGATTCTCAATTTAGGGAGATACAGGATGTAGGATGGAAGTACAGACCCTCCAAGAAGATTTGGGCCTAGGAGTTACCCAGCTTGGGACAACTCCAGGTACACATTGTAAATTGGGCCTTGTCCAGGTACACATTGTGAATTGGGCCTTGTCATGAAATAATTAGGTTTATTTTTGGGATATATGCTTGAATGATATAATCCAAAAGCTTAGTGCGCATGTGCCACCCAAAGGGTCACCCAGTGGACAAGGACGAAGAGGAGAGCCTTCTTCGGAAAGAAGACCCCCAAAAGGGTTGGAAGACCCCTGAATACCAGCAGAGCATGCGCACAAGATAGTGACGTAGATTTTAGGAATCAAAAGTAGGAGGAGAGTTACAGAAATATTGATGAATATGTATTGGCATATAGTATATAAGCATGGATTTTGGTGTAAACCTCTTTGTATGTGAGGCAGGGTGAGGAGCCCGCCCTGTACCCCAGTCGGTTTTGCTTATGCTTTATACGAACCTAAATTATACTTAAAT
>VXBU01010693.1:49548-62754 GCA_013400315.1 Bombycilla garrulus
CCCCCAGGTGCCATTGGTCCCCCGCAGCTCCTGTCATCCCCAGCCTCCGCCCTTTCTCCTCCCCACCTGCTCCCCTATTGGATGTTGCCTTGTCTCCTCCCCTCAGTTCTGGCTCCATATTTAAACCACTGCACATGACATTTTTCCATTTTTGTTCCTTGGAATTCCTTAAGCTGGCTTGTTTCTGTTCGACTGTGTCCCAGAGCAAAGAGCCCTTTTTTCCCTTTTACCTTTGCCTCGTTTTTGTCTCTTCACCTTTGCAGCAAGCAGGGGCTTGCTAGCTTCAGTAGCCAGCGCTGGCAATTCGCTACCTGAGACCCACTTGTCCTGTGACCCCTCTGGGGCACCTGGGTCGGTGGCACAGGACACTGTGCCACCCGGGAGAGCTAGCCACAACTCCAGAGGGGCCGCGACAGAGTAACTGTACTACTGGGATCATGAAGGTATAAATTACCATCAGGTTGTAATTCTCAGCAACTGAAATATTAAAAAATAAAATATATGTTCATGTAACTCAAGTTGACCAAAATAATTCAGAAGTGATCTCAGTATTTGGTCCAAAAAAAAGGAATGAAATGAATCTACACTCTTTTCTGTGAAAATATATGTCTACAAAAGTTTAACAAATCTGATTTAGTCACAGTTTGACTAGCTCATTATATTTGCTTCACTACCGACTTTTGATTTACATAAATGTTCACTACAGTTTTAATTGCATTTTACCTCATGTTACATTTTACTGCTACAATCTATGGCTGTAATTGGAAAGGACTTAATTTTTAATCAGGGCTGTTTTATGTAGAAAATTATGTATCACTTTAATGCGACAGAAATTTCTGTGTTGGATAGAACTCCAGAAATGTAAGTGTAAAGATTGCATCAATAAATTACTAGACTGGCAAACAGTATAGCTATAGGCAAATGTACAGACAGGCAGCCTTCTTTGATTGGTTTAGAAATGTTTGATGAAAATACTTCAGCCCCAAATTTTAAACTAAATGTAAAGTGAATTTAAATTTAAAAAATAATAGAAATACTTCAATGGTTTGTGTCAGTCTGCATAGTTTTTCTAAATGTGCCTTATGGAACAATCCCAAACTCACACCAGACAGTGGAATTGGAATTGCAATTATTTCCTGCCTCATAAATAACTGCACTAGAGTAACCTAAAATTAAAACTGCTCATGGGTTGATGCTAAGTATGTAATTTTTTTTTTTTTTTCCCAGAAGCAGCTCCTAGGGATTCAGCTACCAGTGCCGTCTTCCTCCATTCCAGACAGCCCCAGTTGCACTACATGAAAACATACCCCCTGAATTACCTTTACTTGTTAAAAATTTTGCATTCAGTATTTTGCATATGCTGTCTAGAATATACTTCAACACATAAATCCTCAAGGGTTTATTGATAAAGTTGGTATTTTAAGTTTACATCTATACTCAATATACTGTATTATTATTATTATTCCACTTGAGACTCACTGAGATTATTAATGCTCAGTCTTAGCCAAGATTGTGTCAATAGAACTTCGTTTCAATACCATTGCACTTTGTGGAATAAAACTGTATATTTTACAGTTTGAAATGGTTTATCCTTTGTATCAAAATGAGCCATTTTTAATCTAAGACACCTTTACAGCACTTTTAAAGAAGCAAACATAAACTGCAGCAGAACTGCCCGATACAGAATTTAGCTTTCCTCCTGGCTAAAACTATTCTAATGACCATTCATATGACCATTGAAACAGGGAAAGAAATAATTTGCGATTCTCTGAAACCACTGCTTGAGAGTTTATAGAGCACCTTCAGTGAAATAAAACTGCACAAAACACAGTTTCTTTTTTTCCTAATAGTGAAATGCATTCTTTACTCCTTTGGCTTTGTGAAGGGTATTCCACTTACTAGCCTGATGCATGAAACATGCCAAGAGGAATAGCAACTATGTATGTCCTTAAACAGATCTAATAGGTCAGAAATTATAGACTGTCTAATATTTCAGTTTTTAAGTGAAAAGGAAAGACTCTGGAGAATCTACTAGCATGTGCAGTATTTCCACTACTCACAGTTCCCTGAATAAAATCCAACTCTTCATGTTTTAAATCCAAAAAGAGAAATTTCATTATAAAGACTAAAGCAGGCAGATGTGTTACATTAATCATATAGAATGAGAAAATGAGAGGCAGAAAGATTGGGCTGTGTCTGACCTTAGCAAACTGAATAAATTGATATCATGTTGTGACCCCTCCCTAGTTAAGCTGAGGAAAACAATGAGAAAGCACTCTTAGGTATAAACTTTTTTCATATAAACAACATCAGAGTCCTTCCCTTTAAGACGGAAGTAGCTATCTTTAGTCATAGGTATTAAGCAGCTACTTTTCAGATATTGGAATTTCAGATAACAGCATAGCTCATGTAAGTAATGGATATATTGACCTCCTTCAACACCCTTTAGCAGCAAGGGGAGCTGAAGATTTTACTGAACACACCTGAGAATAGAATACTGGAATACTTCATCCAGCTCCAGACAAGTTTAAGTCATAGATGTAATTATCCCTCATTGATTTTTTTGTTCACATCTGGTATGGATGAAAAAGTTATTCTGTGTGAAGTTAGCATTATATTTACTTTTACATATATGCAGAGTATATATTGTTTACCTACATTTCAGATGCAGAAAGCAGGTGATGAGTTTCCCCATTTTCACAGAACCATGAAAGTAATGGAAGATCTGTATGTTCTAGTCATTGAAGCTCAGTAAGGTGTGAAAGTTTTGAAGTATATGAATATTCATGTCACAGGAACTTTCCCAGTGTAAAGACAGTTATCCTTTATTCCAAATAATCAAAACATGTAAAACAAACAACTCAGGAAACAAAGGGGAACATGCCTCTCCCAGTTACATTAAAAAAAATCTAATTTTTATTTCAATATGCAATCACTCCCTCCTATCTTCTTGTAAACACATATATGTCTTTGGTATAATTATGTAAGCATTTATCTGTGATTAAACCAATTAATTACTTTCCACAATATTTTTACATTCCTGAAGGTTATAATTATTAAACTAACTGAAAGACACCTAAATACCTTCAAAATAGAGTCATCAGTGATCCACAAATGAAATAGGACAATTCAGCAGATCATGATTACACCAGTGAGGTAGAAAAACTGGGCAGCAGAACAATAAATCAAAGTTTCATGCTGAATTAATTGAAAGTATTGCTAAGCTATTATTATTTGGGGATGAAAAAAAAAATAAAAGAAAAGAAAAAGAGCTAGATAGACACATAGCATCATCAGTTTCCATGAGCTGAATGCTGTGTGTTTTCTGTGCACACAGGCAGTGGCAGCACCCCACACTTTGTGCCTGAAGAGGTTCTTTCCAAGCTTTATGCAAATCCTCTGACCCTTCAACCACTGGACATTCTTCAAACAGACACCTACCTTCAAAAATGGCAGCAAATGATAATGTAACAAATGAGCCTGCAGTCTGCACATGTGCAGCATACTTTACCTAGAATATTTGGATGTGGTAGAATTAAACAGACCTCTGTGACAAGGACACCTTAATCAAAAGAGTTGGAATCATAGGGTAGGTGAAGAGAGGGAGCACAATCCTGATGGGTCCTGTGTTCTACCTTAGTTGCCTGTTGGGTTAGAACACTTAATCATTCTGTCAAGATTTACTATGTATCTCTTTACACTGACACTCACATTTTCTTGACTGAAAGAATGCTAAATAACTTCCCATTTTGCTTATATAAAGGAAAGACAAAAAAAAACCCCAAAAAAACATCCTAGTTGGAGAGTTATCTTATAGTCTATGATTAGGTTTGAGGTAGGCTGTACAAATCTTTAATGAATATTGACACTGGAATTAAAAATGCTGTGTTTAGGGTGTGCTTTCACATACTACAGAGCCTGGCTTAAGTTTTTGTGAGATTATTTTTTCTTCCTTCTAAAATGAGAAGATAAATTTTGCACTTCTAATGAGTTTTTGCTAATGGAAAAAAAAATACCAAGAAAAAGAATAACCAAGTTTTCACACTGGTATGACCATTTTAGGTGATGTAGAAATTAATGATTTGCTGCTCACTTTCACATGAACATAGTCACCACCCTGTGAAAGCTTTATAGTTTCTTAATAGCAGCAATGAAATTTTAGAAAGCATTACAGGGTACTCTTTATATTTGTCTTGACAGACTTTTGGCAACACATATTTAAATTAAAGGGGAAAAAGAAGCTACTCACATAAGTATATAAAATCACCAAGTGATGGAAAAACACACTTCTTACAGACATTTGAGAGTTAGCCTTGATGACTGAGTACCTAAAAAATAGTGTAATTTTGCATTTTCAGTGGTTTTCTGAAGTTATAGAGTAATTCAGTTAGCACACCTTTGACATTTTATTTTTCATGAGTGTTCAAGATAAACTTTTAAAATAAACATGCAAGGTAAAATGTACAGAAAATATGCAGCTGGTCTAGTTTATGAAATTATGTCCCAGTGTCAGAAAGGGAAGTAAGGGTATCAGAATTGTGCTCCAGATTGACTGCTAGGTTGTTCTGAGACTTTATGAAGTCCCTATGGGTTTGCATTAGTCAAAGCCCTATTGACAAGGCATATGGCAGCCAAAGACTGTGTATCTCCTTCACTGAAGCAAGAGTAACATTAATAAGTAATATGGTACTTCAGCTTCCTATCACATAAGTAGTCTACAGCTGAATATTTTTTCTTTAAATAATTCAAAACTGTTGCAAGGCACTATTGGATCTGAATTACCACTTTTATTTTTTCCCTCCTTTTACTTCCTATTCTTTTGTATCATATGTTATCTTAAAAACTACATAAACTGTATTTTTGTCTTAATCTTGTTCACCTGTTAAGTGGGTGAAACACAGTTGTTAAAGGGATTTACATGCTCACAAAAATATTTGTTGTAGAAATGTATTCCATCTTGCAGACAGACTTGATAGTAACTCTCAAGCATTCAAAATCATTATATTCCCTCAACAAAGAGAAAGGACTTGCTTAAAATTATTGAACTTTTTTTTTTTTTTGATTTTTGGTTACCGAGTTATTACTACTCAGCTGGCTCCTGATATCTTACTGTGTTTGGCAATGGTGCAAGCCAAATATTTTTATTAAAAGGCAAATTTGCCACATTTTCTGTTGAGCCTGTATGAATGTTGAGGATGTATGGATTCAGAAAAGAAAACTATCAATTTTTCAGACTTGAATAATACTATGATAATTATTAATAGATTAAAAACTGTGATGCAGGGATGCTATAAATGCCAAATGTTTAATAATAAATGCAAAACAGGTCTGGATGTGGTTAACATTGAAGAAACAAACTTGTTCAATGATTTGTCTTGTAGAAAGGACAACTCTTTCTAACAGTTCAATAAAAAATTTTAGATTTAATTTATGGTTTTGGTTGTTAATTATGATGGCAAATTTTTGGCATTGTAGCATTTGTATGGAAACAAATCCTAAAGGATAGCAGCATGCATAATAAACATGAAGAAAAAAAAGACTTATTGTGAGATTCTGCTGATGATTAAGGTTGTGCCCACTGTCACAGCCTTGACATGCAAGCTACCTTGAAAGTTTTTCTCTGGAAAGATTCTTCTGGGGGAGGGAAAGTAAAATCAACAACAGAAGCATTAAGGAAAGCAATTTCATTTGAGGAGTGTTTCTAAACTCTTGTTTAGATTCAGTTCAATTTAGTGTTTCACATTAGCAGCTGCTAAATGCCTCCTTTGTGTCAAACTATTTGGATTTAATTTAATTTGAGTGTCTATCTCCCTGCAATAATTAAATGAATAGCAAGTCAACTTAAAGGAACATTGTGTAGTAGACAAAAATCACAAAAGAAGTTGAATTGCATTAAATAAATTGTAATATTGATCAACATAAGCCAGTATTGAGTTTAGTATTGGAGTCCATGACTCATTTACTTAACATTCTTTATTAGGTCTTTAAATAGATTGTAAAGGATTGGAAAAATTAAAATTCCATTGAAGAATTTTAGTTTGAGTAAATAATTTGTCTATTGTTTCTTTTAGTACTGTAAACTTCAGCATTTTGTCATTAGCTCTTGTAATTATCCTCCTTTGGAAACTGTGTACTAGTATTCTAGTGTGTGCATAAAAATATGTTTTAATAAAAGTGAAAAATTACTTCTAGAAGTGGAATAAAAGTCCACAAGTGAAGTGGACTTGCTGAGATTACTGATTTTGTTGTTATAAGGATCATCCTGTGATGCTGATGATTAGATGCTGATGATGATAATTCATCATCAGATCATCAACTGAATGGCAGAGATCAGAGGGTTGTGATCAGTGCAGTAGAATCCAGTTGGGGGCCTGTAATCAGTGACATTCCCCAGGGATAAATAGAAGGTTCAGCCTTATTCAATTTATTTGTTGACAACCTGGATGAAGAGATAGAATGTACCTAAGCAAGTTTGCTGATGATACAAGACTGGGAGGAGTGGCTGACGCACCTGAGGCTGTGTTCCCATTCAGCGGGACCTTGGATAACTGGATGAAGAGAAACCTATTCAAGTCCAGTAAAGGTAAGTGTAGGGTCCTGCTTCTGGGGACGAATAACCGCAAGCATCAGTACAGGCTGGAGGCTGATCTACTAGAGACCCGCTCTCCTGAAAAGTCCCAGGAACTACTGTATTAGTGTTAGTGGCCTCCATGAGCCAGCAGTGCCCTTGTGGCCCAGAGTGCCACTGAGATGGATTGGGAAGAGTGTGGCCAGCAGGTCAAAGGTGGTGTGAGGCCACATCTAGAGTGCATTCTTCAGTTGTGGTTTCCACAGGTCAAAAAATATAAGGAGCTACCAGAATGTTACCTGCATTATGTGACCTTGCCTTGAAAGAGGGGTGGACTAGGTGGTCTCCAGAAGTCCCTTTCAGCCCCAAGAGTTCTGTAATTCTGTGATAAACACTGCAATTTGCTGACTTGAAAACTGGTATTGCACTACAGCATTTCAGATAGTCTTTATCTTACTGGTACAAAACTGGTTTTGTACACTGGACAGTGTTCATTCTCTTGATTTCATAATTAATTTATTCATCTATAGTTTGCTTAAAAGTCTAACCTCTGAAATAATTTGATCAGTTAACAGCACCACATTAATGTAAACTGAAAAAAAAAAAAAAAAAAAACCAGAACAAACCTTAAAAACCTCCAAACTGCCAACAAATTATAGGGACAAATAGTTTAAGTGAGCATAAGTTTTGTATATTTAGGTGTACTTGTACAGCTATGAGTGCACGTGCCTGTGTGTGAAAATAGACTGCATGGGCCTGCCTGTGAAATTCCAAAAAGAATTTGGAAATTCTTGCTAAAATATTATGTACGTTTTTAGTGTGGAACAACTGAAAAACCTTCAAAGAGAACATCTGAAGTGATCATAAGGGTCTATCAAGCATGACTTGCTTAAACACACCAGTGTTTAGAAGGCATTCAGACAATGGGAAGGCTGATGATCAGCAAAAATACTCTCAAACCTACAAGGATGCAAAAAAAAATATTATAACAGTAAAAGGAAAGAGCTACCACTTCAACCTTCTGCAAATACACTGAGAAGTGATAGGGTTAGAATTCACTGAAAAAATTTATCCAAAAGATATTTTAGTGACTAGGAGAGTTGAAAACCATTTCAGAAAATGAATTATGTTCATTATATGAAATTGTGCTCATTATATTTTCTAACAAAAATTTAGAAAAGCATTTTGCAGACATGGTTGGATAAAGGTGATCATATCTTTGGGTAGGTGGCAGAATTGGTCCCTACCCTGAATTCCTTCCCAGCTCTACTTTCCACTAATCTATAAACCAATAAGGAAAAAAGTCCTGAATAAGACATTTTTGTATGGAACTTACTAGTTCTTTTATACTACATTTCTTGAAAAACCCCCAAACCCTAAAAAGCAAAGAAACAACACGCCCCTCCCGCACAACCCAAAGGAAAAGCATTTAAAATAAAGCTAAAACCAATCTCAACCCACCAAAAAAGCAAGAGAGTTATGTTGAACACATGTATTAAAAACTCCAAGACACTTTCAGACCGAGAAAGCTTGAGGAGGTTAGATAATAAAAAAAATTAACTGAATAATTTATAATTTTCTTTTGCTATTGAATCCTCACCAGTTGGGTCATATTTTAAGGCATCAGCATATTCTGCAGTTTCTGGATTGTGAAAAAGTCTACTAAGAGAAAACTCAGATCCTTCATTACCTTTTCCTTCCATCCCCATGATAGCTGGAATGTCTTTTTCCTGTTACTCTTTTTCAACCTCTCTGCTTTGTGAATTCTCCAAATCTCTGGTGTTACTGAGTGCTGAAAAGCACCTCTGAGCCCTTTTCACACTTCCAGTCATTGTATTTTGTGTAGTTTTCGCCCTACAGGCTTTGGAGCTTCTCTCCTGGGGCACACCTATTTGTTCAGCAACCAAGATGCAATTTCTCTAGAGGTTTTCTTCCGTCACAGACGCTCTATTTTAAAGGACAAATACACAAACGAAAAACAATTCAGAAGATGTCATTGTTCATAAAAGAACCCAAAAAGTACACTGAATTTTTCTGAACTTAATTAGAACTCGCAAAGGGACAACTTTTGGGGATGAGAAGGTAGGCAAATATAGGTGATGATATTGTTTAATATGCTCCTAACAATCATGATTTCCTGGATAAATTTGCCCTGTATGCTAAGGGTCTAAAGCCTACCCACCATGACACTTCAATGTTTATCTTAGTGAAAGAAAGGGAAGCAGGCATAATCTTGAGTAGTTGGATCAATTTTTTGAAAGCATCTAAATGCTTTTTTAGACTCAATAAAAGGAGAAGGTACTAATTTAGATTCATAAGTACTTATTCTGTAGGTTTTCAAAAATGAATACCTATATTTTAAAAAATCCATGCAAAGACTCACAGAAACAACATGATTTAAGCAGAGTAAGTTTCTCTTTCTGACTAATACAAAGCTAAGCATCTGAAATTTTTGTACTGCTCTAAATAAGGTGAGTTTCCTTCTGTTCTTGTGTTGAATATTTGAGCAAAAATAAAAAGTCCTCAGATGGCATTTGTAAATGGGATATCAAGGCATGCAGCCATGATAAAATAATAACATTAAACAATTCCCCAAAAGTTAAAAAAGGACTATTAATGTTGGTTCTGAGAAATCTTTTGGACATTTTCACTTCAAAACTCAATCTTATATTCAACCCATTGAATGGTCTGCATATAACTGAAATGTTAGTGGAATAGATTATATAACAAATGCACCAAGTGTAAGGTAGAAAGCTGCCAATTTTTAAATGAATCTGCAAAGCAACTATAAAGCAGGTGTTTAAATTTTTTTGTAGTTAACATATCAATGTTGAAATGAAAAAAACATCTTCTAGCAGGTTTAAGTCTATTATTTAAATTGAGTGATTATTAAAAATATGCTACAAATTACGTATGTGATTATTTTAAAATTTCCTTGGAAATAAGCTGGCTGCAGCCTACTATTTTTGACCAGTTTAGCTAGTATAAGTAGAACTTATGTGTTATCCCCAAATAATTTTTCTTTTTGTAATAGCAGCAAAATGGAGAGGGTGAATGAACTGTCTTTGAAACTGCTCAGTATTACTAATAATGGCAGAAATGAGAAGAAAATGAAAAAAAAAAACTGATCATGAACATAAAAAAGAAAGTTCTTTTCATTTTAGCACCAGATTTACCCTTGTTCTGGAGAAAAGATGTGTGCTATTTAAAAAGAAGTCAAAAAAATTTATTCCTACATTTAGAATTACAGTTACATTACACCAGTTTTTAGTAGTTTACTATTTCAAAGAAATATTTTAGCAAACCAGTAGCCTTTTGTTAAAACATGGCAGATCTTCTACACAAATGACTTGTCTGCAACAAGCTACTGAAAATATTAGAAGAAGCAGCATCACAAAAAATAAGTGGTATATGTTAAACAATATTTCTACTGGTTTTAAATTTACTTTTTTAATTAAGCCAAACATAAGGGATAGAATTTGAGCTATTATTTTTATCTCATGAATTTAAAGGAAAATTAAAAATTCACTGTAATTAAGTGCTAGGATAACAGGTTAACTCTGGTGCTGACTGAGAACTGAATCTCATGACACCTCTTTCTAACTCAAGCCTTTAAAGTAAACTTTAAGTTAATAGTGAAACTGGGACAAATGCATGTGAGCATTTTTTACTGTGCAGTGTATGTGAGACAGTTTAACCTACACAGTGTGCTCTTCCTATTGTCTCTTCTGCTGGAAGGTATCTTATTTTCACTGGGAAATACTGTGGCAGAAATATGGATTATTAATTTGAGGGGGTGACTCATGGCCCAAATGTCATCTTGAAAAGTTTGTCAATAGATGGTGAGATGTTGCAGTTTAATCTGCTTTCTTACATAGTGATGACCAATCTGTAACCTAAGGTGTGACTTATTATGAGAAAAAAATTTATTACTATTAAGCTGTTAGGAGATATGGTTAAAATTTAGAAAAAATATTTCTAAACTAAATCTAGATTCTTACACTTAGGCCTTGATTACTTTTTAATCTGTAGATGCATTCTTTAGCACCTCTTGATTTGGCATATTAAAATTCTGTGGTGGTTTTTATTTTTTTTTTTTAATAGGACATGCATGCAATTAATCTAGAACTAGATCATAAATTTGAGCAAATTAAATTCTATGTTGATTAATGTGAACTCTACATTGCTAATAAATGCACTCCAAAATTTCTGATATTAAATAGAGCATTAAAAATCCCCACTAAACAAAAATGGATGTTTATGAAATTTGTCACTAAGTGTCTGTTACTAAATTCTGTTACTGTGAAACATCAGATATTTGAACACTTGGTAAATAACTCTGGAATTAGCAAAATGATTATTTTGACATAATTGAAAGGACATATGCAATGCAAGTGCATCTTGCTGAAGGATTGCAGAAGATAATTAATTTCCAGCTTAATGCATGTTGCACTGTCATGCAGTTAATTTAGGATAATAGGAGACAGAAATACAGTTATGCAAAATTCCTATTTGGAGTAAATTGGCCAATAGGAATATCAGATAATGTAGTTGAAAAGTGTTCATTTCAAATTTGCTTCTGGGAAGGTTACACTGCCCTGTTAAAAGCAAACTTGAATATTTCCTTGACTAACAATAAAGGGAATAAAGCTAAGCTGCATTACTAGGCTTAACAAGTTTAAAAATAAGTCAAAATTTTAGCTTTTGTGTTTTCAAAATAAATAAAATTTAATAAAAGTGGTCATTATCTGGAATATCCCTGCACAGTAATCCATGAGGCAGTTGAACTCATAAATAAAATTTAAATGATACATATTTTCTTGAAAACTCTGAATGCATTTCATCCACACCAGCTCAATCCTGTGGCAGAGTTTGTATTTTCCATTGAACCAAGAGGATCAGGACAGATAGGAGCAGCCTCGTATTCACAGGCCCTGGTCCTCAAGGGGCACTTCCACCACCCTGGTATTTGCTGGAGAGGCAACACAGCAGGACAATAGCAGTACAGGAGGTTCTCAGAGTGCATTCATGACTTCCTTTTCTACGTATTAGAGGAGCTAATGAGGAGAGGTGTTCTGCAGAATCTCCTGCTCACCAAGCAGTGTCAGAACAAGAGGTTATCCTTCCTCTTTACTCAAAAACTGATGAACGACACCTGGAGTACTGTGTCCAGCTTAGAACTCATAAGTACAAGAGAGGCATGAGCACACTGCAGAGTTCCTCAGAGGACAAGGATGATTAAAGGAACAGATTGTCCTTCATGAGGAAAAGCTGAGAAAGGAAGTTCAAGGAGAAAATTATCAATCAGTGTACATAAATACCTGAAGGAAGGGTCCACAGTGTTGAAGACAAGCTCTTTGCAGCGGAGCCCAGTAACAGGTTCTGGGATAGCTGGCACAGGAGGTTCTGTCTGAACTTCAGGGAACACCTTTTCACCATAAGCATGACTGAATGCTGGAACAGGATGCCCAGAGAGATAATGAGTCTACACAAGCTATTTGGACACAGTCCTGAGTAACAAACTATGGGTTGTCCCCCTTGACTGCAAGGGTTGTTGAACTAGATGACCTCTAGAGGTCACTTCCAACCTCAGCCAATCTGTGATTCTTTGATTTGCCACACCACTTAAAAAATTGTCTGATGTCTTCCTCATTTTCTTCTAGATCGTTTCTTTCACTACATGCCTGTCTTGGTGCATTAATTTATTTTAACTGAAAGTAGTAGAGACAGATATTTGTTGAATTTTGTGGTTTTTTTTTTTTTTTCTTTTTTATTGGCTTTTTTGCATGCATTACAGATCCATGTTTGAAACTGCTTTACATGTATATTAAATATTCTGCTAAATAGACAGATAACTTTTGAAAATGTTAAGTTCTGTGTCCATGATAAAGTAAGGCAGTTTGGGACTTTTGAAAATAACAATGGATTCCTTTTGCTTCAGGCTACATCTGTTCTTCAGAGCTCTTTCAACATATTTGCATCAGGTCAGGGAATTACAGTGTGTGATAACAGATCATCATAGTTTTGGCGGAAACAGGCAAACCATAAATATTTATGTCTTGTAATTTTTTAATTATTTTCCTAAGAACAAATGCAATAAGTAAAAATACAACTAAAAATTTCAGTACTGGATTATTGTTTAAAATACTTCAGAATAAGATAGGTTTAAAAAACTTTCAAGAATACATCGTACTTAATTATCTACAATTCCAGCTATTGAGCAGGAAACCAGGTGGATAAAAGACCAAGTACAGATGAAAAAAACTGTCAACGTAAATTAAAATTTTGTTTATTTTTGCAATTTTTTTTCCTAATTATATGTGCAATTAGAAGTCCTTACTCAAAAGGAATCAGCTTTACCTCATTTTTGAAGATGCTACTCTTGCTCTTTCTGAATGCAACATAAAGGGATGAAGTGACCTCCGTAGACAGGAGATATTCACGAGGAAAATATATTTATCAATAGCTACTTTATATGGATCATTCTCTGAAATGATCACTGACAGCAGGGGTAGAATTTATCTTTTCAAAGTCAATGCATATAAATAGGAACCTTCAAGGGGGGCAGTTCATCTGACTGACAAAAGGAGACTAAGTTGGGTAACTTTGGGGGTTATACACATCTAAGTGCAGGTATC
>VXBU01010693.1:63193-76620 GCA_013400315.1 Bombycilla garrulus
AGCCCCTAAAACTTCAGTTACATGCTGCAGAACACAAGCCAAACCAGATGACATTCAAGTATTGAAGTGGTGTTGTATATACTATTTATATATACTATCTGGGGTTAGAATTCAATAAGTACAAGATCAACAATTTAATTTTGATGTTCATCCTTTGTCACTGGAAGTTGCATCTACAGTCTATTCACTCTCTAAGGTTTCAGAGATAAACAAATATATTTATGTTATTGTGGCATTTCCTCTAATGTGGCAAATTTCCCCCTAATTTCATGACAGATGGAACTATTATCAGTCACTTCTTTTTGTTCAGTCTGAAGATTCTAGCTCAACATATAGCATGACTGCTAATAGCAGATGCTTAATGACAGGACATACAAACTCTCAACAATTCCTTGCTTAAGGTTATAATACAGAATTTATTCTGTCAGTTAGTACAGTTTAAGTTGGACTAAATGGTGTGACAGGAATGTTAAATTAGTGTCCAGTGAAAGGTACAGATATGAGGGCAAAGATAGCAACTGGACCATACAGTGACCTGAATTTTGTCTTTTTTTATGTTTTTAGTTCTTAGGCTTGCATAAACATTTGCTCCATGATGATTTTAGTACATAACTGAGAGGCTTTTATTTAAAAATTACTCAATACTCTTATTTCTTTTTTTTTTTTTTTTAATTACATCTTCTTCTTTTATATACACCTTCCCTACTTCATTTACATAATTGATGCTTCTGCTTTACAAATAAATCTCAGGAAATTTTTTGAAGACTTGAGAACGAATCTCGATCTGAATTTCCTTGAATTTCTCTATACTTTATATCACTGTGAAGAAACAAGCACAAGGCCAATGTATCCACTGAGTCACTTTTATGTATTTTGAACTCCCCCAAAAGACTGATGCACTGCATACATTTATATTATTCTCACCATACACTTGGGAACTAAGGTCGGAACAAACCCACCATTTTTGGTAGAAGACTGTAAAATATTCCATCAGAATGGGCGTACCACTTGGAATGCAGAAAGAGTGCTGTTGATTTCATGACTAGCAAGCACCTCTATGCCACATGAACAAGAACCCTCTGTGCCTCTAGATAAAATATTCTACTTCTCATCAGGGTCAGTTAAGCTTGTGTTGATTGCTGTGCTAACATATTTATGCTTCTCTTGGTATCCTGATTATTAAGATGCAGCTAAGATATCCATAACAGGCAAGTGAACATAGGCTTGGTGTACTTAGCACTCATTGGGACAAAAAGCACTTACTGGAGAACCACCATCCTCTCCAGAGCTTGATACACACAGCTCATTGAAGCTGATGTTAAAACTAGTATTTTTTACTAGGAATGAGAAAATTTTTTAAAAGGAATGAGAAAAATACTTAACAGTTTTCCAGAAATGGGAATGAAGCTGAAGAGGAAGAATAAAGTCAGGGCACAAGCAGTGCAATGGTGGAGAATGAAAACAGTCAAATACTGAATATATTCTTTTTATCTTCTCCACAAAAGAAAGATGGCCCTAATATAGCTATTAGACTAGCAAATGGGAAACGCCAGCTTCCTCAAGCACTTATTGTTGTCACTAGGCATTTTAATGACTCCATTTAGCACTGCAGCATTTCTTTTGCTCAACACTGACTAATAACATGCTGAGATAGTTACACACTTTGCAAGTGGGGTTTTATTGAAGAATGGAAAGGTGAACGCCTGGGGATTTTGCTCTTAAAACTGTGGAGGACGCATTTTAGATACAATGTTTAAAGAGGAAAAGAAAATTAAACAGGAAAGGTTAGCAAGGGAGATTAAGGGTGAAGGAGAGAAACAAGGGGAGAGCTAATGAAGGGAATGAAATAGATTGAGAATTACTTTGAAGAGCAAGTAGCAGCAGATAATAAATCATGGTGGTGTAAGCACACAAAAGCTGAACAGTAAAAATAGTGATGTAGTAAAAATGGGCACTTTTCAAAAATGCAGAGTGTTATCTTCAGTAAGTCAAATACTGCAGTTTCCACCATTTTAAAGTAAATTGCCCAACTGTACATTTATTTCTCTTCTCTTTATTCTAACACGTAAAACATGTTTCAGTGACATTACTGCAGCTATAGAATTCTGCCTGCAGCTCCGCCAATTTCAGGCCCTCAGCAGATGTACTTCTGTCTAACCTGTCAGATGCTGACTAGCTCCTTACACTTGCTAAATACATGTGACTCTGTCCCTAAGAATCTAAAACTTGCATTTAGCATTAACACACCCCATATGTTACTAATATGAAAGGATACCATTATTATAGACTTAAACTATCTACATATGATTTATTCACCTTTTTAATATCAATGCCTTAGAAATGGAACTAGGCACAGGCAAAATAAAAAAATAATTGGATTTTACTACAAATTTGCCTTTTTTTTTTTTGAGGACTTGTATAATTAATATTTTAATATTTACACAGAATAGGTTGTAGGTTTTTTCCATCTGTTTTTGCTTCTTTGACCAGATTTTAAAGATTAATGGCTTAAACATGAAAAAACACCCTTTTCAAAAGGGCTCTTTTTAAAAAATGAGGATTGTAAGAAAGTTCAGTATGCCTTTATTTATTAGCAAAATCAGCTCTTTTCTCCTGATCATGAATGCATGTATGTGCAAGTGTTTTTTTGCTCTGTTGCACATTAGAGATTGATCACCTGATTGACTGTTAATGTTCACACTAAGGAAGCAAGCATGCAAATAACTTAATATTGCTGATAATACTCTTCTCCTAGATTATTCCTCTGGAATTTCTGCTTTTAAAATCTCTGAGGTTTTTTTGTATATGCACATATCTGTAGTTATCAGATATACAGATATACGTGTCCTCTATATTCTGTACATATGTATAGAATGCTTCTGTAACTGAAGAATTCCTTTTGTTTTTGAAAGACATGGACTATCCACAGGAAAATACAATCTGATTATTCATGTTCAAAACCACTATAGCCTGCCAAGGGGTTTTAATATTATTTATGGGTCACTTCTTTTGCTGACTGGTTGTGGAGAAAAATTAAGCCACTCAGAAAATCAATTTATCCTTCTTTAGGAACAATGTCAGCAATGAAGGAAGTGAGGATGTATTTTGAGAAGAAGAATTCTGCCATAACCAGCAGCAGCAGAACAATTACCATTACCATGTCTGTGAGTACAGTAACTTCTTTCCCTTTAATTTTTATTCGTTTTCCCCTTTCACTAACCTGAAAGTCATCCAGATGCATTGATAACTGCTACAAATGGTGCAGCTGTGGATGATGAAAGCAGCACAACTGAATCCAGCATATTGCTCAAAACAAGCAGTTTATTTAGGACCCATGGGAGTGTCTTTTCCCAGTTTGTCACTAAATATTGTGCTGCTTAAATCTATATATATTATGGATTAAGTTCCATACATTTTAAGTAAGAAAAAGTGACAGCACTTTTTTATGACAAAGGTTAAGAATATATTCAAGCCTACTTAATCTCATCTTAGATTTGTCTACATTTTTTTACATTATCTGAAATTTTCCTACATAAAGTGAAATTTACCTGTGATAAATCGAATCTCCAAAGATAAAGAGGAAGGATGTTTTACTTTTAAGAGCTTTCTTAACTCAAAGACATAAAAACATTGTTCCAGCCTTCCGATGACAGTGTCACAGAAAAAATGTACCATGACTGAAAGTATAAAGCAAAATTATTTAGTCAATTAAAATTTTTATTATATGGTTAATTAATATGGAAAGCCTATGTCTTACACTGTGTGTAATAACTGATGCCTACAGATATTTGAAACAGAAAATCTGTTGATATTATTGGATAATCTTGCATCTTATTTACAAATAAATTTTTAAGTTATTTTTATTTCTGTGTACAGTATTTGTATTGAAAAATCTGATTGAATCCTCTGACCTGTATGAAAAAAGAGTTTGATGTCAGAACTGGAAATCCTTTTATGGTGTAAGCACCTGAAATAAAGCCACATGAAATGCACATATAGAAATTTTTTGGTGCTATGAGCGTGAATTAGTGATCAAGTCTTTTTGAACCCAAACTTGACACATCTTTTCAGAAGCTGACACTAAAAGGGCAATGAATTAAGGCAAATCAATGTTATAGATTTCAATTACTTAGTGTCAGATGATTTTCTAAAGAGAGAGCAAAGAACTTTAAACATGAGAATNNNNCTACTGGTCTTATCTGAATGAACCAGAATAAAAACTAAAATAACCTCTCCAATTTTCATATCTTGCACTGGCAGTAAGGTACTTTCTGCTATAACTTCTGGTTGCATTTTAAATTTTTTTTAAAAGAGTACCTTTTGGAGAAGACATAATTTTAAGTTTAGAATAACTGCTTAAAAAAATGTTTGTAAAATTCTCCACAACTTATTTATTTTCATAAGGGTTTTTACCCCCAAATCAGAAATCTAGATTTTTATTTGCTTTAGGATTTTTTTTTATCCCAGAACAATAGAAAGCTAAATTATAAGAATATTTTTTATTCTGCACCTTTTTGCTTTGGTGCCTGATAAATGTCATTATCGTTTTAATGAGGTAGAATTCTTTTACCTGTGGATTGATTTTAAAATCATCTGTGCTCTGAAGACTGCAAGTTTACCCAAGAAAGGTCAGTGTGTAATATTAAAGAGTTTGATTAATCTATCAAAAATTGCATATTCTTTTTTTAATAAACAAACTTTTCTAAATTTCATGGAGTTTAGTTTATTCATGCTGTCATATAGGTGAAAAAATGATGAAAGATCTGATTCCTGAAACATAGCTTTGAGATCTCAGCAGTAATCCTGCTCTTATGGATGTTTAAAAAACTCAAAAACCAAACCAACCAACCAACCAAACAAAACTCTCTCTCACACTTACACAAAGAAAAAAAACACAACAAAACCACCTCAAACCCAAAAAAAATTAACAAACAACCAAGCAAACCAAAAATAAAGAATCCCCCCCACAAAAAAAAAGAAACAAACTGTAATTTACTTTTTATTTTTTCCCCACAAAATATTGCTCTCTTTAACTTCCTTTTTAAGAAAGTATTTTTCGATAACATTATAAGAAAAGAACCCCAAAGATATATATTCTCACAATGTCTTAAATCTTATGTTTTTATGGTCATGTAGCTAATCGCACTTTTAAAATTTTCCCTGCAAAATTCTCTTCATGGGGCTTGAGCAGCAATGTCCCAGGTAATTAAGTAAATGAATACATAATGATCCTCAGAAATAAAAGCAGTTTGGGAAACTTCTCATGTTTTTACGATATCTACTTAGGTTTGATTTTGGGAGTTTTATCTAAACTTTGCTTCACTTGTGTCTTTTTTTGTCTACAAGTAATTTAATTTTAGGGTGTAACTCTAGCTGAAATTCAGCATATCAATATATCTTCTACTTTTGTTCAGAAGCACTTAAAAATAAGTGATTATCAGAAAATCCACTCCTCCCCAAAAGGCTTATTTCCATCTTGCCACTCATACATTGAACTAAAAATGGAGACAAAGGCCATTTATCACTTTTATTTGCAGATATGCATGAACAGACCATTGCAGTCACATTCAGCTTCCATCAAAGCCATTGTTAGATGTCTTGGAGAAGCTACAGAGGAATGTACATGTACAACGACTACATAAGTAGTGCTTTTCAGAACAGAAACAATTTTCATTACTTTTTTTCACTCAACGCTGTTAATAGTCGTCTGCCCATGAATTGATATTGCTATAGATGGTCATAACCACCTATAATACAGTCATTTGTTATGTGTTCCTTCTGAGGAATGTTCTATACTCTTGATAGTCAAGTGCAAAGATCTTTCCCTCCCAGCCTGCTCCATTAAGGACAGAGATATAACTGAGTGCAAAAGGATGGAAGAGAATAAATGGTGTAGTAGAGAGCATATTATTTTAATTTCACAATTTCTTAGCTCATAACATTTTTGAGAGGGTTTGATTTGTGATTTTTCTGGATGTATTGGTAAGAAAGCTACTGCATTATTAATAAATTTGAGTTCTATACATTGTGTTTTCACTACACTACTATTTAAATTTATGGACTTGATATTTATGTTACAACATACCAAGCATTATTATAAACATATTATTTTCTGGTTTTTTTCTTGGCTTAGTGTACTAATACAAGTGGTTTTGCCATCATGAATAGTTAAGTAAGTGAATAATGGTTACTTATGTTTTGTAAAGATAGATTACTCTCTCATCTGATTTTAAAAAATTAATTTAGATGCCGGTCCATCAGATATTTCAGGTATTCATGATGGATAAGTGACCTGGTGGGGCTCCAGATTGCATGTATCAAAGCCCTGAGGGTACTAGCAGAACTTAATGACTCTAACTCTCTTAGCCTGGGACACACACACATATAAATGAACCCAGGAACTTTATCTCTTCTGTGTATATGTGCAATTCACTGTTTCAGACTGGACTACCCAGCAAGTAACAGGAGACCTTTATACTGGGTAAGTGGGCCCAGGATCTGGGTGTTGATATTAGATGTGTTAAGATTTCATGCAGACATTCCATAGCCTTACCTAAGTATGAGTGTGCTTGTGGAAGGTGTTTTTACACTTGTGAACTTCAGTCCTGATCAGATAGAGCTTAGGAGCAGAACTTGGCCATTTTTACTTGCCCTTTATGAGCTCTGGTAGCACTATCCTTGTGTGCTGCTGAATGCAGGGTCATGTTGGCAGCAGTCTGTGTGGCTGTTGGCACCGGTGCCCTGTGTGCTATGGGGTCAGCGTTGAAACTGGATGAATTTGCAAAGGAGAAAGCATCACCCTTATCTTACAGCCTGGGATTGAGACATCTGCATCTCAGGGTATACCAGGCTGGGCTCCACATGTCAGGAAGGAGTCCCTGGGCTCCAAAGGCTGCTGGTGGCTTTCCTAATATCTTTAACACTTGCCCTGAATGGAAATAATTTTATCTTATCTTTGCAGTCATAAAGATTGTCTAGTAGCAGGTAACTACTGCTTAAATTTATTTCAGCGTTAATTTAACTTTGTGTAATTATGTACCGTAATTCCCACTGTTAGTAGGTAGTAATTACAGGTAGTTATTTGTGTGACATCGCTGATTACTACTGCAGAATAAAATATCATACCCTTGTTTGATTGTACCAAGCTTAGGTCGAAGAATTTTTTGTAGGAACACTAGAAGAATAGAAGAAATTCAGAATGAGAATAGATACAAAATTTATGGTAAATATACCTTTCCTACTTTCCAGGAACATTGTGTTTGAAGACAACTCCTGTGACTTCCTGAGCTCCCTCCTACGAAACAATGGGCTTATTCATAGCTAATTGAACAATATGATCTGATGGAAAGGCAGTATGAAATAATTTAGTCTGTGTAACTTATTCTCCAAAGTGTTTTCTTAGTTATCTGAAGCAAGCCATCACAGCAAAAGGAGTTAAAAGTAGGTTATCAAACATCTGGGTAACTGTGGTTTTGCTTCACTGAGAGCATTCCTCCTTTAATTCTGGTCTTGGTTACATATATTATTGAGATTTTTCAAATTTTTTTTCTCTTTCACCTTCTACATTTGCAGACTCCTTTCTGCTTGAGGTAAAGAAGATTTAGACATGCATGATTTTCCAGGGCTGAAGTGGGGTCATCTGAATTCTACACACACAGATCAGGAAATGTCTATAGATAGGACAGCACTACAGAAAGGGGTCTCATACCTTTTCCATGAATTTACTATGACTAAGATTTTCTCTGAAGTACCTGTAGACTATTGCAAACACGATGGGGAGCAAAAGAAGTGAGGCAGAGGGCTCAAAGACACGTGGAGAGACAGCTCACATGCTTGGAGTGCTGCTGCGGATGGGTCACTCTTTCATCAGGAAGAACAGACATGGGGAAGAGGGGAATTGTCTTTTATGTGAAAAGAGAGGACAGAGGGAGTATGAGGACCTTTGAACATAAAAATTTCTTTTCTTTTTCTTTATTTCTCTTGCCTTTTTACCTTTTTGTATGTCTGTGTCTCCTGTGAGGCTGATTAGTTTGCTAAGAGAGGCTGTAGAATATTTATTTTAGGAGATTAAATAGACATTTAGGAAAATGTCTATTTCAAAAAATTAGAAACCTGATTTCACAATATTCTGGACAACCTGTTCTATGTAACCACACTTGGAGCTGGAATGCTGATTTAGACAACCTCCACAGGTCACCTTTCTCCTCATACATTTTGTGAGTTGTCCAGTAGAGCACCCCCAGTCTGAATCTGTTTGAATGCACAAATATCTTCAGCCAATGAAACATTTACTAAATCTTAAATAATTTTCGCTTCCTTTTTGTTTGTTTTGCTTCGTTTACCTTCTTCACAATTAAAATTTGAAATTTATGTGTTCTCTTGAAATAAGTTCTACGGAGTAGGCCATGAAAACACCTTTAATTTGAAGGACTTGAAAATTTGTTCTCTCAACTTGTTTGACGAGTCTATGAGTCTTTCTTGCAGACCTTGCTTTAAAAGAAGGCTTTTGCTATAATATTTTGTTCACAAAAACCACATATGCATACATACAGACACATACACAGATATACACACATATATACTCTGGGAATAATCATTTAAAATTAGAACTAATGGATTGTTTCAGATTGTGACAAAGATAATCAAATCCTTCAACAAAAAATATTTGACAGAAGAAAAGGTGATGAGGATGATTAGGATGTAGCATAATTTCTGTACTTGAGGAACAACTAGATTACAATCAAAATTTCAGAGTTGGAGACAGATGAAGTCCATCAAATTGTGAGTGTTGTGGAAAGAATGTTGTAGAAATTCACCAAAATAGTGTTCAGCATTAGGCAAATTCTTCCAAAATGAAGAAGCTTGTCCACCTAAAGGTCTCACTGAGGTCCATGGTGTAACGAACAAACAAGTTTCATTATAGCCAAAGGTGTATGCGAGGTGCGATGGCTAATGTACAGAGATTGACTGAAAGAACAGCTTTAAATATGTTTAGAAATAAAAAGTTTACTACAGCTTAGGGAAGAGCTATCTGAGCTTCTAGCCACTTACAGTACCAAGACAGCAAGATGAAGAAAGGGAAAAATGTATATGAACAGCATGCATCATGTACTCTTTGGCAGAAAAAACAGGAAAGACAAAGGAGGCATCCAAAGCTGTGCCTACAGCAATAAACAGGCTTGTGCACCAAATGTTGATGTGAAGAGTGTGATAGATTTTTGTTGTGCATAGACCTGTACAGCCAGCATGCTGACTATGCATAACTCGTCACCTTCCAGCATGCTGCAGTCATGGCCGGATGCTAGAGACCTCATAATAACATACTTTTATATAGGATTTTAAGTAATTATACTTTTGTACATAAATATTTTAAAAGGCATTAAAGTATAACATAATTTTTTTCACAGTTTAAGTGTCATGCATTAGCAGTCATACTTCTTTAGAAAATTACTTTTTGCCATAGGATTATAAATGTATCCTTCTCCTGTAACCATTTGGATGACACTGCAGCCTGTCAGTAAAAGTTACTAATAAAGTTTAAATGAGGATCAGTTTTCAGACATCTTGCTTGTCTTTCCACCCGCAACAGACATATTTGTTACGATGAGTAACTCTTTTAACATTGCCGTGTTATGTATTTAAAAACATAGAATAAATCAAATATGAGACAATTTCCTAACCTGTAAAAAGTTAGCATTAGGGTATGTTGTCACTGCTTTAAGAAACAGAAATCAGTGGAGCAAGGTTTATGGGGCAGGTTAAATAACTGATCTTTAAGGAGTTTGCTTCAAGCGCACACGTTCTAACTTCACAGGTGCTTGAATTTCCATCATTCTCTCTGTTTTTTCTAGTTTCTCATTCAGTGAATTACAGAAATGGTCTCCAGGGCAGAGTGTTCTCAAGGAAGAAAGCAATAAAGAAAGAACATTTCGTAGCGTTATGGTAAAACTGTTTATTTCTTAAGAAAAATAAGTTGTATAAATTAGTTTGACCTTTCCAAATTTCAGGTTTTGGGGGAAAAAATTGCCTTTTAAATTATATGGTTCCACACTGAATTGCTTTATATTTCTGACCCTCAAGTCCTCTTTCTTTTTCACTTTTCTACAGTGATCTTTAGACTAATGCTGTGGTCCTCAGTGCCTCACCTTACTGTTTGGAGGGGAAAAGAAATAAAAGACTTTCTATGACAGCACTTTCTAAACATTTCTATGACTTCTGTGAAGCTCACTTTAAAAAATAAGCTACACATACTTTTTCTACAGCCCTATTTTAGAACTATTTACAGAAATGACTGGCAGCTAATAGCTCTAATGTTTCCATAATTTTCTGGTACAGTAAATGTCAATATTATCCAGCCAATCACAGCCATTTTTTACTATTTTTTTTTCATTCTTTAGCTGACATTTCCTCCACCTGAAATGTTCACTGCACACATACCAGCCTGGGATATTAATAGACAAACTTATGCTAGCTGTAGGGTCTGACAGTAATTTTTTTAAGAACACCCTCATATTCCTGTCTACCCCAAGTATTTGCTACAGTCAAAAATTCAAAAGATTAAAATCTTTGCATGAAAATACATCTTTTGAGAGTTTTATTCAGGAAACTTAAATTATAGTGTTCAATTTAACCAATTGTGAAGGACAAAAATACTAAATTTTGTCCAAGTACAGAATGTATTTCTTTTCAGTAGGCTTCACTAAGTATCAGTTAAAGACAAAACTTTCATAACAAGCAACCATAAGAAGGAATGGCTTAGTTACCTTGCACCTGGTGCAAAATTCATTTATTGTCATTGGTGAATGACAAGTATTATGTTTTTCTTACAATTAACTCTGATTATTCATTGTGTGCTACGGATGAAAGAAAAGCATCCTGTAAACACATACTGAAAGTCATTTTAAGACTGATTTTTGTAATCTTCTACCAACTCTTTCAGTTCATATATGCCATCTAGATATCTTAGAGGATGTATTTCTTAGAATTGGAAATACAGTAGCTAGAAAAATTTTATCATAATTATCATCTGAGAAATTGCTGTACTGAGACAGATAATACTTAATAAAATATCATACATATATAAGGTCAAGATTCCTAGTAAACTTACAGTAAATAAAATACACCTTGCAGGATCGTGTACCTTAGAAATTGAATCATCATCTTTTGTTGCCTTTATGACGGCAACACAAAAATCTTTTCCATTTCTGTGTTTGTTGAATTCTGGTTTGCAGTGTCAGCAAAAAGAAAGTGCAACACTGGGATTTATCTTTTAGTACATAGCAAAAGATATAGAGTACAGGGAAAGGAAATCATAAGGAAAAAAAAAACCCAAAACAACAGAACTCCAAGAATGTTCTTGCTTATGGATTGCAGAAATTGATGTCTCAAAAATACATAAAATTGTAGAAAAATACCCTAAATTATTTATTTTCAGAAGAAAAACACTTCCTATACACTATTTATAAGAATGGACTCTTCCCTTTTAGTTTATGTCCACAAAACTTTTTTGCCCTGCAATTCAGTAGTAAATGCAACATTTTCCCAGTACAGCTGATACTCATATTAGATGTCTGTTCTTCCCATATCCAGTTAAGATATCTACTTAACTAGTCTTATGGTTAAGAAGAGAAGAGAAATGGATGTCTTCTACATCTTCTTTTCTTCTAGTTTTATAACTAACTTCCCTTTTTTTGCTGAAATTAAGTTTTCCATTAGTAGAAACCAAATCTATCTTTGCTTTGGAGGGAGAATTCTGCCCCTAAAGCAAAGAGAAAGTTGAGAGTTAATAACTATTTTATGTGTTTTACATATAAAACTGACTTGTTCAAATTTTAGCTGAAGTATCACATTTCTCAGCAGCTGATTAGTAAGCTGACAAATGCCTTCTAAGAATTCTAGCTAGAAAAGCTCACTGTTCCCTCAGAAATGTTCACCACCATAAGGAAGATAACAAGCAGATATAGGCACAAGACCTCTTCACTCTGTGCTACTCCAACATTGAAGAGGCATACTCATAGTTAACTGTAAAGAGCAGAGATAATAACACACTCCAGCCTTCAGTAGTAGGGGCCTACTTAACTAATTTAGATGAATTAAATGAGTTTAAATTACTTAAATGGCAGGAGAAACCATTCACCTACCTGTTTTTCCTCTAGGAGAAATGATAGTCACCAGCTTAGTATGCTTCTAAATAGGATGAATTTATGCTGGATCCGCATGTGGTTTCTAAGGTATTTAGTGTCTTTGTCAAAAAATGTATTTCTAGGACTGCTCAGTTAAAATCATTCAAAGAAGAAAAACTATTATTTCCATCAATAAAGTCTAAGCATGATGCACTTAGGAAAAACAAGTTGTTTAGTTCTGCTTGGTTTTTTCTTGCAGTTTTGAGGAGCTTACACAATTAAAGCTTGATTAAATGTTCTCCCTTGTTTTGTTCTTTTTGGTTAAAGGCAACCTTGATAAAAATGTGGTTTTCGTCATGTGATTTAATCTAAATTCACAGAATATTGTTGGTTATGGAGAAAAAATAAAGGGCTACGTTTTCAGAAAAGTACTTATGGTAGCATACATCCTTTTCCTCTAATTGCTCATTGCTTAAAGTGACAAAGTACTAGTTTACTTTTTAATTAAAAAAAGAAAAAGAGAGAAAAAAAAGAACCATTATCATTTCTCCCCATTTGTCTTCTAAATTGCAAAATAATCTATGTACACAATTCTAGCTGAGAGACTTCTAAGAGGCTTACTTTGCAGTAGCTGATGTATATTACTTTCTAAAAAGTCATAAGTTAAGAAGCCTAGAGAAGCAGAGGTGCTGTTGCCTGCTTGCATATTCAAATATGTGCAAATATTTCACACACAAAGAATGCAGTAGCCTCAAAAAGAGAAATTCTCATTCAATTCTTTAATTGTTCAATATAGTCAGCATCCCAATGTTACTTCGTTCTTACTGTTCAAGTCCTAGTCTGGAAAAACATATGTTGCTCTTAGAAGCAAACTTACAGCTCAGTGAAGGAATAGACCAGAAATATTCACCCAAAACTTGTCAAAGGATATAACAATTTTTGTATACTGTCTTTTGACTTTTAGTCCAGTCACAGGTAGTTATTATACACTAAGTTTATGTTGCTTATTTTTCCTTCTCCTTTCATTTTAGCTAATGTATCCACTTGATCATTCATCACTATTGTGAATATTACTGCAATATTTTAGAGTAACTCTAGATTCTGAAGGTTGTAGTGTGTTGGAATGATTTAAACATGGTGGCCAGGCTTACTTTTAAAAGCCTTTGCTTTCTACTATCTTTGTCAAACACAGTTTGGTGTCTCTATTTGACTGAAAGAAATAGATGTAGAAAAAAGCTGGGTATGATAAAAATGTCAGATTTCAATACACGGTACAGGACTGGGGTTTTTTTTCATGTTTAATGA